>CM075856.1:68547557-69040057 GCA_037975125.1 Latrodectus hesperus | reverse complement strand
TTTGAAGGTGAACAGTTAAGTTTCTCGTGATGAGAAGGTCACCTGCTGCAAGAAATACACACAAAATTTGGGGGAAATTCTGTGAGAAAAGGGACGCGATCCGTGTCAAGGCCATCGCTTCAAAGTCAGTAGGAAAAAAAGGACGTTCAGAAATGAGGTAATAAAAGAGAATCTCCTTCCTTGCCTATACATAGTCCAAATCGCGGTCAAGGTGTTGGAAATTTTGGAATATCATGAGAAAACGATAAACTAGAAAAGAACTACTTTGGAGTCGTTTGAAAAGCTGTAATCGTAGACCATGAAATAATTTTAACGAAAAAAAATTGATAATGCTGTTTATTTTTCCTTTTATTTTTATCGTCAAGATTATTACGATACAAAACTATAATTTTTTTAATCGATATTTTTTAAACAGAAAAATAAAAGAAAACTGTGATCGAAGAGCATCAATATGATTTTCTAACTTCAAATGAGTAAACATTAGCATTAGAAAATTAATTTATTTTCTATATTAAAGATATACATATATATTTTAGAAAAAAATGTTTTCCAGATATCTAGTAAATCAAGACCCTTTTCTTGATAATTTAATGAAAATATTCATTAATAAATAAATAAATAAATAAATAATAACTTTATTTAAAATCACCTTAAATGTGCAGCAACATAAAACATATAAAGAAATTGATATTGCAATACCCACTGTATACAGCAGGCATGTAATTTGATGAAAATGCCACATTTGTATAGTATTAATTTTAATGTAAATAAAATGCGATATAATGTCACAAAGCATTCTGTGATAAAGTATATAATTAATATTATTAATTATATCATTACTATTCTGTAGTTAAGTATATAAATTATCAGTACCATTGTTTCTTTCGTTATAGATCAAAAATTTGCAAAGCACTTAGAAATACTAATTAAATGTTCATCATATTACGTTACGAAAACATTATTAAACTACAGTAAAACTTTGATCATCATGAGATCTGCCCTATTTGAACAAATATTTTGCTAAACATTTCACTCAAAAATTTTTTTTGCAAAAAAAAAAAAAAAAAAAAAAACTGTTATAGTTTTTGTGATTACAAAGTCAATATCGTTTCAATATCATAAATTATCGTTTGTAAAGAATTACAGAAAGAAACAATTGAAAAAAATGTTTTCCTTAAACTTAATGATCCAAACAACACAATATATTTTTTTAGAAAAGCATGACACATCGTTTATAATAATATTGTCTGATAATTACATTTAAATCAATAGTTTCATTTATAAACAAAAATATACTGAGAAATAATAATTGACCAATCGGAAACTTAAAAGAATGCATCAAAATGAATAAAATATTAAAAAATATATTATTTAATGTTAAATACAAAGAGCTGAGAGTAAAATCACAAAAATAATGAGATCTATAAACTACAATATGAAAAATGGGATATATAAGTACAATTTTTTAATTATTTTGGTAATTAACATTTGCTTATTGATTAAATACATTTTCGACTTATTTTTATATACGTATTTAAAACTTGAAAAAACAACTAAACCCACATTCTAAAAGTGTAAATATATAAATATATATCTATATATCTATCTATCTATACACACACACACACACACACACACACACATATATATATATACACCAACAATCTTAATATTGAATATATATTTTTTACAAAGCATCAATTAATCAAAAACATTTAATTAAAATATACCCCGTTATTAAACATTATTTAGAAACTGACACAAACTTATTTAATCAAAAACCTCTAGTCATTTAGACAAATAAAGTTTTATTCTTATAAATTCATTACAAGCAAAAATTTTTTAAGCGTGTATTTGCATTTTATTATCTTGGTCTTTCATATTTAATATTCCCGAACAAAAATTTCTCTTTATGTTCCTTGAATTTATTTTAATCTATCCCTATAACTATTTCGAACAAAATCAACATTACGATTTGTTTGTCTGAAACACTTTAGCGACCCCCTATTTTTGCTGAAGAAAAGACAATGAACTCAGCCAATAATCTTAAAATTTTGAATTACCAACAATTAACAAAGTCAACATTTGGACTAGTATTCTTCTTGCCAGTGAAGGGTCCTAGTCACGATGATCTGTTATACAAGTTCCAGATGCCATTGTACACTCACTTCCAAAATTTAAGCACGGAGAGAAAAATGCTCATTTCCGGAAGCCAATCAGAATTGAAGAGGATGCAAATCGCTGCAGAAATAGATGGAAGTGTGCAAATATGTTAGGTAACAGCCAATCGCGCTTTTATGTCAAAAAATATGCAAAAAGTGCAGTCTTATAAGATACCAGCTTTAGGAATATTTACAGAAGTTGATTGTTAGTGCTGATAGAGAAGGCGCTTAAAACTTTCGTACAATTTGTTTTGAAGACACGTGTTTCCATGACTTCCAGAAGACGAATGGAAGATTATAAGCACTGGCGTGCAATGGGGCGAATCGAAGCAGGACAGTCGATCCCAAATGTTGCTCTTCTCTTCGGCGTTCATCATTCTGTAATTTCATGTTTATGGAAACAATTCCAAACCACACAGACAGTTGTCCGAAGGCCGTAGCCAGTCACCCAAGGTTTACAAATCCAGCGGAAGATCAATATATTGCGATTTTAGCCAAGTGGAATTACAGAGCGACCTCCACACGTGTGACATCTGTGGTTACAGCGTCCATTGGTAAGCTGATATCTGCAGCTACTGTACGCCGAAGATAACATATGAGTAGACTGTACGCCCGGATACTTCAAGTTTGCGTTTGTCTATCTGTCCAATCAAGAATGACACGGTTAAAGTGGTGTCGGGAACATGTCAATTGGAATGTGTCTGACTGGGGCAATGTCATGTTTACTGATGAGTCAAGATTTGATCTGGAACCAGATGACAAGCGGATAGGGATATGGCGTGAACAAGGAATACGCAATCAGCCCCAAAACATCACCGAACATCACGCATTCCGAAGCGGAAGCATTATGGTGTGGGCAGGGATTTCATTAGGATACCGCACCGACCTGCACATCTTTAAACGGAGTTCTGTGAAGACTGTCCGTTATCGAGATGAAGTCCTAGAACCCATTGTGAGATTGCACGCTGCAGCAGTTTGCTCTATTTTTGTTTTAATGGACGATAACGCTCGTCTCCATAGAGCTGACATCGTGGATGACTACCTGGAGAGTGAAGGGAATGCGCGTATGGTGTGGCCAGCTAATTCACCCGACTTTAACCCCATTGAAAATTTTTGGGATGCTCTCGGCCGTACTGTATCTTCACATTTCCCACCTCCAATCACTCTTATTGAGCTGGAAACTGCGCTACAAGAAGAATGGCTCTTGGTTAATTCTACTTTGGTTGATCACTTAATTGAAAGCATGGTCTCAAGATGTAAACTTGGTATACAGATGAGGGGGAATCGCATACCCTATTAATGTTCTTTTTTCATTTTATGCTGTTTATTTTCACTTTATACATTATTCTGTTTAAATCTCCAATATGTCATTATCTGATAACTTACAAAAATTTACTATTGTTTTCATTTCTGTACATAATTATTGATTTTATTTTATGCATAAATATATATGCTACTTTCCTGCCGAAATTTGTATCAATCAACGCAGTATTTGTTGGCTTTTTTTGCATTTTACATCTTCGTGCGTAACTTTTGGAAGTGAGTGTATTAATATTTAGAGAAAATCGTGCAAATACAATTTCACATTTTTCAGAAAGAAACTACTTAATAGACAGACAATTTATAATTATCTGTTCAATATTCTCATTCTTGTTGGAAAATAGTCTTGCTGGTTAACATAAAATATTAAATCCTTTTTGATTCACCCATAATTTAGAATAACATATTAATTAAGTAGAAATAACCATTATAATGACTTGTACATTCTTTCCTATAATAAAAGCATTCGGATAAATAATTGTTGTGATAGAGTGGCAAATATATTTTATTTCATATATC
Organism: Latrodectus hesperus; assembly: GCA_037975125.1. Lineage (NCBI taxonomy): Eukaryota > Metazoa > Arthropoda > Arachnida > Araneae > Theridiidae > Latrodectus > Latrodectus hesperus. Next base: position 69,036,056 of record CM075856.1, on the reverse strand, counting down.
ACAAAAACGGATTTTTTAATATTTCCAATATAATATAATTTAATTTAAAGTAATTGATTAATTGCTTGAAAGAGTATATTAATATATTTTGAAAACAAATAAAAACTTAATTCTTTTATATCAATAAATAAAATTTTGAATTGAATTGAATTTATGTAGAATGATTTTTTCAATAAATACTGATCATTTTTTTCGAGTGGGTAAAATATTATTTCCTGCTTGAAGATATATTTGCGGAAACCCTACATTTTTTCCACATAATCAAGAAACTGTTAAATCTATAAAAATATTCTCATAAGATGATGCGATTCCTAAATCCATTTAAGAGAATAATATATAACGCATTATCAATCTAAAATTAAGCAAAAGTACTAATTGATTTTTATAATTAAAAGAAGAAGGAATTTGTGATCTTAAAATTAAATGAAGAGTGTAAGCAACATTTTTGGGGAAAAAATTGTTTTCTGATGAGCATTCTCCATCTTAATCTTAATGTATGCTTTGTGTATATATATATATATATATATATATATATATATATATATATATATATATATATATATATATATATATATATATATATATATATATATATATATATATATATATATATATATATATATATATATATATATATATATATATATATATATATATATATATATATATATATATATATATATATACATAACGCAAGTCAAGTTTTAATCAGTTTGGTCAAATTCATTGCTTGAGTGAAATTTAGACAATTTTAGTAATTCTTTTATCATTAGAATTAAAAATTTCCTTTAGTTGCAAGTAACTGAAAGAGAATTGCATAGAGATTTATATTTATTTGAATACAAGTAAATGCGAAAAAATTATTCAGAATATAATATCTACATTGTTGTAAGTCAATGTAAAAAACACTTTGCGTGGTCTTAAAATTATACTTGTGCAAATGTTATGCATTTTACAAGCACAATCAATAAGAACTAAAACTTAACTCACGTTTATATTTAAGTACATTTAAATCTGAAGTGTTTATATTTAAGTACATTTAAATCTGAAGTGTTTATGTTTAAATACATTTAAATCTGAAGTGTTTATATTTAAGTACATTTAAATCTGAAGTGTTTTATTTAAGTACATTTAAATCTGAAGTGTTTTTATTTAAGTATATTTAAATCTGAAGTTATGAATCTTAATAGACGTCTTCATAAGTAGAGCAATTTAAAAAAGAAATTGCTTTCATTTAAAATAATTATTATTTTATCAATAAATGAAAAATTCGTGAGAAATTATTATAAATCATAACATATAACTGTTTGAATTCCCATCATTAAATTAACGGAATAGCGTAAATACGAATTTATAGATTCGATATGCAGCAAAAGTTTGTTATGTTATCACTATAAATATCATAGACAAATAGTCAAACAAGTTTATTTGCAAGTTATTATTTATTTAATTATATAATAATTTTTCCATATGTATCGAAAATAAAGTCTTAATTTTAAGATATTATTTAAAAACCACAATGTCTTGGAAATATTCAATGTACTTAATAAGTTAACAAAAAAAATATCACAAAATAAACTAATATTAAAATTTTAAATTATGTATATTTCTTAAAAGTAGCGGTATGTCCTTTTGTTGAAAAAATTCTGTAAAATATGCAGAATTTTTTATCTAAATGCTCTCTCTCTCTGATATTAAAATATATACTACAGAAAAAAAGCAGTTAATGCTGTAACCCGCAAGTCATAAAAAAATTATTTCACTTAAAAGTATGATAATATAAATTATAAATAAATCTAATAATTTGAAATGTTTCAACAACTTAATTTTTTTCAATTATTTTATGTAGAATTCCCAGTCACTAACAAGTCACACGCACAAACGCCATAATACAATAAATCTAATTATTGAATAATCAATCTTTTGTTTAAAAAGTCCCATTTGTGCATGAATGTTTATAATAAGTTGAGCTGCACTTTGACTTGTTGACTCTATTTCAAACTACTTTTTCTCTGCATAAAATGAATAGTTTAATCAAAATGATTGCTAATTAATTAAGTGAATATCATGAAATGCTGCTTGATTATCAGGCGAAACAATTAATAAATTTATTTGAATTTAATATATTCTGAAGCAGTTGTGATATTAAAATATATCAATAAATTATTAAAATATAATCTATAAATTATAAATTATAATCTATAAATTAAAATTATATTCCCAAATATACATATAAATAATTATACCTATAATAAAATATATACGTATAATTATTTGTATGTATATTTAGGAATATAATTTTTATTACTAATACTATTTTTTCTCAGAATTAACATATCAAGTTTTATTTTTAATAAGAATATTAGTATATACTGAGGCATAAAGATTTGACAATGTAATCAGATTTGACATCGTAATCAGAATGTAATCAAACAATTGTAAAAAGATTTGACAATATATTTCTAAATAAATTGTTATTGACATTTTTAATATGGGTCATAGTTTTATCTCTAAAGCAACCTTACCTCATTTATGTCCCATAGCACCACTTTAGCACCCAATTCAGCAAAATTTATGGCCAACTGCCTTCCAATACCTCGCCCACCACCTGTTATGACCACTACTTGACCTGCAACATCTTTCTTTTGCTTAGGCAAGATAGCTAAAATGCTGTCTCTGATCACAATATATAATATATTGAAAACAAATGTCAACCATTCTAAGGCAATCTTCATCCATTCTCTTCCTTCTTTTCGTGGCTCCTCTTTCACTGACATTTTAAGACTGTCTGAAGCAATTGTTCACCCAAACAGTGAATGATAACGATAAAATGGTCGAGATATGCATTCAGCTGTAAGCAGATAAAGCCTACCCCCGTGACGCTTGTCTTCGCCAAATGAGGAAAGAAGAAACAGAAAATTGCTGATTATCGTTTGTTTTCTACTTTGAAATCCGTTACACCATGTCGAAGGATAGCATGCTCATCATTATGAGGAAATTTCTTTTTTCTCTCAGTGACTAGATGCTAATTTGGTTTTTTTCAGCAATGATCCGAAACCTTAATGGCTGTCAGGCACAGGGAAAATTCGAAATCGTGGTTGGATTACCTCACTCAATTTTCATCTCGCTTATTTTTTAGCAGTTCTCGTTCTTAATCAAACCGGTCTTGATTCCGCAAAAATAATAAACAGTCATGATACAACGTAGTCCGCATTACATTAATGATTATTAATATTAATAAGTATCTTCGTCACATGTAAGCAAATTTAAAAAAAAAAACATTATTAAAAGTCATTATTTCTGAAAATGTACTCAATCTGTTGCAAGTAATATGAAATTTATGTAGCCTATTTAAATTTAATATTAATTTTAATTATCTATGTATTTAAATGCTTTTATTCTTTGAAGCAATTTCATTAATTTCTTTTAAGTCTTTTAAGATCTAAAAAAATTTCTGGTACATTTGTCAACAATAAAAGAAGAAGGTTAAGGCATTTGAAGATGTAAATACTCAAATGCTCGAAATGTGTATACTTTCGAGACTAGGAAGGAAAATTTTAAAAAATCTTATGTCAGTTTTAATTCGTTTTGATTTAAAAGTATAGATTGTTAGACGTTCTTACTCATAATTTTATAAAACCAGCAATATTATTATAAAATTACAATAATTTAGTTGGAATCCTATCAAACTATTAAGACAAAAAGCTCAGTAAATCTAATTCAGAGTAAATTTTATTAATATTTTTATATACAGGGTGATCTTTTTTAAAGTGACAGTGTTTGGAGATCCCTGTAGCTCGGTCTAATTGCCAAAATGACACCAAACTTGGTATTTAGACTAATCAAGAGATGAAAAAGGATTCACATGGAAAGAAAAATGTTACTTCCAAATATCACCGCTAGGGCATTTTATGGCGCTTTACAATGCATTCTATGGGAGAAAAGTAAAGTACACGATTTCTTTGCTGAAGTTGTGAAATAACAAATGCTTGCTGCATTTCGTGGCATCTTTCCGCATTTATGGTGCACGTATAGAGTCCTATCGGAATGATAGTCTCAAAAAAGAATGGCTCAATTACGAATTCGGTTGTAAAACCACACTAAACAGTAACTTTTGGGGAATTTAATTTCGTGCACGGTGTGTTTATGGACCCATTGAGATAAAAATGGCACTCATCTCCCCACAGAATATTCCATGGGAAAGCATCATCAATTTCTACCCTGACAAGAAACGATAGAGCGAATGTCTCTTGCTTATCATAATCACTTGGCTTCAGTTCGTGCATGCAACTGATTTTGTAGGGTTAAAATTTAATAACGCGCTCCTATTACTGGCGCTGTCATCGCACAATATTTGCATTTTTCTTTGATACCCATGTTTTATGCAAAATCTCGTTATTGTAAACTACAGCAGCGACACAAAATGCCCTAGCGGCGATTTTTGGATCTATTTTTTATTATTTTTTTTTTTACAGAATTCTTTTTCCCATATTTTGATTAGTCTAAATACCAAGTTTGGTGTCATTTCGGCTATATTAGATCGCGCTACAGTTCGCTCCAAACACAGTTACTTTAAAAAGATCACCCTGTACTTTACAGTGGAAAGCCAAAAAAATATTAAATAACAAAGCATCAACTCAGAACACTATTTCCTAATAAGGTTTGCTCCTGAAAAGTCTTCTAAATCATTTTACATACATTTGATTTTTTATACTATATATTAAATATTTCTTTTGAGCTACATATCATGTGTTTTATATCTATATTAGGAAGTTTGAGAATTAATTTGAATTTTCGAATTAGCTAAAAAAATGTAGAATCTATCCAACTTTTTAGAAACTAGTAACTTTCATTTTTGAGTGTAGAAAAGGGAATTTTTTTATCATAGCAAAATAATCGAAATGTAATTCTACTAATCGTTTGTATAATCTATGTGAAGTCAGTTTACTTTTCTTTTAAAGTAATTTGTTTTGGATGCATTTTCTTATCGATGGCACCTTTTCTTTTAGCATTACCATGAACTCTCGTTTTTGATATGGAGAATGATGAGAAATGATGTCATAGACTAAATTGCACAAAGTATTCAAGCATTCATTTCCATACCCTAAGTTCATAAATGTTAATATTGCCAACCTTAGTAATAGTTTTCAATAAACTGACATAAGTTTATAAATTAAGACCAAAGTTTTCAATAGTCAATATGTACTAATGAGTACGACCAATCAATATAGTGCAATCATTTTAATTACCAAAGCGAGAAAAAAATTTAATAAAATATTGCTGTTTTTTACATCATTAATTTGTGCAAAATACTTTTTGTGTTTTATATAACTTCAATATTTTAATGTTATTACTGTAACTTCATTTACATTTTCAGTAGTTAAATTATTTTACTCAAATCACTAATTATCATTCTCAATTCACATATTTTTGAATTTTTTTATTTTGTTTCATATTTTGTTAGTTACTTCTTTTAATTTTTTCCTTATATGTCTATTCAACTCTTCTTACAAGCTTTAAGCATTATTTTTTTTCTGCCAATGTTTTCCTAAAATTTTGAGTTGAATTTATTGGTAAATATTCTCAAATAGGAGATTTCTCTATTTCAGCTGTTAAAAAAGTAAGAATGTATGAATTCGCCTTTTGGGAATCTTTCTTTAAGAGATTTCCTTACAACTCATTGGGTTATCGTTTTGGATTTGACTACTGCCATTGTTTGAATTTTAGTTTTATAGAAATTTTCAAAAATTTTATGTTAAATAAAATGATAATATTTTTGAAAATTTCTATTAAAAATGTTAAATTAAAAATGGTGTGTTAAATAAAAACATATTATTAAAGATATTGATATTTTATTTCTGATTCATTTTAATTTTCCAGCTCGAGAAAATTTTAAAACTGAATAATGTTTGGAAGCTAAAGCATCAGATTAAAAATATTATTTTGACAAATTTATTTACTTGTTGTCTATGTTTTCAATTTTGAGGGGCCATCCTAAACTGAAGCACAATATTTTCAAATTAAAATAATTTTATACATGGCCATTGCTTAACTATTTGTAAATAATTTAATTGATCTTTAAATTAACGATTGTAAATTATGAATTTAAGTCGCATTCATTACATTTTCCGTTAATTAAAAATTATTAGAGTTGCAAAATTATATAATAATTTCTCTCTCTCACACACACAAACAATGCATTATATCTTATATATTACCAACTAAAATTTTAAAATTTAAATGCACATGGTTAGCGCCATCTGTAGGTTATTATTAGCTTTGAAATCTCCTTATTAGCTTTGAATCGATTTAAAAGAATCAAAATCTGGAATATGAAAATGACCAAGATTCCAGATTTAATTTAAAAATATTTTATTTGATAATTTTCAAAGTTTCTAATTAATAAAAATGAAGAGAATTTGTTGCTGAGAAAATATGTCATTTTTATAAGAATATCATGAAGGTATAAAACGCATTTTAATAGTTTCTATTAATTCTTATCTATCTTCATTTATTTTTAACGACTATTTTCAATTTAATATAACTTATTTCTAATGTCTGTATAAATTGATATTTCAAATTTTTTTTAAATTGTTAACATTTGAAAAAAACAACGGAAATTTTAAACAATTATGAATCTCGTATTTAAAAACATATTTCTCTTAAAATAAAATTATAAACAAAATTTTATAATAAAAATGTATGGCGCCATCTACTGGAGCACTTTGGAACAAAAACGTCATTTTTGTTCAGTTGCGAAACTGTTTATTTAAAAATGTTGATGTGTTTTAAAATGCATATACGAAACATTTAAAACTGTTGTGGATAAAATTTTTCTCTTTAAAATTGAAAACAACTTAAACAATTATAGTGAATAAACATGTAATTTGTCATATTAATTAGAAATAGGTTGAAATGATATAAAAGTAGAAAATTGATATTTTGATATTTTTTAATGGTATTTCAAAATTTTTTAATTCTGTCACTTGAATAAATGTTTTCCTGTTGCTTTTCGTAAATATTTAATAAAGTCGTGTCAATAAAGTAAGTCTTATGTGCTCGACGCTGGGAATTTTATTCTATAAGAGAGAGTAAGTATATTGATTAAAGTGCCCTTTTTAGTTCAAAATCATTATTTTCTTTTTTTATAGTTAAAAATGATGATGATAGTATCATATGTTATCTAATTAGCTATTACAAAATTTAAACTAGCTATAAAAGTTGGATAGTTCGTTTTCAAAACCATGTTGAATAAGATTTAATCAAAATTAAAGAAATTCGAAATTCAAATTTGTAAATGAAAATAAAATTCCAAATATTTCAGGATTATACAATAGACAATTGAGTTTGATGTATGTGATTTAATGTACAAAATTGTGATGCCAGTTTTCATAATTGATAAGAAAAATTAAAAAGCCTAAAAATAATTGTAAAATTATCCTAATTTTTTTCATTTCAATGGCACAAAGAAATAAAATACATAACAGTCGATGAATTAATTTTGTCGCGCAATGCTTGAAATCTATGAATAATTTCCAAAAAGGCTATAAATAAAAGGCTAAATTTTTTTAAAATAATTAAACTTATGATTGATAAAAATATTGTTAAATATTCATTGAAGTATATGTTATTGATAATTTTATTTCGTATTATACGCTATGAAATGTTTCTAAGCTTAGCCAGTTTAGAGAAGTATAGAAAAGCTATTTTTGTTTCACATTTACTTCTCATGATTAGTATATTTACTCAAAAATACATTGCTCTCATGAAATGATCTGAAAAATTAAGTTTACATGAGTTTTGTTTACACAAAAATAATCGTTATGAAATAATCTTATTTCTCCCTTAATAAATATGTATTTATAATTTTTCAGTTTATGAATTTTAACAGGAACTCTTTATTTATTTTTTAATTATTAACAATCACTAAAAATAAGAACTAGTGTAAAACAAAATAATTATGTAGGTACCATTTTAACTAGAATAATTTTCTCAGAATATATTTAGGTTGTCATAAGTATAATTTTTAAATTAATTGATAATAGATTACTGTTTTTTATATTATTAACTTAAATATTTTTTAGTATGTTTATGAGATTATATGTATTAAAAAATTACTGCAAGGAATTTGAAAAAAATGACACTTCTTTATTTCGAATACAAATCATTTCTATCATAAGCTGAAGAACAATAATTGATGAGAGTTGTAAATGCAACAGGGAACTGAATATTTATGTTATAATGCCGTCATTTCGCCATCGGAATCTTGAGTGTTCTCTTTGGTATCGCCATCTTCTGGCTGCATATGAAAGCTTTCTTCTACAGTAGTTTCTTCAGGTTTTTGTTGTTCGATCCAGTAAGATACATCGGCTGATTTCTGTAAAGATTTAAATAAGAATAAAATTTAATAGGACATTAATAAAATGAAGTACAGAGTAAAGATAAATTATAATCACAAAGTTTGGTATTTATTTTTATATTATTGCAATGTAAGTTTTTGCTTCGTAAGCATAAATTTATATATTCAAACAAACATGCTATAAAAGTACCATGTCCTCAAATTTTAGCACCATTTATCGTAAATGATTGAAATTGTACTTCATTTATTTCTTCTTATGTAGTAAGTAAATACAATATATAAAATCTAGATTGTTTTTTCATAAAATCATTGATAATTATTGAAAAAATTTATGTAACTAAAAAATAAAAATGTATATCACTATGACTGTTACCATTATAAGAATAAATCAAAACATTTCTTAGTGAAAAATTGAGATAATAAACATAAATGACGTGAAAAATTGAGGTAATAAACATTAAATTTAATAGTACTAAAGAAATTAAGTCTACCAATAATATTTGATTTAAAAACTAAATTTATTAACTAATGAAGATTCTTTATTCAAAGCTATGGTTAGAGTGGTGAAAAAACATAATTTAGAAAAGATGATAGACAATTTTAGTTAATATATCATATCATATTTAATTAATATCTAATCAGGAAGATTTGAACAGTGAAAACATTGATGTGAATAGCCAAGTAAAAAGAAAATCCATTATCTTAAATATTCTTCATTTGCGATCGAGAAAGATGAAAGTAATAATATTTAGAATAAAAATAGTTAAATGCAAATTAAAACTTTATGTTGTCTTAAAATATTTTATAATTAATAATTATAGGTAATAAAAATAATAAAACTTCAAATAATAAAGAAAATTTGATGCGAAATGTTTTACGTATTCCAATTATTATCAGTATGTGTCTATGGCTCCTTTGAATTTATTCTTGTTAATATTGGCTGATTAGAAGATGACAAATCTTTTTTAACTAGTATTAAATGAAAAACTTCTAATAAAAGCATTCCAGTATTTAAATTTAACAAATTTTCTTTCTTAATTTGAAGAAATAATATATTTATTTAATTGCGATAATTAACATAATGAATCATATAAAATAATTTGTTTTAAATTCATTTAAATTTAATAATATAAATAAAAATAATTTAGAATTTAAAGTTAGATGCCAGTAGTTAATCATAAGAATTTCGGAAAGAAGTTTTATGGGCCAAAATATTATAAAGTTAGTTTTCATATTTTTTAATAAATTTAGCTATGATGAATTTATAAGTTGTAAATTTGTTTAAGAACAAAATCCGGATTAAGCAGTATAATCTGATTTTAGTGATCAGGAAACATTATTTTATTTATTGTCAAGATAATTTAATTTTATTAAAAATGTTATGTATAAATTATACAAATTATTATTAGTCAAAATGTGGATAAATCAGTGTTGGGTGACCATGTGTAAAGGTGAAAGTTTGCATCTAAATAGTTGATCACTAGATGGCACTACTGCTTGGAATTGCATATCTCGATGAGAACTAACATCTTGAATGGAGAAAACACATTTATTCAGTGTCTAAATAATAATGAATAAATAATTGAGTGAATTCTATACAATATAGTCAACTCTATTTTTATTGTTTGAAATGACAATTTTTAAACCCATATTTAAAATTTGCAAAGAAAAAATTATTTTTATTTTATTTTACTGTTTATTTCATAATTATGCAAAGTTTTGGCAATGAAATTTCAACTGCTTAGAAAATTTTTATTATAGCTATTTGAAAATTAATAATTAATTTACAAAAATGGTTCTCTTATGTACTTTTACTCACATAACACATTATGTATGTATACATAACTTTCTTACTTCCCATGTTGCTTTAATTATTTTAAATTATTCAACACGAAAGCAAATAAATATATATCAATTTTTGTACATTCATCACAAGTAATTCATGGGATTATTTCAGATAACTTACAAAACATTTTAATGAGAGTAATACTTACTCTCATTAAAATGCCTAATCATTTTTAACGTAATGTGAACTCTGTATGTGTTCATCTGATATTAATTTTTCAAGATCTATTTGGAACGGATATCCGATTACTTTTCGCTCTCATTTTCAGCGGAACTATATGTGGTTCAATTTTGTCATCATGTTTGTGAAAGTTTAAAGATTTTGAAATCTAAATTTAACTTTAAAATACCGGACTGATTCGTGTGTGTAAAAGGGGACTTCAGTGCGATTACTAAACTAAACAAACCAACCAATCTTTTATCAAATTCATTTGATTCACAAGAAATTTCATTTGTCATGTGCAATTAAATTATTTTTATAGTTAAATATGAGGAAGAGTTTTTGAAAACTAATTTAAATATTTTAAATTTAAAAATACTTATAGTTTATAATAATATAATTAAAAAAATTTATTTACCAAAGTTTATAATTCTTAAAGTTAAAATTCCGAAAAAAATTTTAATCTCAAAATACAGTGAGACTACTTTAAAATTTAGGTTCATAATGACAGCATTCAGCAAAAATGCAATTGATTTATCATTCAATGGTTTGAAGTAGAAATACTTTTTCAAATATAAGCAATAGCTTCCTGACAGCTTCGTGAATAATTAATTTTTAAAATGATTATAAAAAAAAAAAAAAAAAAAAAAAAACAGTAGTAAATTATCAATTATGGCGGGAAATTAGATCTGATTGCTACATTTTTATGGAAATTGATAAATAGAAACGCAGTAAAAGTGTGAAATTATTTGACAGTATGATTTATGAAATAACGATCTTCGTTTACAATAGATTGTCATTCTTTATAGTAAGAAATTTAAACTTTTGTCTCCAAACTGCTGAAAATGTTGATTATTGAATATGTACTCCGCATTGTAATTGTAGGTTGGACTAGCTTTTATAAACAGAAGTACAAGAAACAGTTGATTTTATGAGAATGGTTTACGGAGTCTATTGGGTACATCTGTTGTCTATATATATATATATATATATATATATATATATATATATATATATATATATATATATATATATATATATATATATACATACGCAGCGACTGTATATCTATGGAAGTTGATTCTTTGGAGTTTTGGAGAACTTGTTACAATATTATTGTAAAATCCTTACGGAGAGCAATTAGCAAATGTTTGACACCGGTTGTGGATTACAAAACGGTCTGGCAAGGCATTTTAATATCTGCCTCGTGATTGATTTTCATGGATAGTGTGCCTGGGGCAAAACTTAATCCGTCTGAAAATCCTGAACTTGAAACTCTATCAAAAACTAACAGATGTGCATGCACAAAGCAATAGTGAAACACCATTCTCTCGTTGTTCAACTATCCGAAGAGCTATATCCTACACCTAATTAACGGGGAATACTTCTGCAGATGTTCAGTTGTTAGAAATATCCTTCTAAAGTATTGACACAATTGAAATTCAAAGCTCTTCATTAAAGAAATAAGTTAAAATCTTAATTCAAAAACTTCAGCCGATTGACGCTCTTCTATTTGGAGTCAAAGTATTGCAGGCATAGTTCTCACCTTTGCACTGTGTCAAAATCAAGCTCTTCTTTCAGGAAGCTGATGATCTGATCAAAGTTCCTTTTTGGTAATGGTAAACGAATGTTCGATTTTTTGTTTCTGTATGCCCACTAAAAAATCGAGTTAGGTGCCTAGGAATTTTCCAAGAAAAATTTTTGGAAGCAGCATGTGATCCACCCTTTATATAATAACCTAACTTGCGATATTATAGCAATCTTAGGTAGTTGAATTAAACAATAGCGCTGCAAATGCATTACCTTATGATTTGTTCCATATTGTTTATTCATAAAGACAGCATATCATTTTTACCATGCAAACATTATGATAAAATTTATTGATGAATATTTGACTAAAATAGCTTTATTATTGTCCAAATTTGTTTGTAGATATCAATATTTATCGGTATAAATTTCATGTACAAAATGTTTTTAAAAAATAGGATTCGGGCAGAAAAAATATTACTATTTGCTTAACTTCAAAGTTAATCATATATTGTATTAAAAATTATTTCTTGTAATGTATATGCTAAGAAACTCGACTTTTAGCTTAAAATCTTGAGATTTATTTAAAATTTACGGATTCTGATGAAGAAGTGATTTTTAAATAATAAATTGAGTAAATTTTGTAGCACCTTAAATTATGATTACAACATGAAATAAATTTTGAATAAATAAATCTATAAAGTATCTTACATCTGAAATACTCATATTTTCTTCTACAAGAGATAAAACAACTGGATTTAAGCCAATTTAATAGATATTTCTCATATTTTTTGAAACTTTACAGGTTTTAAAAAAATTTGTTAATGAAAAGATAAATTCCATGAAAATTGGATTTGGAAATGTCAGACAAATGAAAAAGAGAGTATCTGCTCTTTTCATACTAATATAAAGAAAAAGTATTTATTCCCACTTATATTTTTATTTCATGCATCTTAGAACAATTACGGTTGCTAGAAGAAATTTTATAAAAGACCTTCATGAGAACTTATAAATGTTTGATTCAATTACAAACCAGTTTTCACATGAAAGACAGGGTAAGAGATGTGAAAGAAAAATCTAAAAATGTACATAAAAACAAAATATATGATTTATAGATACATTTTATCAAATTTTGAAACAGGTATGAATGTTAGACCTTGGAAACTATGGAATAAGAACTAGTTGAACAATGCTATTCTAAAAATATTCAAAAATAGATAACAAAGAATTTAAAAATACTATCAAGAATCTAAATGTAGAAGTTGTGTCAGTCATCGGGTAAGCAATTGTAAAAAATTGTAGAAATCTTCAAATAAATATTAACAGGTTAGAGCTTAAAATAAACTCATGTGAAATGTTGCAGAGTATTAAATTATAAAAACATGAGACAATTGTATTATCTTCCCACATAATACTCGTAGATAAAATTTTACAATTCTCGTTGGTGGGCTCTGGAGAAATAGCAATATATGATTAAGAGGCTCGAGAAGTCATATTTCTAATTACATAATGTAGACAGAAAATGCAAATATAATTGAGACAACATTGAAGTATGAACGGTATACAGCAGCTAGTATGAACAATATTAATAAGTTGGTAATATTTTATTGGTAGTCTTTAATTAAGTATTATACCTACTAAACAGTGTCTAAATATTATAAAATACATAAATATCTTGTTGATGAAATTTGTTTTATCATACAAATTCTTATTTTCTTGGATTATAAATGCTATAAAATTTGTCTTACATTTTAATTATAATTATATTACCTTATAGAAATGTTTTTATATTATATCTACCTCAATGATGATGGTTGCTAGTAAAAAAAATACGATATATCATAGTTTTCATTAAGATGCAGAAAGATTTGAGGAGCTTATCTAATCACGTCTAAGTGGTTTTTAGTTCATCAAATCTCTATACAGTTAAAGAAAATTTAAAAATTGTGTTTATGTGGGGGTGAGTGTGTGCGTAATCATATTTAGCTTGAGAGACTTAACGAATAAATTTTACACCTACATTTTTAAGGTTTATCTTGAGAACTATCAATAAGGCTAAAATGAAATGTTACAGAACAATTTAACAGCAAGCAATTACGTTATCACTTCGATAAAAATAAGAGTAACTTATATCCCTTTTAATTTCTACAGTTCAGCTATTGTAATGGCTGTGAAAAAAAACTTGCTTGTTTAAGTGCTTTGTAATAATTATATATTTTTAGAAACATTTTTAATAATTCTAAATTGGATCTAAAGATAATAATTCTCTCATCTCTTTCAAATCTGGGTTATCGCACGTATTAACTAAAAGGAGCGATTTGGTTAGCAAACTTGACTATATAATTCGAAAATAAAATTTGAAATAACAGTCGCAATCTAATAACACATGTGAGTGAAAATTCCCACGTTTGTTCGAAGCATCTTTCACACTCAAGATGATAACAAAGCAAAATCGGTTCTGGATGACTTGATTCTTTTCTCGTGAGTTTGACCTCGAAGGTCAAAATAAAATTGCACAGTGTGAAGGACTTGTAAATATAAGAGAAGCCAAGCTGAAAGGACAGAAGAAAGCTTTTTGTAATATCGGACAAAACGTTTATTAATGGATTCTCTCAAAGTTTTATCTATAACCGTATCTTCATATTTTGACAGGAACTAAGAGGTCGAGAGAGAAGAAAGTTGAAAGATATATCTAATATAATGTGATGAAACTCTCAATGAATATTAGATAATTTTTTATTTTATTTTCATGTATTTCTTTTTTTACTGACAACCCAAATCAGAGCACACAATTTTAATGATCACAGCAGTTTCCTGTTCACAATTTACAGAAGGAGATGTTAATCGTCTTACACTTCATTTGAATTTTTGTTTCTTCATGTATCGTTCATTGAATTTTCGTATTCTCGAGTATTCTCATATCGGTACTATGGATTTGTTAAATGGAAATTTTAAATCAAGAAACTAGTTTAACAATCCGGAATGTGAAGAAATGCCAAAATAAGAAAAATATCCATTTATTGAGACCATTATTAAAATACGAATACATTTTATTCATCTATTCAATTCTCATTTTTAACTGTATTTATTAACAGTATTTTTAAATATTTTATATTTAATTTGATACTTTTTGGTATTTTATAAACATTTTTAATTAATATTTTTGAATAAGTTTATCATTTTTTAAAATTTTGTATAGCGATATTCGATATTTAGAGACAAACATTTTTTGTTTATTTCTACCAACACCTCATCATTCGTCGGTAAAAAAATTTTCTCACTCGCTTACAACATATGTTATGTGCATTTTAAATCATATTATTTTCCTAAATCTTTTCATTACTTTATTACTAGTACTTATTAAAGCTTTAATTCACAAATCATATAAACACTACTTCAACTAGAAAAAAGCTACCACAATCTATATAAATGAAATATATTTTATTTGTCCACCGATTATTTTATGTGGGATTAAATTAGGAATGATTTTATATATTGGGGGAGTGAAGCTTGTATCAGGATAATAGTTACTTATTGTGATTCAAAATAAAAACTTTTATTTTGAAACTTTGACTTAAATTGGGTTGTAATGAATGAAAAACAGGATTAACACTGATTCAATTTTCCTAAAAACTTGGTTTTTAGGAAAATTTAAAAGTAATAATTGCAGCAAAGTAATCATTTTAAGTGTTGTAAGCATTCTGCTCCAAAGCACTTGTTATTTTTAACAAAGAAGTATGTGGCTCTATTTTTTTTCTTCTTAAAATTATGATCTATTCTTAAGCACTTTGAGGAAAAAACATTACTGACAACATTGGATTCTTTCTTCTTACATATTCCCAAAGTGTAACCAATATAAAACAAAACGATATTTATTTCCTTTTTAATATTTTGGAAAATATATAAATTATTTTTTTTCAAGGAAAAGAAAAAAAACACTTTATAAAAAGCCGAAATCTCCAAAATCTAAGTACATGTCATCTTCTAGCATAACCTGAAATAATTTAGTATGTGGTAAGTCAGGTTTTCGTTATAATTTGAATGTAAAATGGTTCAAAAAGAACTCATTTCAGAAGGTGTATTCAGCTAGTTATCTATAACTGACTAACAATATGTGTGAGATAAGGTTTATAAATCAAAATATTCACCTTTAAATTTTGACTCCATGCTAACATATTGTAATTGGCTGAGATTATTTAACTGAATAGTTCTTTATATAAATGGTTTTCTTTATTTATACCTATGTTGATGTATATTATATTTTTATGAAGGCAAATCTAATGAGATCAATTTCTCAACACAATAAATGACTTCTTAAATTTGAACCATTAATGCATTTGTGTATTTAACACATTTCGATTTAATGTTTTCATTTTAAGCAAAAATTAATTTCGTTCTACTATAATTAGAATACATTAAATGGATCTGAAACTGGCTTAATTAATATTTTTAACTAGTGGATATTGATATAATTTGAATTTAAAAACAAGTATATTCTAATATGAATAAAATATGAAGAAAAAAATTTTACAACTTATTTTTAAAAATTCAAAATAAAAACACATGAAAAGACATATTTTTATTTGAGAATTCTTTCTATGATATTATACCTGAATTAATTTTCATAAAATATGTTAGAATTATTTTTTTAGTATCAAAGTAAAATAGTGTAAATATATATAAATATATTCTTTTCCATAAAGTTTCTTAAAAAATAAGTATAAAAAATGCTAACTTATCTAAAGTGCCTACTTATACTCTTGTAGGGTTAAGTTTTTAAGTATGGTTATAAATTTTAACAATCATAAATCTAGAAATGTCTTATAAAATGTTAATAGTTGTAGGAAACATTTAAGAAGCAATAATCTGCGTACATTATTCTATTTTTCTCACGTATCTTTTAAAAGCTAATTCACATTATATAAATAAACGACTCACAAAATCTAATAATCATTAATTTTAAGTAAGCCAAAATTGAGTTTTCAACTAAAAATACGTAATATAATTTTTAGAGAACAATTATATTGTTTAAAGTACCACTTACGAAAACTTTTTCTAGAGATTTTTAACAAGTGAAACGCCTATTTTTCTTAAAATTTAGTTAATGAGAAACAGGAAATGAGTTACACCTCTGATGGATATAATCTTGGAAGTGTTTTTAAATGGCTTATAATTTGAGTAAAAGAAATACTGCTTTAAGAAAACATTGTAAAAAGATAACTAATATGTTTTATGTTGTATGTAAATGAAAATATACGGCATAAAACTGCATCTTAAGCCTTAAAATGTTTGTACAAACAAAAAGTTCAAATATTATTGTTCTGACACTAATAAATAGCTTCAATAAAATATCTCTCTGTGAAACAAGAAGTAAAAACCCTTTAGAAAGCCTAAATTAATATATTTTATTGAGAATGTTATGAATATACAAATTTAAAAGAAATTTTCGTTTCTGAAAATATAATATATATTATATATATATATATATATATATATATATATATATATATATATATATATATATATATATATATATATATATATATATATTATATATATATATATATATATATATATATATATATATATATATATATGATATATATATATATATATATATATATATATATATTATATATATATATATATATATATATATATATGTATATATATATATATATATAATATATATATATGTATATTTATATATATATATATATATAATATATATATATATATATATATATATATATATATATATATATATATATATATATATATATATATATATATATATATGCAATTAATAAATAAAAATTAGGACATAAATTAAATACAAAAATTAAAAGCATTTAAAAT
The DNA here is from genome assembly GCA_037975125.1 of Latrodectus hesperus. Taxonomy (NCBI): domain Eukaryota; kingdom Metazoa; phylum Arthropoda; class Arachnida; order Araneae; family Theridiidae; genus Latrodectus; species Latrodectus hesperus. The sequence continues at coordinate 69,018,306 of CM075856.1, read as the reverse complement.
AAGCTACAAAAGTAATTAAAATTGAATTAATATTGTTAGGAGACGCTCATCTATGAATGAAATGATTAGCTTAAATTTAAAATTTTATCAAAATTAATTTAATTTTTATGGATGAATTTACAATTAAAAATGAATAAAAAGAATATTATTACACCGTTAAAAATTATAAAATAATGAAATTAGAGAATAATAGGAAAGAATTATTAAAATGCAAAAATTTTGTAAAATATACATTATTAACGTTTTATTATACAAATTAAACTCTAGAATACAATCAACAACGACATAGAAAACAATACCTTTTGAATTTGTTTAAATTAAAAAAAGTAACAAAAACATTTCGTGAAATTGAACTCTTAAGTTCATAAAATGAAATATCACGAAGATAACAAAATTTACATGAATTCCTTTAATTAGACATCGATAAATATCATCCGATATAATTCTATTTGAATTTTCGCACTTTATAAAATGTCAGTATTTAACAAAAATATATTCATTTTATTTTTGCTGAAAAGTGAGTGAAATCTACCACTTATCTCACCCACACTCAAAAGAAATCTGACAAAGTTACTTAATCTACACTTACGTATTAGTATTATTGCAAATTGTAAAGCATAAGCCATTTTTTCAAAATAAATTTGTCCTTATTCCTTAACGTATTGGTATTATATATCCTTAATGGTAAGTATGAGGCCATTTTTTTCGAAATAAATAAATCATTAATCCCATTGTCGTTGCCATTAAAAACCAAAGAAAAGGAAATAAGAAGATATGTAATTTATTTGCTTTAAATAAAAGTAGTATTAATCTCAAGAGCATTAAAAAATGTCTTTATTTATATTATTTCCAAAATAAGTATAATATATCAAAGGTAAAAATATTCCAATTATCAAGAAATATATAAAAAATATATCAAAGGTAAAAATATCATGACGACAGTGTGAAAAGAGATAAATATTTCAGCAAACGAAATAAAAGCAATATTCTAAATTAATAAAAATCCTTAATCATTTTAATTGACAAGTGGATAATTAACAGATATTACTAGGAAGAAATGAAAACAAAAATTTTACTACAAAAATACAAAATTCCTAAAACATTTGAGACTACGTTTTTATATGGAAATTAATTACTCAATAGCGTTAATTGTTAAAGGAAAACGACCTCAAAAATTGAAATTTCGATAAATTATTATTTCATTTCTTCCATCTCGTTTCGATGCAAGATTTCTGATGAAGAATTATATTTTTAAGCTTGAGTCGATGAAACGGAATAGATTTCGACCAAACCGAAAAGACAAAATCATTACTAAACATGTTTTTCCAATTATAAGCATTTAATTTTTATTCCATTGATGTAATAAAGAAATTCAACTCTTTAACCATTTTTAAAACATGATAAAATTAAAATGCTTTGAGAATCATGTTACTTGTTGATATTTGTTGGTTGTTGAAAACACAAAAAGTTCACAAAGGCTATATAAAAGTTTGCCTCTTCATGCTCTTAAAGTGTCTCATTATTTTGAATTGTTTGAAACCATTTTTTTGAGAATAATGGAATTAAAGAAACAATCTTTTGTGCAGAAGGTATTAAATAATGAAATGAAAATCATAAATTTTATCTTTTGGCGCACAGAATTTTGAGAGAGGACGCAATGTGTGATTTATTACTGTAATAGAAAGTATTCTCCATGAGAGAAATTCTCTACTAAACAATTTATTTTTTTGCAATAGAGAAAGAAAGCAAAAAAGAAAAAGGTTAAAATACTCGTTCCCAGAGACATACTATGTTGTATGACATACTATGTTGTTAAGCAGAATAAAAACATGAGAATAAATTTAGTTTTAAAATGTCTTTATGAATCATTTTTAAACATGATATAATTCCATTGTTATAAATAGAATAAAAATTGATTGCATAGTCTACCAATTTCTGAAAGCATGTTATTTTGCATTTCAGTATTCTTAATGGTAGTTCTCTGCAAATCAAAGATAATGTTTCGGATATGCGGAGACACATCAGATTTATCGCTCATTTCAATTCATGTAATTGGATTGAATTCATATAATTTGAACCATAGGCATTGCGTTTAAGATAACTGATCATTTTCCTCGAATTTTAACATGATATCTTTATGATTCACTTCAATTAACAATAACGGATTGAGCAATTACACCATAAACTTAAATTTTACAATTTTTTTTTGTATGAAGTAAAATCTTATGGCTTATTGTTTCCCATTACCAAATGAAAAATTATATTGGTCTGTAATTTATTCCTCTTTCAAAGTAAAGCATAAACAGATAAGGAAATTTTAATGAAATTTGAATTTAGTTCTTTAACAGATTTGTACTTGAATACTTTTATACTTTCATCGACGCAATTTTCATCCATTAAAACTTGAATTAATAATAAAACGAAATATCAGGTTTCAAATATCAGGTTCCATAAAGTGGTTATTTCTTTCGTTACAGCTGAGATCATGGCAACTCCACTTCACATTATGATTATGATTAATTTAAAATATCCATAAGGTCAGATAACGAGTCATCTAAGTCACACATAATTAATTACGACATCGTATGGAGCTGGCATCCTAAATTCGACTTGTCGATGAATTTGCTGCCTTCCTTCAAATCGCAAAATTCAAATCTTCGAGTGTCAGCAAACAAGGCGAAGGTCACCATCGAATATCTGTGAATATTGTTGAAATTCAATTTGTTAATAAAACAATTTTTTTACATACAGGACCAAAGCATCGGTTTGAGAAGCCGTTTTCTATTGATTTAAGCCATTTTACATTGACAATAGAACAGAAGAAAAAGAAAAATTAAAAAGACAAGGCAAAACATCCACTGGTAAACGTTTACCATAAGCTACCTCTTGATTCTTTGGGGATTTTTTGACTCCATGATAGGTGCCAAGATGTGACTAACAAAATAGCTGCTACACAAAAGCTATACAAAGATAGGATTACCAGAACTTCCGGAAATTAAAGCTTATCGCCAAAATGGATCGCCAAACCAAGTAGCATCCAATTCTACACCGAACTCCATCCACTTTATGGTAAATTTAAATCGGCAAGGACGATTTCAATTTCTAAATTTTTTTAATTAATAGAATTCTAAATTAATAATTGCAATATTTCTAAAGAATCTTTTTAAATCTAAAGACTAATGGCTTACTTACTCCAACATAGTTTTTTTTATTATAAGCTATTTATTATTTTAATTGAATTATATAAGAAAAAATATCCTAGAAAATTTCCTTCATATATTATTTCTTTCATCAATGTTAATACCTTCAAAGCATAAATTCCTAGAAAACAAATTTGAAGAATTGTGTAGCAAATGAGCATACCAGTTATTTTTAAATTTAAATAGATTACATACTAGAAATATTTCTTGAAATAGTAATGAGAAAAAATATGTAATTAATCTTCTGTATCATAATATTTATTATTTCTATGGCAAATAATAACATAAAATTAATTTGCTGTTATCATTGAAAATTAAATTGCAAGATTAATTAAAGCTTTATGAACATTATTATAAGTAAAATGATTTTATTTTTGTTTTTAAAGAAACATTAACTAAATTATCTTTTATCTCATATTGGTATTTGCAGCAGCTTGGAATTTAGTTGCATTTTAGATGGTAAATAAGAACTTTGTAAAAGAAATAACATGATTAAAATCTCATCAAATAAAACAAAAGAACGAAGAGGTTTTTATTAAATAAGCACCATTTGACTTACTAAAATATGTTAATTAGGCTTATTTTAACAATTACACTTTTTCCACGAAAGCTTGATCTTAATATAAAATTTAATAGCTATTTTATTTGTCACTGCTTTTGAATATCAAATGCGGAAAAACAATTGAAACCTGTTGTAAAGTTCTCGAAAATCTACCACATTCTGTCTTTTACAGAACTTTGCTGAGATAATGGGTCGCAATTACATACTGCACGAAATGAAGACCAAAAACTACCCAAATATTCATCCCAACACTATATTCTGCAAACATTAGATATTAACAAAACGAAAAGTCCCAAAACAATCTCCAGTTGTTCAATAACAGCTGGAATCGAATGCAAAACCTACCTTTTAAAATGGCTAGTCTCTTATTATGGATTTATTGGACCTATATTGAATGGACTACGATCCAACCTAAGTCCAATAATACCATAATAGGACGTATGCTCGCATCATTCGTAGTTTTCCTTTTGAGATCGTATCATACAATCAAGTTCCGTGTATTCTTTTATAAATATCTTCACACTATATTATTTATTGGATTGTAGCAATGAGTTTGTATTTACTGTTGTTTGATAATAATGAATACAAAAGAGTATTTTGAGGATAAAAATGAATAGTATTTAGGAGAATTTCAATCAAAAGTATGAGAAAAAATTGTTAATCCTTAGCTGGATATAGTCTTTGAATTTATTGGATGGAAGTAATGAAAGATAGTTTTTTTCTTTTTTAGAAAACGACATTGTTTTCTTTAGAAATTACTTTAATGTTTTAAAGTGCTTCGATATTTACAGAACGAGTTCGAGACATTCTTGTTTAATTTCAAATGTATACGACAGTGGCAACTGAATCTAAAGGACAAGAGAGGGATCAGTTAGAGAAAATGGCAGCATATTTCTTTGTGGAACAATATAGAAAGTGGTCGATTGGAGAAACGAATAAATTTTTATAACTGAAATTTATGTCAAATTGCAGATTGAGGTATCTTTGTGTATATCAAAAAAAATTACAATTAGGATCATTTTAAATATTCGGTTGAATTTTTAAAATGATCCCAATTGTGATTTTATTTTTGATTTTATGAACTGTGTTCATAAAGGAAGTAAAATTCAACACTGTGAATAAAATGTTATGGATCTATGAGAATCTTAGGATTGTAAAATAAAAGTATTTAAGTTTTTTAAAAAATGGATCTGAATCCAATAATTAATAAACTTTTGGAACTTAATTATGTTAGTCATGGATACCAAACTATTTTATGACCATTTAAAAATAATAACATGTTTTACAAAAAATTTTACATAATTGATATCAAATGTATACGGATCGATAACACTGTTTCACTAGTTTCCTTATTATTTGAATATTTTTCTTAAAATGCTAAGCAGGTAAAGATAATACTTTTCAAAATTTTAAATCACCTTTAAATATTACAAGAAAGAAAAAATTATAATTTTGTGATTATGAGAAGAAATCATAATGTTGTTATTATTATTGCTTACAATCTAAATCATGTTGACAACAAAATGTGAAGCTCCATCTTTTCGGACTTGACTTTTGTATAATGGCGAATAATACATTTAACGGTAAATATTTATTATAAGGATCTTATAATAAACATTTCACATAAAAATTTGTTACATATAACTCAACTTTTTCGTAAGCAGTTTTTATAACTTATATATATCGGATTTTCTTTCTGATGTTTGTATATGAGAGTTATTAATTTATATTGCATTAATCTTAGTGATGAAAAAACAACAATATCTTGACATTTCAATAATAAAATCTAAGAGACCTGAGATCTACCAGCATCCGAAATTTATAATAAAATATTGTGATTATTCATTGCACATAATATTAAAAATTTGCGTTAGATATTTAAACATTAACGTAGATTAAAAATTTCAATATTTTATTCGAAACAAATATTTTATTAATTCCAATATTACTTGTTCAATTATTAAATTTTTTTTACTAATGATAGTTTTTACTAATGATTGCTGTTAAAATGAAATCATTTTTCTTAAAAGGAAAAATGATTTTAGTCACGCATTTATGTGAGAAAACTTTCTATGCATTCATAATCACATTTTAATGAAAAAGATACATAATCTATAAAAATTCATGTGAATACAGTTTAATTATAAAGAAGCCAAAGTGTTAAAGTTTTATAAGAGTGTTTTTTATGTAATTTGTAATATGTACTTTTACTGTACTTTATTCATTTCAAAATTAATAATAAAATCATTTTATTCATGTGAAATACATATTTCATGAAATCTTGTTTTAAAGGTATCTCAGTATCAAAACAGTTTTTGAAAATCAAGTAAAGTTCGTTCTCTAACAGAATTCAGTTGCATTAGTTTCTAAATATGGCATACTATAATGTAAATGTTTTATTTCAGGTTTAATATTTATAAAAATGTTACTGAAAAAGAGAAAAACAAAATTTTTATTGATTTATTTAATCGTCTATTATTAATTATATTTGCAATGAAAAGTAAAGAAGAGATGACAATTATAATGTTTAAATCAAAATAATATTCAAAAATCAAAAAGTGAAAAATTTATATTTAACAATAATTTTTTGGACTTCAACGATTTCAAACATGGAAGACAATTTTAAGGCGTTTGCAGACATCTTAGGATTCTATAAAATAAAAATAGTTTCCTACGAAGCAATTAATTTTTCACTGACTAAAAAGTGTAACTTAATTCTGTTTTAAATTATGTTAAATAAAAATTATGTAATTAAACAATATTTTTACGAAAATTTATAAATTTAATTTCAGTGACTTTCAATTAACGAATTCTTTAGTCTTTAAATAATTAATTTAAAACAATTTAATTAACTAATTATTTAAAAAGATTTAAATTATTAATCATAATATTTAATTAGCTGAGCTTCACAAATCATGCTGTTGATTTCAATACAGGGATTGAAAACTTTTTAAATGCTTTATTTTGATTGCACATAATATTAAAAATTTGCGTTAGATATTTAAACATTAACGTAGATTAAAAATTTCAATATTTTATTCGAAACAAATATTTTATTAATTCCAATATTACTTGTTCAATTATTAAATTTTTTTTTACTAATGATAGTTCTGATTGCTGTTAAAATGAAATCATTTTTCTTAAAAGGAAAAATGATTTTAGTCACGCATTTATGTGAGAAAACTTTCTATGCATTCATAATCACATTTTAATGAAAAAGATACATAATCTATAAAAATTCATGTGAATACAGTTTAATTATAAAGAAGCCAAAGTGTTAAAGTTCTATAAGAGATTTTTTATATAATTTGTAATATGTACTTTTACTGTACTTTATTCATTTCAAAATTAATAATAAAATCATTTTATTCACGTGAAATACATATTTCATAAAATATTGTTTTAAAGGTATCACAGTATTAAAACAGTTTTTGATAATCAAGTAAAGTTCATTCTCTAACAGAATTCAGTTGCATTAGTTTCTAAATATGGCATACTATAATATAAATAATGTTTCATTTCAGGTTTAATATTTATAAAAATGTTACTGAAAAAGAGAAAAACAAAATTTTTATTGATTTATTTAATCGTCTATTATTAATTATATTTGCAATGAAAAGTAAAGAAGAGATGACAATTATAATGTTTAAATCAAAATAATATTCAAAAATCAAAAAGTGAAAAATTTATATTTAACAATAATTTTTTGGACTTCAACGATTTCAAACATGGAAAACAATTTTAAGGCGTTTGCAGACATCTTAGGATTCTATAAAATAAAAATAGTTTCCTACGAAGCAATTAATTTTTCACTGACTAAAAAGTGTAACTTAATTCTGTTTTAAATTATGTTAAATAAAAATTATGTAATTAAACAATATTTTTACGAAAATTTATAAATTTAATTTCAGTGACTTTCAATTAACGAATTCTTTAGTCTTTAAATAATTAATTTAAAACAATTTAATTAACTAATTATTTAAAAAGATTTAAATTATTAATCATAATATTTAATTAGCTGAGCTTCACAAATCATGCTGTTGATTTCAATACAGGGATTGAAAACGTTTTAAGTGCTTTATTTTGCTATATTTAGAACACACTTTTAAAATAGACATTCTATAATCTCACAAAATTAAAATAAACAGAGGGAGTTCTGTTTTTTATAAGTTCTCCTTTATTATTATTTTTAATTTTTGTTAATTTTTTTATTCGTTATACTTTAAAATTTAATACATTTTCTACTACTTCACTAAATTAATATAAAATGGTTCGAAATTAATCACGAAATGGAAATGTGATTTATTAAATATTTCTGAATAAATCAAATTTTTTGTACTTTTTAGAAGTGTTATTTTCTTATATGAAATAATAAATTTTATTCCCTTTTACAAATATATGAATATTGTTTAGATTATTTTATCATTAATGTAATTAAAAGTTGATATTGATATAAGTACTAAAAAGTCAACTAAGAGTTACTTCGATTTTCTGGAAAAAAATTCCTATTTTTCCAAGGAAATATTTAAAAATTCATCCAATTGATATGCGTCCAAGCTTGAAAACTAAAAGGAATGTTTTAGTTACAATCTTAAAAAGTAAAGAAAATTTTAAACAACGTGTTGATAGAGTTTTACTTTTATCATTGTAGCATTTAAAATCGTTGATCGGGCTGTTTCTCAACGATAAAATGATTTCACATAGAGATAAGCCATTTATGAAATCGTTTTCCAAAACACATTCATTGATAAAATAAATTCTTAGAAAAAATAGATCGGAACGTTCACTTATCATTTATCGGAAAGTTCTTCAAAATTCAATCTGAAAACAAGTAATTTCATTCTATTTAAGTTAGGGATTTTGTAAATACTCATTTTCAAACATTTAATACAAAATTTTATACTATAAAAATAAATAAATAAAAAATTAAAAAAAAAAACTTTTATTGGGAAACTCCAAGTTTCGCTCATAAGAATATATATATATATATATATATATATATATATATATATATATATATATATATATATATATATATATATATATATATATATATATATATATATATATATATATATATATATATATATATATAACTTCCTTAATAAAACAGTATTTTTTATTTTACTTAATATTGATTAATTAACTTTATAGTGTTAAAAAGTAGTAAAATTATAATCTGATAACGATGAAATATTTTAAATCGTATAAATTAGTTAAATCTCCAATATAAACTTTAAACTTGAATCAGTAGTTAATTTCTGCCTATTTTAAGTCTGTAAATTAAAATTACTAGCCTGAATTGTTTTATTGAAAATTAAAATTTTATGATAAAGAAAAATGAACAATATATTTTATTTATCAAAAATTTCTTTTACAGATATTTACGGAATTTTAATTCCAATTTTCAGAGACTTATTTCTATGTTCAGTCTCAATTAAAAGCCGTGTTGGCTGCTGGACGGTTAACACAATTTATCTTCGTTTCAACAATTCATCACTTTGAATGCTATGAGTATAGACGTTTGTAGTGGTGTGAAATCCCCTAAAACTATAGGTTCCATAGAATGTGACTGGTTCTTTTGACCAAAAAAAAATAAAAAATAAATGTTTGGTGAGTGACGAACGAATCTTCTAATATATGTCAATAAGTGACTTCTGGGATTTAATGGAAATGCAAACGCACATTAATGAATATATTTACAATTATAACGTTATCGAAAATTTCCTTTTAATCAGCAGTAAAATAAACTATTGAACTATTTTTAGTTTGTTAAAAGTTTTACCCTGTGGAATAAACAAAATTACGTTTTCTTTTAAATTTTCGACCATACTTTTTATTTTAACTTTGCTTGGTTTCGATTTGTACTAAATTGTATAATAATTTCTTAAATCTGTAGAAAATTAGAAAAAAGTAATAATAATAAAAGAGAAAATTTACACGGATTATATTTAACAATCTTTTTTTAAAACACGCGTTGTGTCAAATACACTGCTGTTACATATAAGTAACTGTTCTTTTTCAGATCGTAACTATAATTACGCAATAATGCAGGCGAAAGAGCAAGAACGGTAATAAATAAAAGTAACTGTGATTTGTGTAGAGAAGAAAATTACCTGCTAAGCGCTTAACATTTTTTTACCTTTAACATGAAACTATTTTTCTTTTTGTCTACTTGTTTTACGATTCATTGACCAATGGGGTTTTAACATTTGAGCTTAGAACATTTTTTTCCTTCACAATGAATCATCAATGGTGGGCGGATACAGCTCTTCACTGAAATCCATTCTTGACCTGGGCAAAATTTACCTTCATTACATTAGAATGGAATATATTTTGTTGCTCAAAATACGCTTATAACATAGCATACTTAACATTGAAAACACCCACACAACTTGTAAATTTTTTAATAATATTTTTGGAACAGTAAAAAAATATTAGTTATAACAATAATCAAGTCTGAAGTCGCAAAACATTTTTTCAAACAAAAGAAAATAAAAACGAAACACAGAAGCGACTTCAATTATAAATGTATTAATTAAGTGTAAAAGAAGTTATGCTAATAAGAACCGTCTCAAGTTAACTATTTAAAAAAACACGAAATAATAGGATTCCATAGTTAAAAGATTTTTCTTTTAGCAAGACAAATATATTAGAAATTTCAAGAATATTTTGCAATATGAGCTATCTAATGAAATATAAGTATTTTTGACATAAAAATCATAAAAATTTACTTTAATAAAAATTAATTGTTTTTCATTATATAAATTCGTTTAATCTCTTATCTCATTATGGTGCAACGGCCAATTTAACAAGAAAATAAGAAGGCTCAAAAAGGAAACACATAATTTTAGATATAAAAAATTACATGGTTTCTGAATCTTTTTCTTATAATAATAGAATGGGAAATAAAAAGTAAACGAATTGAAAACCGCAGACAGGATTTTCAGTTGATGGAATCAAATGAAAAATAAATTCTAATTTATATTTTATCATCGCTTAAAAATTATAGAGTTGGGTCTCGATCTCACTTTCTCCACAAACCATTAATTCTTAAGAGTAAAAAATAACAAATCACATCTCCATTTAGTTTTACTTTTAGTTCTGCACTTTTGATCGAGATTGAATGGAAAGAATGGAGCCCCACCCTAACTTGAATATTTAGTGCATATGCATGAATATATATATATATATATATATATATATATATATATATATATATATATATATATATATATATATATATATATATACAGTGAGTTTGAAAAATCTGAACGTGAGCTATTTTTACCATATTAATATTCTATCAAAAGTAAGTCTATTTTAAAAGAGTTCCATCAGCTTCAGATTCACTGACTAATGATTGAATGAAAATAAAGTAATTGCGAAGCATGCGATTAATTAATAAAATATTCAATGAATTTTTAGAGTAATAATTTTGGAAGATTCAATAATACCTAAGGAAGAATATAATCTATAAAAGAAACATTCTTCACCGAAAGAAATGATTTTGCTTTAAAGATATTTTAAAAATTCATGTATAGATACATTCTAGATAATTTTATGGAAAATTGTTGTAATTAATTTTTTTCAATTCATCTCGCAGCAAATTAAATTGCGTATTTTATTTTATTAATCTAGTCTTGTAATATTATTAGACTTAGAAAAGTTTTTATCGTATTTTAATATAAAAAATAACTTAACTATCTTAAGAGGTTACGTCGTAAGTTAAAGATTAAAATTTTGATTGCGTGAATAACAGATATTTAAATTTGAGGTGAACAGCTTATTTTGAGGTAGTTGCGTGTTAAAAATAATATAGCATGAGAGAGGCAATGAAACAATGAAATGGGGAAACTTTTAAGGAACAACATGCTTGCATTTAGAAAACTATGACTGCGTGATAAACATAATTGCCAGTAAAACTAATAAGATTTTTCAAAGTTTTTGTGGATTTCTCGAAATAATGATATCTACAATGCAATGAAACCTGTAAGATAAGTAAGAAATAAAGTGCTTTAAAACCTAAATAAATTTTAAAATTAATAATATAGATTCTTCTAAACATTAATAACTATATATAAAAATTATTATAAACATCCAATTTCGATCATATTGAAATTTATTGTAAAGAGAATGTGATCTAGACATTAAGCTCCTTCTGAAACTCACAAACAAACGCTCCATATTTAAAAAACTAAAAACTCTTAAGTTTTTTGTGATAAGTATTAACACAAAGTATTGCATCCTACGTCTGCTTTAATGTTCTTTGCAATAAAAGATGCAAGCAGACCGATGGTGAAGTGAGTAGCTTCCCTTACTTAGTGGTAGTAGGTTCTGGGTTTGATTTCTAGTTCTAGTATGGATGTTTATGTATCCTTTTACTTTAGGGCAAAGATGGTACACCCATTGGGTGCCCTAAGGTATAAGTTGTCATCATCTTCGCCCTTTGTAGCGCTGAACGGTTTAAATCCTAAGATCAGCCAGGCTTTGAAAAAATAAATAAGAGATACAAAAATTAAATACATTACTGAGAGCAAAGAGAAACAATAAAATTTTAAACAACTCTAGTAAGATTTTTCGACTGCTTCAAATAAAGATTACTTATCATTAAAAATTAATGATTCTTATTCTCTATAAGGAAACGCTTAATATACAATATATTAAAGATTAAAAGTAATGTTTACTAAAATAGGATATTTATTTTTACTGAAACTTCGATATGAAATTAAAATAATAATATTTAATGTAATTTATTAAAATGATTGAAAAGAAAAAGAGGTAAATGAAAATTTTGTATTATTCATGAAAAAATAATTTCCTTATTGGGATAACTATTGCTTCGAGGCTGTGGTAAACAGTGTAACAGTATTTTCTAAATGTTTATATATGAGGCACCACTAAAAAAATCTTATCTACAAATAAAGTATTTATTTTAAAATTTTGCTAACATTTTATAATCGTAATTTTTAAAACTGATGCAAAATAGGTAGAGAATAACATGGAGATAGAGGCAAAAAATTACAGAATTGTGGTAAAAATTGAATAGATATAAAACAAATAAGAAAATGATATTACAGAACGTGGCAAGAAAGGCAGCAATGTGATAATGGTGATAAATACCTAATTTTTTTTAAATAAAAAATTAAAATAGAGAGTAGACATTTCTTACACATTTTAGCAAGTTTAATTATGGAGAGAATAGAATACACACTACATTTATAAGCCTATTTTATATAAAGGAGTCTGAGTGGATATGACATTGTAAGTGAGGACTTATACCATTTTTTCCATCAGCAAAATCTCTGATTTTGTCCTTATATTTTTATAGTAATACTTCATTCAGAGTTATATGAAAGCTCTTTTAATTAAAAGTTTCTGTAAAACTAACTGCTTTATTTGATATACCAAATGCCATACATATTTTTGAAATTAAAATGGATGCCCTTATCTCATTTTTATTATTTCAGCAACCTTTTAATCGCACAATAATAGTAGATAGTCAAATTACATTGCTTCTTTGAATATATCAAAATACGTTGTTTCCTTGAATATATCAAATTACATTGTTTCTTTGAATTTATCAAATTACATTTTTCTTTAATTATATCAAATTATGTTGTTTCTTTAAATAATATTCTTGCTTGGGTTGTGAATAATTAATCTGGTTAACAGCTAATTACTTCCATACTAACGTAAAATATTACGAATAAATTTACAGACGTTTAGAATAATTATCTCTCACTTAATGTTGTTGATAAAAGTTAGAAAAAATATTTTTGATTTTTGTTTTTAATTTTGATTCATTTGGAAGCCAATATTTCAGAAAAATGTATATGCTACGTTTTCTGAAATATAGAATAAATCTTTGGATGGATTGAAAGAATTTATGAACCAGTTCTCTGCTCGAACAGCACATTTTACTCAAAGAATACAAAAATGTATTTATTTTAAAATACAAGGTTAAATAAGATTGAACAAAATTAAAAAAAACAGCTTAGGTTAGAGAAGAATTTAAAAAATATTAAAAAAAGACTTTGATTATTATTTGACAATATTTACAGACTATTTCGAATAATTATTTACAAATCATTTAAAAATAAAATTGGAATGAAATTTATATAATTTAGAAATAACAAGATTTGATATTATAAAATAAATATGGATTGGTATAATTTAATTAAAATTATAATGTTATGAAGTTTAAATGTGATGCTCTTAGGAAATTAAATATTTAGGAAAATTTGTCAAAATAGATTTAATATTAGAAATCAATGCACATTTGTTTGCGGTGGAAGAGTAGTAGTTTTATGGGTTTAACACATTTGATTCACGAATGTTGTCCAATTTCTGACAAAAAGTCCTAAATGGATGGATGACAGCTTTCAGATGACGAAAATCAATGGATGAAAGAGACGCAAATTATAACAACTTCCACTTCTCGAACATCCTTGGAGGGAAGATAAATTTATCATAAAAGCCTTTTTGCACAGCATTTTAAACTAAACTCAATAAAAATCCGTAAAAATAAGTTTTAATTTGGTTGGAATATAGATATATTTAATAGAAAGTAAAATGTTTTGTAATTAAAAAGAACATACATAGTAAAATTGCGATTGCTAACATGGAAGATAAAAAGTAAGTTTTAAAGAGTTCATTATATGAAAAGTAAATTAGTGGATTATTTTAACACATTGGAATAAACGTATTTTTCAAGCGTTTTTAAAAATGTATCGTAATATAACAAAAGCTCAGAACTCTAAATTCTGACGCTATTTTCTTTTGAAGCCAAACTTTCAGCACAAATAAAGCCAAAACGAAATTTTACTATCCTTTCTTTTGTTTCAATTTTTAGCTCCATAATAATACCCAAATCCAAGTCCAAAAATAGCATTATTTTTCCTTTCTCCACTAAATGCGCATTGTCTGGCAACTGCTTACACTTTCCGAAAACGGAAATGGACTCCATTGAGCAAGCATATTAAGTAAATACAATAAAAATCAAGAAAGAAAATCGCGCACACACACACACGTACGCGTATTGCCGACGTCTCACGGTTAGGTGATCTGCAATCGATTTCAATGAGGCCCACTCCCTACGCCTAATTGAGATTCGGATGCAGGCACCTGGACAAATAGATGATTTACCGCAGTTAAAAGCATAGACAGACTCGTCCTTCGCTTTATTTGTAGTGGCAACACGATAGAGCAGACAACGCCGTCAAATCCAGCATACTTCAGGTGTTATGGGGTAATAAAGGAGCAATAGAATGTTAGATAAGTGGCTATTGAAATGAAATCGAATGGGATATTGAAATATGGTAATTTACGATTGGTTCCGGAATATAGTATCAAATTGTTTCGTGACAAGATTAGCTGCTGGAGAATATAATTTGTGGATGAAAAGAAAACTTCTCTGAAGTTCTCAGTTTTATTATAAAAAATTATCCAAATTAATTTCATTAAAATAATGAAATATTATTTATAATTTGAAATATTTTTGGGCTAAAAACATTTTCCCGTAATATAATAGTTATTTAAAGAATTTCTATTGAATAATTCTTTAGAAAAGTAAATTCTTTTGTTTATTTAGGATTAAATTTTATAAGTAATATTTATTTACATGATAATAAAAATTAGTGATTACATAAAGGTTTAAAAGGCAAAAGGTATTGTCTGTGTCACAATGCACATTTTAGTCGAGTTAGTTGCTGAATAATTCGTGTCACGGCTTTCAGCCGAGCCATTGTGCCACCTTCATCTCAAGCTCGAGTGTTTGTAATAACTCAGAATTCGAATTAAAAAATAGATTATATAACTCTTGCATACAAAAAATAAATATAGAGCTTCAAACCAACATGCTATGTATACTTTTTTAGAGTTAATTTTGTCACTACAAAGCTTGTGGGCATATTTTAAATCATTTACTCTCTTCGAAAATTACTCTTATCAATAAGCGCAAAAGGAAATTTAACTAAGACTATAATCTGACATCTTAAATGAAAAATGTAATCTTAAATTTTAAAGTTATCACAGTAAAAGCTTTGAAAGATTTCCTACAAGAAATAAATTTTATCCTTAACGTTTTAAAACGAAAAAGGAAATTAAATTTTATTGTAAGCTTTTCTTACTCAAACATTTAAGTATTTTGAAGTATCTTCAAATTGATAAATAATTTATGACAAACATACGAAGTTTTTGATGTTGTAAAACAAAAAAAAATCAAATATATTGGAAGAAAAATTATTTTAAGAATTCGCAAACGACTAAGCATACCAAAGTTGAGCTAACAAGTCGAAATCGTCAATCTAGAAACTCAGCTCAAAGCAAAATATAGAAATATTTAATTTAACACTATTGTGTATTAGTTATTTGTTTTACCTTATGAATTCAATAACTATAAGTAGCTATTATAAACATGAATTCAGAACATAAAAAATAATTTTGACAATACCATTTATAAAATTCACCGCAATACTTTTATCATTATTTTTATAATAAAATATATTATTAAACCAACATTATATATAAATTAAACTTTAAACATTTAATCAAACAAAATAAGTGTAATAAAGTCAGTTACCTTCGTCTCAACATAAGAAACATTTTTAACGGCACAATTTTAATTTGTATTTGTCGCAATGAAAACTTCAAGTACTAAAATCTTTGCTTGAATAAGGCGGACATTATTAAATACAATATTTTTTTACTCAGACTGTTACCGAGCAAAATGCAAGAATTAGTGTATTGTATTTAACAAGAGAAGAATATTAAGATCTTATCAAACCATGATCTTTTTACAAACAATAGGTCAGCTTGATAAGATCTCCCACTATTATTTTCGATAAACTTTCATGAAGTGGTTAATCGGTTCGGTTTTGAAACCTACAATCTTGTAGAAATTGCATTATATTTCACAAAAATGTGAACTATTTGGTGCCAAAGTGATTTTTTTAAATCTTACTTTAACAGATATTTTAATATTTCCTTATCGTTAGATTACTGAATCATATTGTGATTTTTAAAAAGAGATTATCATGTATTTTACCATATTTTTTTACACAAAAGGAATATTTTCAGATTTTAAATCCCAGCAGAAATATTTTTAAGTAAAAAAAAAAAATTTGCAGATGGATTTGCAATGAAAAAAAAAACATTTTGCAATCCAACCATCAATGAAACTATTCAGCTTTAAAAAGTATGATGCATGACTTAAAACTAAATAGCTTCTACTTTTAAAAAGTTAATTAATTTTGCAAAGTATTCAATATTACTTTTTGGAAAAGATTTTGTACATCGTATGACAATGAAAAGTGTACTTTCCGTTGTTATTGAACTAAGTTCGTTATATATGCTTACATTACTTTGCAATATTATACTCAAAATAATCGAAATTTAATCGATATTGATGATTACTGAATTTAATAGACATATAAATTTAATATTAAAACTGTTATATTTTAATAATAAATTTATCTATAGAATAAATATGTATCGCTGTATAATACAGTTAAAAGAAACAAAACTTTTCCTGCAATGTGGCTGCTGATTGTAGATGATTTTTTGGATTAATTTAAATTAAAATTTAAATAAAAATTAAAACTTAAACATTTCTTATTTTGTTATCAAGAATCATTAAAATTTTCATTATGTTGTTAAGATTTGATTAATAACTTGTTTCTACAATGAACTTTCACTATGGGAATTTTATATATATATCAAAATTTTAGTTTCAAAATGTGTACTAATTTGTTTCAAAATGCGTGTGCTTTTACCTATTTTATCTTCATTTTCAATCAGATATTAAGTCGAGTATTCAGTTTTAATTAAGTGAACTTCCATCTTAAAGCTGGGTCATGACTTTCCGACCAGAAAGGTCAAGAAGCCGATAAATCCGCTCTCAATGACGAATAATAAAACTGATGATTTTATAAAGATCATGTTATTCGCGACGTTTTGCTCAACCATGTATAAGCGATTTTCATGTTGCTTTCATTTTTGCTTAAATCTATTTTGAATGTCCGACTGATATAATTAAAAATTCTTTTAGAAATAAATATCTGAGTATTATTTCATATCTTTAAAAAAATAAACAATTTTATTGAATATTTACTTGCATTTAAAAAAATTATTTCATAATTATTCTTAATAACATGAAGTATAACTTATACAGGACTTTTGTCAGCTCAATGGGAATATTTTCGAAGAAGCATACATTTATTATTTTTTATCTGTATTTTTCATTATAATGATATTTTCTTTTTGAAATAAATAATATATTAATGTTTTACTTTGGCAATAATTAATCACCTGAATTATGAAATTATTAAAAATAAAATGTAAAAGATTTAAACGCAAGTATTACTATAAAAAATGATTCTATAACTTCTTTATAAAATTAATAAAATAATTTAAGATTCAAGTTTGAAAATTATAATAAGCTTTACAACAATTTGTAACAACTAAATGGATGTTTGTAACATCCATTTACAAACAGACATATGTAAATGAATGTTTCTTTCTTGTATTCGGATGCAAGGTTTATATTTTTTCAGAACTCAAAATATTTTACTTAAATCAAAATTTTTACAAGAAATACATCACCAGCCTTAAATTTAATTAATTGAGTATAATGTAATTGGGTATTTATTAACTTTACAGAATGCAATGAATTGTATTAAAGAATATATATTGTTTATTTATAAATAAAAAGACCTAATATATAGAATTAGAAAGTTCAATGATTATTACTAACATTTTTTAGGAATAAAATGAAATAGAGAGAAAACAGGGGTACCCAAACAGACATGTTTAATTACAACAGACTGTTACAACACAAGCAATTACAATAAGATAATAACAGTAAAGAACATTTCCAATGATACACAAGAGAGTCAACACATCTATACTCAAGCAAGGCAGAAAGACGTCTGACCAGAATATGCACCATTTGATCAATAGAGGGCGCACACTTACTCTAGTCAGGAGGATCTATTATGTAGAGAGGGTAAAAGCAGAGACAGTAATACTTTAATATCCTAACAACATTGACCAAATCACGAATATTAATGATTTCGAATAGGGCTTCAAAATTAGTTAAATTGAAAATTTCCGATACATTTTTGAATCTCCGTGCACGACCATTTCACGTGATACTTCACACTTCTTATTGCTACGAACTTTCGAGATTGGCAAGGAAAAAGTGCTAGAGGACAATTTGTTCATTTTTTGGTATACGTGTTTCAGGCCAAAGTTTGATATGAGTACCATTTATGACCACATAGTGTAAAGGTTAATGCTAAATACATTAAATGATGTACACCTACAGTGTATTTCAATTTTTCTTCACCTTAACTGAAAATAATGCACATTTAAAATTTGTAGATTTTCCCTTTCCTACAAAGTTTAAGTGCGTTACTTTTTTGAGGTATCTTTTTTATTACAGATTATCTTTGAATTCTCTCCTAGAATTTACTACCTGAAATTTTATTTTTGAACTTTTGTCGTTCCATAGCGTATGCGTCTATAGATTTATTTCTTTTATCATTCAACCCCGAAAATTTCAAGAAGAGTTTGACTGGTTGACCTTTCTTACCTTTTGACCAGTTTATTTTTAAAGGGAATTGTATGTACTGCCTTGAGGTACACATGAATCAATATTCTAGTTCTCAGCAAAAAGTTGCAAATTGAAATAAAATGAGGCAAAACAGCAATTCTATAATTACGTATTAAATTAATAAAAGAAAAAACTTATAAAGGAATGAAGCGCATTAAAACTGCTATATATAAATATAGATAAACTGTTGTTATCATACAAACAAATTTAAATAAAAAATATGAGGCAATTTAGGCACATCGTAATACATGCAGAAAATGCATCACAAGTTTTATTTAATTAGTCAGCTGGAAAACGAGCAAGAAAAGAAATATAAGTCTAACAGAGAAATACAAGGTGGATCTAAACCAAGTTTTTTGCCAAGTAAACAGCTAAATGTTACATTCGCGAAATTTCTAGAAATTTAATATCCAATGCTCATCGTTAACAAGTATGCTTTCCTGAAGCTCAAATTTACAGATACCAAGTAACATGTAAGGGAGAAGTAAGTGTTCTATAGATAAGTTTATATTTTATTTATTGAAAAATTCTTTTATAACAGCTTGGCTAGATAATATTTGAATCAATTTTTGAGTAAAATCACCTGTTTTTCTTGTATAACAAACAAAAAATAGTTTTTGATGAAAAGATCAAATTAATTTTTTCCAAATTTAGACTTTCCTTTTCTTTTGAAATGACCAAGAAAGCTTAAAGAATTCAACCGGAAATTCAGATAAAATTATTTTGCTGCTTTCTGTTTAAAATTTTTATTTCTAATGGTCATTACCATTAGAAATAAAAAGAGAATATTCCTTTACAAATTTTGAATATTTCGATATTTGCTTTTAAAAATAAAAAGAGTTTTTTTTTTTTAACAGTATTAACATCCTTTATTTTCAAATTTTAACAATATAATAATACTTTATATCTTGAAGCTTTACATTATTTTGTTATAAAAAATATAAATAAAGTTTAAATTTATTTTCAATATAGGAAAACCTTAATTGAAACACATATTCAGTCTCACTATTAAATTTGCAACCATAATTTAAGTGCATTATTTTGCAACTATTAATTTTGCATCCAAAATATATTCACTAGTACGCTGAGAGAAGATAATAATAAAGGAGAAGTCATAATATTTGTGACATTAAATTGTTTCAATTTTTACAGCTTTATAATTTTTTAAAATCAATTATAATTTTGAATTAATCAGAAAATAATAGATAAAGTACAAGTAATTTCATAAGAGACTGGAACCTTTGATTATACATAAAATCATGATTCCTTATACAGATTCTACTTTTTTAATAATTTTATTGATTTTATTTTCTTAATATAATAATTTTATGTATCACATTGTAACATCAATACGCTTCTTGCTTACATATATTTTGTAATAGATATTTGAGAAGATACTCATGATGGAAGTGCTGAATAAACAATTTATTTGCGTTTTTTGAGGTCTTTTGCATTAAAATGGAAATGTTACTTAGATTTATATATAAACTAATATTTCTATTTCTAATTTTTTCGATCAAATTTTAAAGAATCTTACAATATGCTTATGCAATAAAAGGAAATTTAAAACTTCAAGTTATCGTGTTAAGGTTTTTATGTTTATTACGATAAAATATTTCTGAATTAAAATAGAAAGAAATAGCATTATTTTCACAAATAAATAAATCTAGTTTCCCAACTAACGAAAAATTTAACCATATGTTGATTCTATATTTTAAGTAACTTCCTAACACAATGAGAGTAATAATTTTATTATAATTTTATATTATTACAGTATTAATTTTGCGTACTTTCAGTTTAACGCTTTTGAACACGAATTAATAAATAGAAAAGAAAGAATTTCTTAATTGCAATTACTTCGGAAATCCATTCATTATATAAAATTCAAATCTTTATTATAGTCTCTTGCCATTTATGCGAACAATAAAGTTAATTTTTTATAGTTTTAAGTTATATATATTAAATTTTCCCAGCCCGCATTTTATAAATATGAAAGGTCACAAAATAAAATATCTGTAAAAAAATTCACGAAAAATATTAACATAATTTTGGAGCATAAGGAGTTTATGCCCAAATTTTTTTCCTATAAAAAGTTTTGTTATTTCAAGGAACTCAAGTTCATTTTTACATTACATGCTTTGAGTGTTATAATTTATATCACTTTTTCAAGGTTGACTGATTTCATTATAAATTAAAAATTAAAGTATTTATTTCACAACAAATATCATAATAGATAATAAAAGATTTTCATTAAATTTAAGTCCATTTAAATGCAAGTTATGAATTGACTCCTTACAAAGATGAAAATTATTTTAGGAGAAAAGCTCTTAAAAATAGAGTTGTGTTCAGTAAAAAATAACTGGCGTAATTATATGATGCAACAAGAGACAGTTTTGCAAAACAACTGGTGACTCAAACAGCAAATATGAATTCGTGGAAAGAGTATAAATTCGCTCAATGCATAGCACATTTGAAGAGAAAATTACAGCTGTTGAAATATGAAGAGAAAGTTCAAGAAAATACTCTCTTCTTTCTGTCAGCAAAGTCATTTTTTTTCTCGGTGTAAAAAAATACTATGTTCACGGTCAATGACATATATGTGTTAGACAATACTACTAAATTACTAATTGTTAATGAACTGTAGCATCGTGTTTTAAATTTCACGCCCTATGATATTTTTATTTTAGGAAATAACGTTAAAAATAGTTCTTATTAATTAAATGTAACATTGTGTCTTGAAGTTATGTTTAAGATAAAATAAAGAATTTAGTTAATTAATATTATAAAAAAAATGAAATACCAAAAATCTATTTCAAATAAGAATAAAAAATAAAAATATATTTCTCTATCAGAGGTGGAAGAACAAAAACAAAAACAAAATATTATTGAAATATTAATTTAATTGAAATATAAAGTAGCTATAAAAATTCTGATGATAATTTGGTTTTTATCAGAATAAAATTTTACATAAAAATTTAGACTTTTGATAGCACATCTAAGTGCCTATAATTTTTAAGTTTTATTCCAAAATACACAAAACTTCATAAAAAAAATTAATCGAAGTTAAACTTAATTAAGAGTGTTACTAATGTTAAAAAATAAATTTAGAATCATATTATTTTTCATTTACTAAAATTGTTTCTAAAAACAGAAAATATTAATAAAATTTTAAAAATATTTGCTAAGAATATAGATTGAGCAGTTATATTGATATGAAAAATGCTAAATTATTTATTATATTTCACATTATTGCATAAAATTGCCCAAACTAAGGAATTTCTGCTTGAGTAAAGTTATCTGAAAGAGACATACTATTGTAAATGTAAAAACGCATCTAATAGTTGATGTAAATAATATAAAATATTAATAAAAGTATGAATCGGAGAATATATTACTTCTTAAAAACGCATTTAAATTGTTTTTCTCTACGTATGCCAGTAATATTACACTGCAACATATTTCTCATTTGTAGAAAATGTTTCATAAAAATTATTTGTGTTTCAAAAATGGAACACTTGATTATTGTTAAAAAGACTTAAAATTTTAAAGCTTTACAAATGGGTCGTTTTCCTCAATCTTCCCAATCTAATTCTTGCTTAAATTTTTAGAAGAAAATTTTATAATAATCCAATATCATCATATGAAGTCTTTCATTAAGAAAGTTTACATATATTTACATTTTAAATAAATTTGGCATTCTTTTACATGAATTTGATGCAATATATATATATATTTAAGTTAGCCTAATTTTTGTGCTTTTTACTTAGTATTTTGAAGCATTTTTCATAAAAATCCAAGGTTTCACATTAGTTTGCAAAATTATATTCACAATTATTATTAATAATTCAAGTTACAAAAAAAGCTTCAAAAGTAAATATATTATTTTATTCAAGTAGAACATTCGTATAAATAAATCTTAAAAACAAAATATGATTTGAAGTTTTCTATCTAAATTTAAACAAAAGCAGTGTTTTAAAAAAGATAACATCATAACTATGTTTTCTAAATTGCATTGATTCCTCTTCAAAATAGAAGAACTAAAAAAATATTCTTGTATTTCATGTGACAAAATTTTAATGTTTATTTCTGTTAAGAATTCTCCGCATTAAATATGAATCATCTTCATTATTTTAATATAAATTATTTGTTTTATTCTAGTTCAAAAACTTCTTACTATTTTGAGCCTGTTCTCAGAATTATTCACTGAAAATAAATCTCCTGTTTCATTCCAAAATAGTTTTATATTTTAGGAAAGAAGAAACACAATAGAAAGGAAGATAATGATAAAAAAAAAAAGAAAGAAAAATCTTACTTGAGTCATGGCAAAATTTTCTACTTCTTCACAGTTGACCGGAGGCGCCGACGGGGTAAGACCTTCCTCGCTTTTTTCACCACTCACAACACCATCAGAGGGGGTCACTGGCGCCCCCTCCACCTCCACTACAGACAGTTTCTTTTTATAGTGGGCGGTGTCCCCATTACTCGGAATCTCCTCCAGAAGAGCCTCCCTCTTCAATCTCTTCCTTCGACTGCATAAGTTCAGGAAAAGTATAAAGCTAAGTACCAATAGTCCGCCTGCGACCGAGAAACTGCTGACCGTCACCGTAAAAGGACAGGACGCCGACTTTTTGTCTACAACCCTCAAGAGGACACAGGTCAGTCCGAAACCCAAGACGGCGATTCCTGTCACTAAGAGCGATGCGGTGATACAAACACACCGCACCAGCAATGGACTGACGGTACTCTGTTGTTTTCGATTTATCTTCGACGCGTCGACCGTCGCCGGCGACGAAGTGGTGATCGGGTTGGTCGTCATCGCCGCGACAACGCTAGTGGCCCTGTTGCTGCTTCCTTGCGAGACCGCTTCATTTTGATGAGTTCCGAGATCGGAGTCCAGAGTGAAGAACCGACGTAGGGATTTTTTTTCTTGCTCTTTAGATAGCTTTTTCTCAGATGCGTGTTCGACTTTTCATCCTCGTCTATCCTCGGACAAAGCACTTGCTGATCAAACAACGCGAAGATCTTGATAAAAACGTCTTTCGTCTCTTGATCTACTACGAGGTTAATATATCACGATTCTTTCGACTCTGGCCGTATAAACAATGTTATGACTCTGCGGTTATGAACTAATATCCGTTTCCGCAAGATATCAATATAAAAAAATAAAACCACTTAAAATTAGTGGACTTTCCACCTTATAAATGGGAATAGCATAATTTAATGTGCATATTTTTTTTAAAAAGAAATCAACCCAATACTAGGTTTTTTTTTTCGATTCGTTATTTAAGCATATAGTGTAACAGAAAATGTTGTACATTTAAATTCCATGATGTATTGTTTTAAATTTTATTTAATGAAGAAGCCGCATCAACTATTTGGGTTATCAATCTTATTTTCCAACAGCATGTTGATTAAAACGATAACATATTTAAATTTTTACTTATTTTTTCTGTGTAACAGTTAACCGAAAATATTCTGATTTAATTATATAAATATTCGTTGCAAATAAATAAGTATAAATCGAAATAAGCTACACCAATTGAATATTTAACATTTCCTATACTCTTTGAGAATATGCTCTTATATGTGGAAGCAATAAAAAATGAATATTTCGAATTTACTAAAGTCAAATATTTTGAATTTAAATAAATAATTAGAATTCATGATTTGTTATAAAATAAAAATAAGACATCTAATAAACTTATAATGTTTAAATTCTGATCTTATTAAAATCTAATAAAACTGCAATGATTAAACTTTAATCTTATTATAATCTAATAATGTTATAAATGATTAAACACTGATATTATTATTATCATTATATTCTGAATTATAATCTAATAAATTATAATGATTAAACTCTGATCTTTTAAACTGTATTTCTATTGTCTTTATTATTAGTATATAGTATATATTTATTATTAGTATAATTCGTGTTTTCTTACACATTTAAATTTTTTGCCCGATCATAATTTTTCAATAAATGATGCAGAAATGTCAAATTTCGAAATGATGCAAAATAATAATTTTTTAACAATTAACAGAAATTTCTTTTGTAAATAACAGTATTTCATGAGAGGGATTTGCTTAAATGCTTAAATTTATAATTAGATAGTTAGTGAGAAAACTTTCTTAAATTAATTCAAAATAAATATGTCGTCTTCAGGATTTAAGATTCTAATTAAACAAATTACTTGAAACAGCCCTTAAATAAAATTTCAGTACTTAATTGGATACACTAGAATAAGTATTATAAATTTTTTAGGGAAAATTAATGAAAAAAAACTTGAAACTAACTCTTACATTTACATATATAAGTGAAATAATAATTTTGCTTTCAAACATTAATCCCATATGATGCAATTTATTTTTAGAAACTTTCGCTTTCAAATTTAGAAGGTCATTAAAATTTTATGTAAATTTAACTTTTTTCTATCCATTAAAGTAAAAATATACCTATTTTCCTTTTTTATGAGCATTTATGAATTTTTTTACCTTACTCATTTTTTTAAATATCTCAATAAAATACAAAAATTGATTTACGAGTAGTTTTTTAAACTAGAATTTTTTTTAGACTAAGTACATGAGTTATGATGCATGAAACTGCTGGAAAATAGTTGCAGAAGTGCATACTAAAATGTCCAAAAATATAATTCCTGTACTGCTTTTCTATGAAGTAATAACTAATCTAATCATTATTCAATTAGCAATTTCAATTCAATCTTAGTTTGTCCATTTAAAATAATAAATAATTTACTGTAAGCATATATATCTGGCATGATCTAAAAATAAAGGTTACCGTATAATACCTAGAAACAAATTGAAAATTAATTTACTTATTGTACATGCATCCAATGAGAAATGTAATGAAGCATCAAACATAAGAAAACAAAAAGGAATGATTGTAATAATATTAAACAAAATATTAAGCACTTTTTAATGAAAGGTGTTATCATTTTTTCTCTCATTTGCAAAAAAGATCGATGCATTTTTAGTTGTAATGTTAAGATATATAAGTCTTAACATTTTCGAAGGAGATTGAGACTATTAATGGAAACGCATCTGGTTATCCTCGATGATTATTTCCAAGAAAATTTTCTTTTGCGTGACTGATATTGTAAACAATCTAAAGGAAAAAATATCCTCTTTAGAAAAAATCCTGATATAATAGGTTGAAAGGAAAACACCAAAATATTTGTGCCCATAATGGTTCTTTTTGGCTTACATGAAATGAAGATAAAAAGGAAACCAAAAATACTTGTTTTCAAATAAAAAGCACTTCATCAGGAAATCAGTATGTATCGCAAACCATAAGGTGTTAACAGTTTTCAGTAAATAGAGAAAATTATTATTTTTTATGTAAACTAATAAAATTTACAGAACATTTTTCGTTTGATATACAAACTTTTATAATCTTGCCTTTATAAAATTAAAAGAGAGTTGAACAAAGTGGGTATCTAAATGAGATAGCATTTTGACAAATGGCAAAAATTTCAAAAATATTTTAATACAGTGAACTCAAGTGAGCAATGAATATAATACAATTATATTGCAAAATTTACTCTCTAAATTTATTCTAGTAATTAATAATAAAACAGCATAAATTATAGACATAAATATGTCTCACAAAAAGGCACAATTACAAAAAGTACAGTTACGATAAAATATTGTATATTATAACTTATTAACCACGGTATAAACTGGAAAATATCTGACTGCATATTGTGGCAAGAAATTGTATGAAAATGTTTAATATTAAAGGAAATAGTTTCAATTTGTTGTCATGAATTGAAAATTACATAACTTTGCATGAATAATAAATCTCTAATACTTTTTTCGTAAACATATATATATATATATATATACATATATATCCGAAATTATTTAACATTTCCTACAAATACAAATCCATTTACTAATAGTAAGCGATATCACTATAATTTGATTTTTTATGGCTACGCATTTGATATTGAAAATTTCATTGAACAATAATAAAATTTTAAAAAATGACTTTATGCAGTGATTTAAGTGCTAAAGTACAAAATTTTGAATGAATCGACATTTCTGTTTCTCAGAATAACACTTTCAAATTAAAATGTTTTCAATAAATCTAAATCTGTTTCTTAGTAATATTTAAAACTATTATGTTTTACGCAAAAACTTTATTATAACATAAAGTTAAATCAGAATATATGATTTGAAAATAAATTTGAACTAGTTAGAAGCTCATTACTATAAATAAATAATCATGAACTAAAATTAGAAAAAATACTTTTTGAAAAGCAAGAATTTTTATTAAATATCCGCAAAAGAAAATGTCTGAAATATAATTTTTCTTGGTATTGCATACATTTTAAATAAAAAATAAAAACTTTTATGATTAATATTAGCATTGAAAGTTAAATCTTTATAACAACTTTTTTTTAACAAATTTTATATAAAAAATGCGGTTCTAAATTTTAATATAATCACCTTGCGCCAATATTGAATTCACGTTTTTATCGAATATCGCATTTTAAAATTACAACAATTCTTAACTAACAATTCTTAATCATATTTAATATTTTAAGAAATAAAAAGAAAAAAATAGAAAACATTTTTGCCTACATTCAAAATGAGTAATTTTGGAAATGAAAAATTCTGAAATTTACGTGGTATTAGCTAAACAAACCATGTACAATAAAAAAAACTATTATTTAATACTAAAATATATGAACAAAATATTAAATAAAATAAACTTAATTTTGCAAGGGATTTTAAAACTAAGAGTTGGTGGAGTAATGACTATTATCTCATGATGAACTAAAAAAATTAATATTTTTCTCGATATTATTTTTATGGAATGATTTTTGTCTTTGTCATTATTAAGACCAGAATTTGCAACCTCAGGTTTTAGATAGTTATGGAGTGAGAAATATCTTCAATCCGACAATAAAAGTGAAAGAACTATGCTAAAACTTGACATCTCTAAGGTTGTAAAACAGGAATGAGAAAAATATTCATTGTTCTGTCATACCTGTCATACCTTTCCCATAATACTAATTTATGAAAAGTGTGATCAGAATAATGACTGACTAATAAAAAGTTTTTAAGCTTGATTAAAATCTTATGATAACAAATGATTTTCATGCTCTGATACACAATTCATGTTAAAAATATTGTTAATTGAGCTCCATATAAAGATTTGCTTTATAAATGGAAAAAATCCTACAACTGTTGAAAAAAATTAGAGGTGAAACTATGCATTATAGAGAGTAAATGTGTGTGTGTGTGTGTGTGTGTGTGTGTGTGTGTGTGTGTGTGTGTGTGTGTGTGTGTGTGTGTGTGTGTGTGTGTGCGTGTGTGTGTGTGTGTGAGTTTTATTTCATATTTCTCTGCTCCAATTCCATTAAACAAGTTCAATTATTAAAAATTTGTATGTGGTCTTATTCTAAATATTTCTGCATTACTGATTGTTAGGGAAATTTTTTAATTTAAATCCTTGTGAAATAAAAAATATGATCTTCGCTTAAAAATAAATTCTTCTGAAAGACTATGTTCCTTATAAAAATATCTATAAGACTTTAATTGTTTAAAACTGCTTAATTTACAATTATACAAAATCAAATGGTTTTTATTAAATATTACACGGTTGCTTTAAAAATGATTTTATAAAAATTAATATACTTTTAATCTTTTTCCTAATAATGAAATTTTAATCAGAAAACAAAAAGATTTTTCATTAAAATTTTATTTAATAAAATACCCTTCAGAAAGTAAGAAAATTAATGTTTTTTACGTATAGATTGCAAATAAAAATATTAATTCATATATTTAAAAATCAAATTGATACAACGAGTGATCAGATTTTGAATTATCATATTAATACTTATTTTTGAAACGATGATTAATATTGAATCGATTCACAAATTTATATTATTATGAATCATTTTACCATGGATTGGAGAAAAAATTATAAAAAATGCTAATATATTGTTAAAGTAATATTTAATTTTTGTATTTGAAATTTATAATATCAGTCCTTCATATCTCTAGGTTTAAATTCCCAATTTGAGTTTGAATGTTAGAAAAACCTCAGTGTTCATATTTAACAATAAGTTTGGTTTATATAGCTTGTAAGGAAGAAAAATTACCATTCAGTGACAAGCTAACAAAACTATATTTTAATCTAAATCTTCACAATTTGAAGTGAATATTAAATTTTTTACCAAGGTAACACTTCAGTTGTTTTAAGAAATTAGGAGTTTTTTACAAACAGTGTATATTGTGATATATAAATACTATCCATCATTTAAATGTTTTTTCGGTCGAAATAAAGTACTTTGATGTCACAAAATTCTATATAAACGTACATTATTAAACTGATTACTTAGTAAAATCCAATCATTAAAGCTATCATTAAAAGAATTCAATAATTAAAATTTGTTCTAATAAGACTACGGTACAGCAGGACCAGAGACACCTGTTTACCAGATAACCTATTGCCCTTTAAATATATGAAATTAATGAATGTCATACACCTTTAATGCATAAAATAAATCCATAGTCTTCTAAATTTGACAAGCTTTATATTATCGAACTATATATATATATATATATATATATATATATATATATATATATATATATATATATATATATATATATATATATATAGGAGTAGATTCACTAATGGATCGAATGACACGGTTGACCAACGAGTTTTAGTCCAAAAGCTCGTTAGTTTGAATTCCGCCTGCGAATGAATATGTTTGTAATTGTTATAATCTGCTATTTATGAAAGTAATGTTATTATTATTCATGTAAAAAAATAACTATACATACATAAACCAAAAAAACTTAGGGGCTTTGACAAACCGATATTCAAGTGCGATGTCTATACGAATGCAAGGACCAATTTCTTTGAATTGCCCCTAATGATTGCTGTGAGTCCAAACATGAGAATCCTTACTGATATAATCATATTTGGAAATTATTTGTCGTTTTATACCATCTGTTAAAACTTATACGCACGTGTATGTTTCTGTGTAAGTGTTTGAAAGCGTTACAAGGAAATAAGATGTAGACAATATAGAAACTGAAAAGATTTTATTCAATCTCTAATTCTAATTTTCATTATCAGAGTTGATAAGAAGATATCCGCAGTAGCAAATAAAAAATTAGAATCTAATAATAAAATATGTAATAATTTAAATGGTCAATAAAATCGAAAAGTCAAATATATATTATTTTATTTTTATGAAATTATATTACATTTTTTTATTACGAAATTATATTACATGAATTGCGGATTTACATTTAAAATAGCGCAATTTCATCTTTTTAAAATCTTCTAACCTAACTTAATGTTCACATTCTCAACAAGTTTTTTCGGGTTATTTTTATTTTTATAATTTGTCTTCCAATTTTTTACTCATTAAATGTTGATTTTTAAACTACTTTAATCATTTAATAGTTTAATGAACTGAAAAATTTTTTCAAATTTTTCATTTAAGTTTATTTTTTAATTTAAGTTTACTGGAAGCAATTAACTTAAACTAAATGAATAGCTAATTTTCTCTTTGAAGAAAAGTTGTTACAAATCTCGGAAAAATGAAGCAAGCACACCACTCTTTCTAGGAAACATGTATTGTTTTAACGCCCACTAAACGACTGGAACTCAACGGAATATGTGGGAATTACTTGTCGCCAACCTTCAATTAGATAAATACGCTTCCTCGATAGTGTTTTAGGTTAATTAACCCTTTTGTTACAAAAACAGTGTGGGTGTTCTAGAGTAATTTGTTTTAAAAGGAAAACACTAAAAAAAACTAAGTTAAGAATCTCCCCCTATTACATTATACTTTGCAACAATTAATCCTACACATTTCACTAAAATTAATTTTACAAAAGAAGCTTCGTGTTTTTGATTGTATAATCAAATTTTGTATTATTCCTTAAATATTGAAAATTATAGCAAATTGTTATTGCAAAATATTTTAAAATGCTGGCATCATAAATGTTTTTGGTTTGAAACAATTATCACTGATTATAGATATACGTTATATGGTTTTAAGCTGCATCATGGTAAACAAAATTATGAATATATGTTCTAGTTTTATAACTAAACTTATTTTTTTGTAATGGAAGTAATATTCGTCAATAAACAAAATGGCATTTTGCCCAGTTCTTGAAAACCTTCTTAAGCACACTATGAAATTTATCGTCTATGAATTTATGTTAGAAATTGTTTTTATAAAACATACAAGAATGAATCAAGATATTTCAAATGTAGCTTAAATAAGGCACAAAATAGAAATCGATTTTTGTTAAAATTGTTGCTTATAAAAGTACGAAACAACTTACTTTGATATCAAACTTAGATTTTTGGTCAACATTTAAACGATACTTTTTAGAACATTTCTGAACACATTTCATGCACTTCATGTTAGAATACATTACTGTTATTGTCTATAAATTATATTACAGACATATATATCAGTGAATTTCAATTACAATACTTTAATTAGGCTGAAAAAACCATCTCTTGAAATTCCGGAACCAATATATCTTTGCTATGTAAGAAAATACAAGTTATTTTCAAAAATACAGTATAATTGCATACAAAAGATTTTTATTAATGTCATAAAGATGTAAATTTTGATTCGCCTTTTCTTTTTAGTTTAACTTCGTGAATTAATGTGACAATAATTATTGAAACAAATATATTTAGATATTCTGAACAATCTCTTGTTAATAGAAAATAATTTTAGTTTTGCTCTTGTGATTTCAATACCATCGCATTATGATAGAAAATCCCATACTGAATACACTGTGTCTAGTTGGTACACCTCAACTCAGGAAACAACAAGGAAGCGAGTTGGGGCAAAACAGCATGGGATTTTCTATCGCAGTAGGAAATTAGTTTAGAATATTTAGTAAAATCTTTATTTAATATCATTTCCATCGTAAAAGATTTCAATATAAATGTTATACTTTAAAACAAACATATCATCAAACAGTATAGATACAGAAATTCAAGTCAAACTATACGATATTTGGATAAAGTATGAATGTTTCAAATGATTTTCATTTAATGATTAAATTACATTTCCTTCAATTTTGTAAAAAGAAGAAATGTATAAATAAAATAAAAGGAATAAATAAAAATCTGAAGCTGGTTTACTGTTCCGTTGTCCTCTTATGTACAGCAAGAACACATTTATAATTGTTTTGAAATATTAAATTTTATACCTCTCTGTTTGAAAATAAAACTTTTATGAATGCATTTTATCGTATAATTGTTTTGGCCTCCATAAAAAGGTAATAAGAGGAATGCAATTTTTTTTTTGATGCCACGAATACATATTTTAAGCATTATACATGAACTTTCAAATGCAGGAAATATATTTTTTAGTTATTACTTTCATAATTTTATATCACCTCAATTTAAGCATATAATTTTAATCCACAGTTATATTTTTTCTAATATACATAATATGTATATATATATATATATATATATATATATATATATATATATATATATATATATATATATATATATATATATATATATATATATATATATATATATATATATATATATATATATAAACATAATATAGCCACAATATCAGTTTTAAGGTAATTAAATTTAATAAATATTCCTTAAAACTGATATTGTCTTTATTTATGTTTGATATATGTAAATAGTAAATAGTAATTAAATTTAACAAAATTTAATAAGTATATATATAAAGTAATAACGGTAATTAAACTAATTTCTTTTTGGAAATCACCAAGGAATTTAATGTGAATAAGGCATCAAAATATTTTACCACTATAGAGTTAAACTGAGAAAAGTTTAACATGTGTGTTCATTCAGTTATTCTGCCTAAAAATGCTGAAAAATGTGGTATTTCTAAAGGATAGTTAAGAAACATCATGCAATTTTATAGTAACAGAATAAGTAATTATTAATTGGTTAATATTTTTTAACGTAAGAAATATTTATGTATTTTTTTAGGAAGAAACATTTTTATAATCGTACTCTTTGTGTTCTCATTATAATTGTTGCAAAGTAATATGATATTTGGACTGTGCCTCGTAAAGCATTATAGAAATATTTTCTATATCTGTCACGTGAAACATATGTTCTTTGAGCATACGTGTGTATATCTTTAAACATATTCATAAACATATTTAATGTTATAAATAATAATACAACAATATAATATGACGGATATAATAGAGGAATATGATGAGGTTACTATCAAAGTTTTTATTGCTCATCACAAAGCACTATAATGGAAAGTAGACCACATGTTCATTTTGTGATACCACAATTTTACCACTTTTCCAATCATTAATATCCATATTTCCTTTTTCCCATTTTATCTGTGTTTACAAATTTAAATATTTAAAGAAAATTTGAAGAAGAATACAAGATTATCTATTTTAAAATTTATGAGACTACAATAAATAAATTTATTAATATTCAAAGCAGAAAGAGATATTTCCATTTTTTTGTGTAAATCAATTAGTTTTTAGGTTTAATAAGGAAAAAAGGAAAACTGCTAAACCGTACTTTAAAAAAATAAAATGAAATCAATGATCTGTCATGTTAAAACCAATTAAGTTGTCCAAGTTTTTTTTATTTTATTTTATATTTTTTTGTGAAACAAAACCTACCAGTTTATAAGTACAAAAAATAATCTACAATGTTACAATTCATAAGCTTCCTCTGTAAATAAAAGTTACTTAAATACAGCTTTTTGTTGGTCTGTATGCACCATATCAAGGATTATTCTTAGAAATAAGAAGTCGGCTTTCCCTGTGAAGCAAAAGGTGTTGATATAGTTCCCATTATTTTTAAATTATTCATGAAAAGGTAAATTACAATCACCAGCGATCAGAATAAATATATTCAACTAGTTTAATATCGCTCGCATACTCTCTTTTTCGTTCTAAATAATATTCGTATAACTCTAATTCCTTCGCTTTCTCGGGTGATTTGTACTAAGATTAAGCAAGACCACACATCAAATCGAATAAGGCAAAGGAAACTTTCGGAAATGATTAATTTGTGTCGGACGTTCTTGTGAGGACAGCTGCTCTTAATCAAAAAATCAGTGCGGTGCCACTTCTAAGAAATGATTACAGTACAAAGAGCAAAACGGAAACCATTCCTGACTGACCTTGAACACCTCAACTCACATTTTTATTATGGATTCAGATTACAAAAGTGAGTGACTTTCGTTACAAAGTTTTCGATAATTTTCACACATATGATTGATAAGTTGATATCAACAAGTATAATATCAAATTTTAGCCCATAAAAAACATCTGATACCATTTGAATCCTTTATTTCTAAATGAATTAGATTTCGTTATCAAAAGGGATAAATAATGACCATTCTGAATTTATTTAAAAAAATGGGTTACGTTCTCGTATCAATAAACACAATAAAGGTTACCTAACAGTCATATACCCGTAAATAAAAAATTTTAGTTCAATGAATTTAATTTTTTAATCTAGCTTTAATATATTTGTATCCATTTCGTTTGAGATAAAATGCATAATAAATGCATAAAATCATTTATGTAATCTATTGTACATTAACTGTGTATATAAAGTACAATTATTGTGAAATCCAGTGGTTAAAAAGTAAATTTTTTCGACGATATGGCAAGTGATTTTAAACTGCAGAGAACAAAAACGAGTGTGTTTACATATAAGTACATGAACTACCTAATTGTAATTGAAGCTGATAAAGATAGTGAAGGATACATCTGTTCAGGAAGACAAATGTGTTATAAAATTAGTATCATGAAAAATATACCTGTAAACTGAATATAAACTGTAAAAAAGTATATATAAATAAACCTAATTCTTGTTTTTCCGTCATTTCATTTCTTTCTTCTTCGATGAAAACTCAAATAATATATTCAATTTACAATCATTTGTAAGCCCAATTCACCTTTCAAAATTAACTCATTACCTTAAGATATTAAATTAAATTGGGAAGGTGAATTAGGATATTAATTGGATTGGGAATTTCTAATAATTCCTTACTGTCGATTATTTATTTACAGAAATATAAAGACTTTTATTAGGGCAAATGATTTTTTATGCTACTAAATACAAATGAATTTGGAAGGGAATGAAAATTGTAAAAAATATTTTATTTTATTGTGGTTTTATTTATTTTATTATAACATATATTTCTTGATTATTATATATTATCTTGATAAAAAAATATCAAGACTTAGCCTTTAGCTTTTTCCGTTTTATATGCATTTTCTGATTTAAGTCTATAAATTTTTCATATTGAAATAGTTTGATGTTTGGATTAGTAATGATTACCTTTAAATCTAAACTGTAAATGTAAATAAGCAAGCTCATTTGATATACAGAGAACATTCATTTCAGTTTTGCTCTGTATACCAAACGTATTTGTTTCTTTCGCAAAGAAACAAATACGTTTGGTATACCGAATGGTTGAAGCTCAGTTTTTCAGACCAACAGTTCGTGCATTTGAATCTTACCTCGAACTTGTTTGTCTATATGGTTTTCGATATTCATTTCAAACTATAGGTTTTGGTGGTTTAATAAGGTTTCGTGTGCTAACAATGATCGCTAGGCGGAAAACAAACTAGCTGTTTTGCTCTATCTCGTACAATTTAAAAAATTCAGACTTGAATACTGATTTTTTTCGTTTGACGTCGTAAAATTTTGTATAATCATGTGCTTCTAATTTAGTTACTTTGTAAAAACCTATCATTTATTGGATTGCTAAAATAATCCATTGGTTAAATTTTGCTAATTCAATTCTAAATCTTATATGGAGATTAATTTTCACCAAGAAAAAAATTGTTTGTCGCTGAACATAGAACTAATGAATCTAAGCTATAATTGCGATCACTTCTAAATTTTACATCATAATCATGTAAGCAATGATTCTTGTGTTAAATAAATATATTATGTATGTACAAATGTGGGTATTAAATATAAATATGAACCAACAGCGAAAATTTGAAATCGGATGTTCAAATCTACAATTCCTTCACATTTTAGAAGAGTACGAAACTTTGAACATAGTTGATTACGCTGCTTTTACTCGCGTGTTTATCATTAAAAAAACTCTTTTATTTAATATTCAAAAAGACTATTTTACTTAATCATGCTTCGCTCATACTAACAAATTAATTTCCATATATAAATAAATTCACGGAGACCAAACACATAGAAAAGTATCAATTTTTATCAAAGATTTTCTACATCATTAAAAGAAATTTCTTCTTAATAGCATTTATCATAAAACTATAAATATACACTTTATATTGTTGCTTAAAAAATTAATAACTATCTACTTTATTTTGGGCTTAAAACCTTAAAATTAGAAACCAAAATTATAATAACGATGTTTTACTAACATATAAAGTATTTAATAAAATAATTATATATGAATAGCATTATTTTATTGAACATTTTATTATAGAAGATAATCATGATAATTTTGATGTGAATATCTATTTATTATATATTAATTTTATTAAAAATTTAAATTTTTCTGTAAGTAAATATAAATTCGTAGCTTTTTTAAATTTATTTTTCCCAAAAAGTAATATTCCTACAGCCTACTTTAAATAAAGTCTACTAATTTAGAAGAAAGCTTTTTAAGCAATTTTTATAGCTTATTTATAAAAAAACTAATTAAAGTCATTATTTGTAAATTATTGAAACAGTAATAGTTATTTTCAAAAACTCAATAAAAATTCATCATAATTTTAAAAAATAACTCTTATTATAAAGTACATGAAGTGTAATATGTAACATATTATTTCTTCATGGGTACACTAAGGCAAAATTTTATTTCTTCATGGATACACAAAAATAAAATCTTATTCAATGTTATTTTTTTCTTCCACTTCAGCATTTTCAAATAAAACAGATAGAAATATTTTTCAAATGAAGTGTCTAAAACTTCATAATATTTCTTAGCATTTTATTTAGGGAAAAAGACACTTTCGACATGATCTAGAATTAAAAAAGCGGTTTCTCCAAAATTAAACCAATTTTAAAGATTTTATAAAATTTTATCGTATTTATTTCTAAACAAACATAATGTCAAGTATTAACTTTTTCAATTTCCACTATTTAAAAACTTATATAAAATAATTCGATCAGGTATCATACATTTAGAATAATTTTGTATCTCGATTTCTATAAAGCATTCTGTATCTTCTGCTAATATGATTCTCATTATGCAATTTAACCATTTAAAAATATGCATGCATTACCATTATAATATAAACCAAATTCAAACATGCGTAAAATAAACATATGAATTAATCATCGACATATTATTTACGCAATATCAAATCTACGTAAACAACAAATCTACGCAAGCAGCAAATCGACGTATTAATTATATTTCTTCTCTTTATATGTGCGCTCTGATAGTCTATGATTTATTGCATTTATTAAACTGAAATTAATCTTTATCATGAGAAATAAAGAGGAATTCGTTGTATATCTAATGGAATTCGTTATATCCGCCTCTGCATTGTAATAAAAACTGCCATCGTATCATTTTAATCCACTGGAGTTTTAAAATTTTAAGAAGTGCCCATGAAAATGACAAAAACTTTGAATCTATAAAAATGAAGGAATACAGAAAAAATTAGCAATTTAAATAATGATACCATGCGTGCTTAACGCACAGTAAATTAACATTGCGACATCAAAATATGATTGACCATATATAGCACCACATGCAAAGAAATAATATTTATTTTGCATTTTCATAAGTTGGTAGTTTGTATTAATGTAAATTAAAATAACTGAAAACCACATCAAACATAATAACTATACATAAAATTAATTACACAATCAGTATTATACCTCAATAAAACATGAATATATTTCTATGCATTAATAAGTGTAACGAATGGGGTCGAAGATTCACAATAATAAATTGATTTGCATTACTTTGAACATAACAGAAATTAAAAATATATTTCTAAAAAGTAAGTTTTTTATCCTACGCCCGTCCTCGACATATCTGCCAATAATCGACGAGCAGCCCAATAAAACGATGAACAAGTATAAAAACAAGAGTAAAGTTATTTAGTAGCCTCAAAAGAGTTGTCAGTCATAAACTTTAAAACTTCAGGGCAGTTCTTGAGGTGAGCAGCATCTATATCACCATGATTGCACAATGGACAACGAGCAGAAACCATTACACTTATTCAATGCAGATGCTTTTGTAGATATGTCCAGTTGTCACACGGAAACAAGCGACACCAACAACTCGTGACAAGGAGTCAGGGATTTTATTACTCCCATCAAGTAGAGTAAATACTATATTGTAATCATTGAGAAAAAGATATACCTAAGGAAGACATTAAATTTATATGAATTTATTAAGCAATTTAATTTCTTATAGGGACTAAAAAGTGAAGACAAATATATATCGTATTATTTATTCTTAAATGAAATAATAATTGTAAACATCGGACAGTTAAAATATATATACAAGAGAAAAATTTTTTAAACATTACTTAATATATTTTCGAAACAGGTAGTGAATTAGTATCAGTTTCACAAATGGATTTTGAAGTTATTATTATGATTTTTTTTATGAATAAACACAAAGCTTTTGGAAGAAAACAATTTTATAATTTTCAAACCATATTTTCAATTAATAATTTTACATATTATAAGAAGGATTCAATATTTTTTTCTAATAATTTGTGAAAAATATTTTGGCTAAATCGATAAATTTCTGTAAGAAATAAAATAAAAAATAAAAATTACAATAAATAATTAAATAAAATTATTTATTGTAATTTTTATTTTTTATTTTACATAAAACCTACAATAAATAATTAAATTACAATATTAAGCTAAAACATTTGAATAATTCACAACATATTATAAACATGTAAATATATATGTGTGTGTGTTAAAAATTTTACTAAGAAACGTAATGAATACATCTTTCCAAAGATTTGAAACATAAGTTTTTCATCTAAAAGCATATATTTCATTGCTAATTCGAGTTTAAAACATGAAATATTTACATAAACTTATTACCTGTAACTTGATGAAAAATTTTTTTACTTATATTTAATTTTAGTGCCACCCTCTGTTGCCAATATTATCTATTATTATTGGTTTTATCAAATATTAAATTTTGCGTTGAATTCCGGTGAAAGTTTTTTAATTATTTGCAGTTAAATGCTCATAATAATGGATAATTGTATTGTTATAATGAAAAAAATATTTTCTTCATCGAAAAAGACGATTATGAAATTTAATTAATTAATGCACAAATAACTAAATTTCTGTAAATGAAACTCAAATTATCCGCTTATACTAGGTAATAACTATTTGCATGAAATTCAAATGTTATAATTTTCGTACAATAATGTTCATATGTTATTAAATTTAACAATTATATATATAACTTATTACTCAATTTATAAATCTTTTAAATAGTGCTTTAATTTGAAAAGTTTTTAAGAATTTAGAGTATTTTTTTCATGAACAAAAAAAATTTGTTTCCAATAAATAGTAAAACTATTTATAATTTTGAATTTCAACTCATTTGTAGAGCATTCGCTTGTGTTGCCATCTATTGAGAACATTGTAAAACATTTATTAAACTAGCATTCCCTCAAAAATTTGCTTACAGAACTTGGTTCAATAAAGGTTACGTTTGTAAGATTTTGCCCAGATAATTATTTTTAATTTAGTTACAGTAATTTTATTATATGCTCCATAAACACAACTGTTTATTTCAAAATAAAAAGATTCAAATTAAATTTTGACATAATCTGTAATGCAATTTATTGTATTGATAATACAGTTCTAAAGATAATTTATTTGTTTGCAGAAGCATTTAGTAACATAATAAGTAATTAAAATCATGTAATTCATTTTTACATACATTTCAAAATGTTAGTTGATTTTTTTAAGAAAAAAAAACAATGAATGAGATGCTGAATAGTTTGTAGAATGTGTACTTTTGTGAAGTGTCCAGAGCAGAGCTTTTCTTAAACCCAAAATTCATGCACTTCCAATACATTAAAGTTAATAGAAATAATTTTCATAATAAGTTAAAAAGTCAGTAAAAATTTGATTTTATTGTGTTTAAATATGTTAATAAAAATGGTTTTCATAAACTACAAATCAAATAAGATTCAACAATTTAAAACTTTTTATACTGTTTTGAATTTCTCCAGTTTGCTTATTTCTAACTTTTGTATTTCCATTTTTTAATCCAATGTTTACTCACAATTTTCAATATTTTTCATACGGATAATCTTTGTGAGAATTTTTTGTATGCAAGTGCTTTTATGTAGTTAGGATTCTCAACAACAGTTTTGATTGCTTAATATTAACTGATCCCAATATTAGGAATTTTTTTAACTAATTTAAATGATAGAATATATATATTATTTAAACCTTTACAATATCTATAAAGATTTTTTAAAAAAAACTTATAGATATAGTAAAGAATTAAATTATATAAATATATAAATATGTAACTTTTATTTATATATTTATATAACTTTTACTTACATGAAATTATAAATTATAACGGAAATCAATATGAGTAAAAATTATTTCTTTGGTAAATGGTCTAAATAGTATCATTGTATTTGGCATCTAAAGTTCTTCAGTAACATCATTCATTATCTTCATTAATAATCATAATTTCCTTTAACAACCTATTGTATATTCATGAACTAGGCTTAAGCAATCACAATTTTTATATGCATATACATTTACATTTGTCTTATGCATAAGTTCAGAATTGGTTGATTTGAAATTAAATAAAAGATCCTAAACTATTTTGAGAATGCCAGCAATTTAAAAGTATGTTAAATTAAAGCATATGTATTTTTTTAATCTGACAGGAACAATTGAAATTACTTTCCCATTTATCTTTGACATTGCATAAACACAATAAAAACAGAATTCTTATCGCAAATATTCATTTGTATTGAATAGTTTGTGTGTCAAATCTGTGTCTTCCAAGGAACCTTAATGTAAGACTATCATCCATTATTTATAAATTTAAGTAATAAGAAGCTAAATATAATCAAATAAAGTATAATATAAAGGTGAGAAGAAAATAATTTGATTAGAGTTGGGAAAAAGAAGAGATCAATTTGCAGAAATATTTGGGACAATTGTTTCCCGATTGCACTTCAGATGCAGCAATTCTGATTTATTGAAATAAGCATCCGGTAACTTATAACAAACTAAACAATGGATTATGATTACAGCTCGCATTGCATTTCAAATAGCTCACATGAATGTAATTTTAAATCCAGAAAAGTGTATTTTCATGAGCCTTGCACAGAATTTTAATTCATTAAATCGGTCAGATCAGAAAGTAAAATCTGTCCACAGTATCGGATCGGCAACTCGGAGCTTATTGAAATTATTTTACTATCTATGCAAATTTACGCGCTTCTATACTGTAAGTAATTAATATAAAAGATCTAGCAAACTTGTTCCAACAGTCTTCCCTTGTATCTCGGCGTGGTTTCTTACAGCAGTGCTGGTTTTTACAAAGCTTTTGCAGTCATGTATCGTCTTTCAGTTTTAGTATGCCTTTCATTGTTTAGTAAGTATGGATGAAGTTTTTTTATTTTGCTGCTGGATCTTCACCCAATAGAATTTAGTTTCTCTAAATTGTTCGTTAACAAAATAATTTCATAGAGACTGAGGTACGAACTTATTAGGACTAAGTTTAATTGGCCGTTGTCTTTTATGGTCCAATCCTCGAACACAGTTTCGCTCTTAACTTGCAGGACTTAAGTACTCGTATTCATTAAAATTTATCTTCGGTTTGTAATCACTTCATCTCTAACATAAAAGCATAAGTATATAATAAAACCTATACTAGTGTCTTCATCAAGGAAATAAAGTCTTCCTTACACCTTTGGTTTACGAAATCTCTTATATTTTAACTAAGTTTCGATATCATTGATCAGTTGACTGTAATGTAAGCTTAAAACTCGCACATTCGTAGTTTTAATATTTGAAAATGAAAGTGTTTAAAGTTGTTGAAACTCGGAACTAGATAAAAACAGTCAGATCTTGCTTGTTTAACAAGATACAACTTTAAATTGTTAAACCCACTAGATTAATTAAAAATCCTGAACTCGTACGGAAATTTGATAAAATCTGTATCTTTACTGTTGACAGGAAAAGACTTAACTCTTTCTCCGAAAGACTCCTAATGAAAGCCTTACGATTTGTTAACAGACTTGTGTACTACGCGTGATCCTATATTCATGTTCGAATAAAATTTTGTAAGGTTTATCAAGATTTTTATAACTTTAGTTGATTACTCAGTTGAAAAGTAAGTTTCCTGTAAATTATCAGGACTGATAAGAACTGGATGTCTAATTTATCATTCTCTCCGGTATCGCTAAATTTTGTCCTAAAACGTTTAAGCTTATAAATTAAACTCCGATTGGTGTGTTGGGGGTTAATTGTTCACTATTAGCTTAATATCGATGCACTGTAAGTTTCGTATTTATCTCTTAAATTTTCTTTCAGTAATGACTTCTGGAAAGCACCCCAAAGATACGCAAGAACAAAAATCTTCGACAGAATTAATTTCATCTTCGTCAGAATTAGTTTCGTCTTCGACTGAACTTGTAACATCTTTGAAAAGTGAACCCCCAACGACGGCCGAGTTCGTACCATCTGTAAAGAGTGATTCTAG
This sequence comes from Latrodectus hesperus, assembly GCA_037975125.1. Taxonomy (NCBI): domain Eukaryota; kingdom Metazoa; phylum Arthropoda; class Arachnida; order Araneae; family Theridiidae; genus Latrodectus; species Latrodectus hesperus. The sequence continues at coordinate 68,975,190 of CM075856.1, read as the reverse complement.
ACAAGGTTCACTTTATCTATCATCGGAAGACCTGAGTGATGTTGCTCCTCATGAATCGGATCATCATGATCCTGATGATCACTTGGCTCATGAAGACTTAGATCATCATGATTCTGATCACTTGGCTCATGAAGACTTAGATCATGATTCTGATCACTTGGCTCATGAAGACTTAGAGCATCATGAATCTAATCACGATGACCATAGCTTAGTCGACGGAGACAGTTCCCATGACCATGAAAATCAAATTCCATCTGCAGCCAATGCCACTGATTTGAAAGGGAAGATACTGGATCACGTAGAAATTATCAGTGGTGGAAATTCTAGTGAAACTAGTGTCAATGATACAACGACCACGTCTTTCGAAGATGTGACTGAAACTGAAGAACCAGTAGATTTAGGTAAGAGCATTTGCCTTAGAAGTTGCATTTTTAAACCGTATGTCTCCTTTTATCTTATTGGTGAGATGTTATCTTAGATATACGGTAAATTAAATTGTTTAATTTTGTATGTCTTAACCGCAGTTCTCCAAAAAGTTAAAAAATGTCAAACTTCATATACAAAGCACGCGCTTTCGGCTATGTCTGCAAACGGGAAATGAAAGTAAAATTTTCTAAAAACTAAATGTGTCTCGACATCGCATGCTAAAAGGAAGTATTGCTCATGCCCAAAAATATAAAACTTCCTAGAAATTAATTACATTAATAAATAGACTGTTAAAATTTCGCGCGTATTATTCTTGTATTTTAGGTATTTTAAAAATTCCAAGATTTAATAAAACCAAATAACTTGCTTATGTAATACATTATACGTTAAACTTTTGGGAATTACGTGCGCAGATTATCAGTGTAAACTCCAATAGTCTTCCAAACTATAAGAGCTCTAAGCAGTTAGTCAGGGTTTCTAAACTCTATAACATTTTCTCTTGCATAGGTAGTTTTGAGTGAATCTAAATTCGTCCTCGTAAGAGGTCGAGCTTACTGTGTCGAGTAATTCTCCAATCGCACATCTGAAGTGTGTGATATGAAGATACTCAGCATATGATAAAACTAGACACATGAACACGGAATATCGATGGGGGTTCTTCCCGAAAAAAACCATTTACTGGACGCCAGTTCCTCAGATGTATATTACATTCTGATGTAACAAACATAATTCTGGCTCTAAAGCTGATTAATTCTGAATGTAAACTTTTCTCGTGAAACGTTCAAACAGTTATATCACTTAGAATAACTCTGGTATGTTTTAAGAGTGGGTGAATATTTTTAAACTAAGTTCATTTCTGGGAATAACTCTAGTTGTTGACACAAATGTTAATTCTATAATCTTGGTCAGTATGACTTAAGTGCTTGCAGTAGTTCGCTTACAGTGCGCAGTTGTGTTTGGAGTTTAAGTTGACCGAAGGTTTTAAACCAAAAGTTTGAAAATGAGTGGCGGGAGTAATTAGAATTATAAAGTTGATTTGAAAAACTAACGATAAATGTGTACAAGATTTTTATTACAAGGAAAAATCTACGTAAGGTCAATCAAATTTTAATTTTTCTGAAGAGATTCTCAACCAGTACACTAATTTGTATATGAAGTGTACTTTGCTTTTGGTGATTATTTTTATAAAACTATTGGTTAATGTTTTACAGCTGCTACAGATAGCACTGGTTGCTTTACGGCTCTAAGAGATCAGATGGAGCAACGGTGCTTCAATAAATTCCAAGATGTCATTTTTAATGTCATGGGAGAACCAGATAATAAGCAGGTAGTCTGTTGGTAAGTATCTCTCTTCAGGGATGAGAACTTAAATCATTAAATTAGTGACTTAAATGTAAACTAAGTTGTTATTTTAGTGCCATGGAAGACTACGAAAAATGTTCACTTAGAGGATACCAAAAGACTCACTGCGAGAATGATCAACAGGGTCTGAAGGAATCTTTAAGAGCTGCTAGATTATTCATGGCAGCCATGAACAACGTTAGTTGCTCCGTGCACCGAGGAAGATGCAGTAATTCAGCATCGGCTGTATATACAACTGGTCTTCTGTCTATCTTTATGGGCATTATCTTATTCTTACTCCTGTGATTACAATTGAAAGTTTTTGTTAACTTGGCTTTTATCTTGTGTCTCTGTGAGATTTAAATAAAGTATTTTTCGCTGATAAGCCTTTCTTGTAAGTTTTTATATACAAGCATAAGTGATGCATTCCAAGGTTTTTAAATTTTAGAAACTTTATACTGCTAAAATACTTACGGAGAACTATTTAAAGTCTTAGTATTTCAATATGAATATGCTTTATGTTTAGTAAAAAGATTTCTCATAGGTTAAATTAAAAAATTGAGTGATTAGAAGTTACGTTAATGTAACTAATATCGCAGATTTTTAGTGAGTAAAGTAATGTTATTAAAACGAAATGAACAAATTACATATAAGTTAAGGTAGTTTTCATGAACAAGCGTAGATTTTGAAACGCAAAACTAATTAAACTTGGTGAAAAATGCATGTCTAGGCGAGTTTTTCGCCAATTAAAAATTTTTGCAACCATGCTTGGCACAAGTTAAAGTTGGAAAACTTGAGTATCATCTTAACTAGTGGGAATTAAGTGACTTGTCCGAGAGGTTACATTGCTGTCAGATATAAAGATTCGTGTAGAAATGTATTAAAAATGAAGTCTTTTATCTTTATTAATCAATATCTTCGATTAATCGAAAGAAAACAGTACTGTTTTCTGGAATCAAGTCGAACAACTAAGTTCAGCTGTCTTGATAATTTGCTAAGAAATCGTGAGCCATTTCTTTGCTTTCAACTGCAGAGTTTGAGCTTGATTTAATGACTTGAACGAAAAATGAAAGTTAATACTTTAAATTTAACTAGCTCCCACAATTTACTTAAAACTATTGATTTTAAATGAAGCTTAAACTCAATTTTTTATTCATTTTAATAACTTAAACTACGCAATGACTCGTATTTATTGTAAATCATTCCTTAAACTTCTCGAAACAACTTTTAAATATAGTTTCGAAAAGATAAATATGGTAGTTCTGATTAGTTATGTTCAATGCTTATAAGTTCCCATTAAAGGGCGCATTTTTTTCTTGAACACGACATCGGTGAAAAATTTAAGAATTGCTTAATGAATGTTTGTATTCCCAAAGTCACAATTTCCGTTTTTTATGCTTAGATCACATTAAGAATCCAGTACTTCTGTGAATAAAATTAATTTCAAAGCTCACTTTTTAAAAACTTGCTTTGTACTCTGTCCTTCTAAATACCTTAAATTAAAATAAAATTCTGATATGGGTCTAAAAAATTTTTTAACGTGTTTTTATTACAGAACAATTACTACGTTTCATTTTCTAATTCTCTGATATTTGAAGTGAGTTATAAAAGTTTGTGTTTTAAGATAGTTTATTTAGTTTTCTGATGCAATTATTTGTTGTGGTAATAAATACTCAAAAACATTTAATGTTATCTATATTTACTTAGACTTTTATGAAGAGTAATTTCTTGTTGGAAAATAAATCGTATACATAGTTTCGCACATTTCAAATTTTCTCTTCCAATAGCTATTTTTGCATTTATAATAAACAATATATTGAATAAATAATATAAAAAATATAAATTACCTGATTTCTGAGAAATCAATTAAAGAGATACTTTATCTCCTTGACCGATTTCTGATTCTCATAAAGTCTATTTCTCTAATAGTCATAAATTAATTGTATATGACACCCGTAAATTCTAAAATAGATTTAACGGCAGGAATTTCTATCGTGCTATCAGGATCATACCAGATAATTTCAAAAATATTCGACAATACATGTCAAGTCGGTATCGTGCAGGCATCCGTGTCGGAGCAATTTCGAATCTTTTGTGTTATGTTTTTAAGATATTCATTATATTTATAGTTTTTAAATTAACGTTTTACACTACATTTTGTTTTGTGACCTTGTGTCGTTTTCCTTTACATGAGGTTGTTCATGATTATGCTTTCGTGTAAAATATCGCAATTAAAGAGGTTCTCTACCACCTCTTCAAGTTTCTACATGATGGTTTTGGACACATTGTTTATAAGAAATATAACTTATTTCAGATATGAAAATTAATTTTTTTGAAAAATTTAAACTAGTAACCAAAGATTACATTTTATATTTTTTGCAATTGTTCAAAACGACTCATTACTATTTTAAATATATATATATATGTTATTTATGACACTTAGCCGACGGCTGAGCAAAATTAAGTCAAAAAGGTGTCTTTCGTTTTAATCAGAGCACCACGAAGATGAAAGTATATCTTTGCTCTAAGACTCCTTCCGCTATATGGCACCACTAGAGGATACACTTCCCCTATTTTGACTTTGATCTGGAAGGAGAGGAATTTTTTTTAGATCACCCATGGTAATAACTCAACTACTGACCACAGGACTTTCGATTCTACAGATTTAACGAGCCCCTATACCGTTGGTACTCAGTGGTCAGTCAGTGGGTCTTTGCGGCACTGGGAATCGGACCCAGCCTTCCTTTAGGAATTGGCTTGAAGGCCGATGCCATAAACACTAGACTACCACGGCCTAGTGGTGGGCTGTGGTAGCCTGGTTGGTTAAGGCGTCGTACTCACTATCGCAAAGTAGTGAGTTCGAATCCCAGTTTTACCGAAAATCCATCGTGTTCGCTAAAAGTGGCTAGGGCACGTTAAAATTGTGAATGGTCGCAATGTCCTCCAAATGAAATGATACCTCTGGGGTAGCAGGCCAAGTACTGGGAGCTGCATAACAATATTTTTAAATTCAATTAGAGCTTAATTTTCGAATATTCGTCTGTTTCACAAGAACTTACCTCATCGAAAATTTCCTCATGTACAGGAAATTTATTTATCAACTAGATTTACAGTACAAGAATACTCTAAAGCACTTTTTTACTTGAAGTACTTTACTCTGATTCTTATTCCGTTATTTAGAAATAAACTAGAATCATTTTTAGCTTCAAAATCACAAATGTGAATTTTATTTGAAAAAGAAGCTTCAGCAAGAAAATTAACTTCTGCTTCCCCCCCAAAAAAGAGAATGAAATAACATAAAAATACATAATAATAAAATACTAAACATTTAATTTTTTGTTTATTAACTGTCCTATGGTTTTGAAAGTATATATTTCTTAAATTTTTAAATAAACCATAAAGTTATGGTTTCTTTCGTTACAGTTGAAATCATGAATACGTCCCTTTATAATAATTCTCATTGGTTAAAAATATCCATGACATCAGATCACGTCACATGACATTTATGTCACATTATATCCGAGACGGCGTCGTAAACAAGTTTACTGTCTGCTTTCAAATCGCATTCTTCGAGCATCAGCAAGCAAAGCAAGTTCATCATCGAAAATCTGAGATTATTTTCGAACTTCATTTTGTTAATAAAAGGATTTTTTTTAAGACCAAGACTTCGGTTTGAGAAGCCCTTTAAATTGATTCAAGCCAATAACACATTGACAATAGAAAAGAAGAAAAAGCAAAATGAAAAAGACAAGACAAAACGTTAATTTTGTTATTAGCTTAAATCGGTAAAGATGATTTAATTTTTTTATGAAATTTCATTAATTAATAGAATTATTAGTAATTAATTAATGGAAACTTGGAAAACCCCCAGTCAGTAACTCTAACAGTGGTGCAAGCAGAAGTGCTGGATCAGTGGGTGGAATCAAAAGCTACTTTCGGAAGTGTGATTTTCAACTCCAGGTCACGCTATGTCCTAGAGTTGTTTTCAGGCAAGCATTTGCCATAAGAACATATTATTTTCAAACTTATTAGTCCAAAACTGCTGAATGAATAACGAATTCATTATATATATATATATATATATATATATATATATATATATATATATATATATATATATATATATATATTCAACAACAAATATTGTTCCTGTAAAAAAAGAGATTCTGTCACAACTTCATTTTTAATTTTTTTCATCTTTAAGTTTGCCTTAATTTACTAAAACAAAATGGAATATTACTTATACATATCATTTCCTTTTTTTCACGTACTTTTTCATTAATAATAAAAAATTAGTTAACTACACTGAAAAAGATTTTAGAGGTTTAAATTTATTTTTTGATACAAAATAAAGCAGAAAAAAACTTTTTCATTAATATTGGTGAAGCTTTATTTTGTCTTTTTGAGAGAGAGAGGGAGAGAGACTGTAATGGGATTGCACCTTTGGAATGGAATGTGCAAGTTTTGATTACAGCACTTTTAAACAAAGAGAAATGGATATTGAGTTCTGTTAACAAGTATATCAAATTATGTGCTTGGGTGTTTCTCTAGCTTCATGTATTGAAATACTCCTTGCTTTTAAAAAACCGTATGAATCTAAAATTCTATAAATGCTTCTTATATATAAAGAAGCAATTTTCAATGCAAGTGTAAAAGTATTTAAGCAAATTGCAACAGTTAAGTCCTCGGAAGCAATATGGCAACCATTTTTCCATCATAACCAGCTGTGTTCTGCACACTTTTGATAATATTAAGTTCCCCCCATGGACCTGATATCGACCAACCAATCAACAGTTAAGTCGTCTACTTCCCTATGTTTAGTGTATTAGTAAAGCTACAAGTGATTTTACAAAAATGATACATATTCCAGGAAACAAATTATTTTTAAACTAAAAGAAATATTGGGGTGACCATGGCTTAGCTGAAACATTCTTTTGTTCTCATACATTATTTTGTATTTAGCACATCATAATTATGAACTACAGTCATTTGCTCTTTCTAATCTATATTTTCATAATTTAAATAATTTTGAATTACTTTAATCTGTTTCAGAATTTAATAATTAATGAACAATTTAAATCCCGTAACAAAAATTTGGGAAATGCACCATAAATAAATTAATCGCATACTGTGGTAGAATGGTGCTTTCTGTGGAGATTCGCAATCATTATTCCTGTTAAAATGAAGAAATTCTGCCTTAAATTGAGTCTTCTTGAGCTTTTTGAACTTGGTGATATTATGGTATTTAACTCATCAATAGCTTTATCCTGTCATTAATTTAAACTATATTCATATTTATAAAGGTCATACAATTATATTTTCAAATATGAAGAACATGAGTCTAAAATAGAATAATATTTCTGTTAATGATATTTTAATGAATGTGTACTTAAATGGAAAAATAACTTTTTAAGTACACATTTACTAGTCATTAAATATGATTGAGCCGGAAAGGCATTGTTTCCATACACGATTGTATTGTAGTAATATTGAGAAAGAAAGAATAAAATGCTGAAATCGTAGGCGTTTCCTTTTTTTTTATTTATAACAACCTCTATTCTTTTTCAACTCTAGAAGAGACTGATATTATCCAAGAATGATTCAAACTTTTGCAATAGCCTTGTAGAAATAAATTTAAAGTTTGAATAAATAAGCTCATACTTGAAATACTTGGAATACCGTTTTATGTAACCTTTTCGGTCTTAAATCAGCACTGATGAAACTCTTTTGACAGTTAAAAAATATCAGAAGAGAGAATATATTGACGATATTACTACAAAAAAAATATATTATGAAACAACATAATTAAAAATAAACGTAAAAATGCTTAAACTAAGTGTAGTTTTGTGAAGCATAACATGTGAATTTGATTTTTTTACAGTAAATCAAGTCAGAAATACCAAGTATTAAATAACTTATTCTTTAGAAAATAATTTATTTGAGTTGGATGCACCAAAAATATAGAAATTAAATTTCATTGGAGCCCTAATCTAGATAAAACAATTTGAAAACGATATGAAATAAACTATATCAATTTACATTTAGCTGTTTCTGACTTTAAAAATAATTAACTTACTACATTAGAGTTTCGTAACTACATTCCTCACTATTAAATAAAAAAAGTTATATCTAAGGAGACATTTAAGAATTGCCATAGTAGTTAACAACTCTTTGGGAATCGAGATTATTTTTGAAGTTTAAATAGAAAAAGAAATATGGAGTATATAATATTATTAACATTAAAAAAAAATTTTTTTTGGAAAGAAATAATTTTTTGACTTATTTGGAATCAAGTTTTACAAGTTTAAATTCTCACTAAAGTTTAATTATTTCTCGTTTTTATGCTTGTTACTATGTTTTAAAAATTTATCTTCTTTTCTTTACCATCATTTTAACATTATAAATTAAAATACAGAAGATTTTGCTTTTATTTCATTTCAATTTCAAATCGCAAGCATATTTTATTAGCAATGTCATTCAACAAGAACAAATTTACTAGTATTTGAAATAGTTTTATTTGGAAAATAATATTTACAAATGCAGATTTGATTTTATAGTGCGAAATATTATATAAATCCTTTTTGTGCCATTAAAAGTTACAAACCTGTCACTTTTATTCCATCGAGTGAGGATAGGTTAAATAAAATTCAACATATTTATCAATTCTCCAAATTTCCCTCTTCATTCTTTTGAAATATTTGATTACAAATGCTTTTTACTTAATGCAATTTTGAGCGAAATTGATTAAGGGAGAATTTTAAATGAATTCTCCATCAATTAAATCTTGTATCCATCCAACCAACTCTTTGAAAGTAATTACAGAGTCGAGGACGCGAACAACACGAGCTGTACCGTGAATATTGAAAATGAAAAAAAAAAACTAGTTTGACCACTTTTGATTTTTTTCATCTCTTCCACTTCCTCTTGTCTGTTGGTTGTGAATGAGATTTCAGAGAAAGAATGCTTCTTTCGCGGTTCCTAGCATTTTATTCCATTTGCCTTGACAGACTCGCATTAGTCGTGGTAATATAAACATCGCCATTTTTCTCTTGGTGAGTAGTAAATATCCGATTCATGTAGAAAAAGCTCTGATTTTTACTTAGATTTCTTGTTGTGTCTTAAATGTTGAATATTTTTAAAACAATGCATACTGCATGGCATAGATAGGATCTAATCATACTGTCATAGTCTGTTGATTTTAGAATACTGTGTCACTGTGAATGATGTCATTTTAGCGGGTAAATATTATTGTTTACATTGATTTTTTGATTTATAATTAAGATTGTGGAGGTATACTGAATAAGTATTATTATTTTTTTTAATTATTTTAACTACTGGTTAATTTTTGGTAATTAGAAAATTCTTATGTGTATGTAAAAATATTATTCAAAAAATTCGGATATTCTAATTGATATTTTTGCTTAAAGTCATTTCAACATAAAATCTATATTCTAATTCATACACTTTGTACTAACCTAAGTTTATATGTACAATTGTAGCGTAATTGTTTGCTTAAAACACATGACACTAGTAAAAGAAGTTTGCATGATCTTTTTAAAATTTGTAATTGATAATGCACCGTTTTTCGCTAAGATATTTACTTCGGGCAGTGTGATATTTCTTAAGAAGGAAATTTTGTTACTTCTTTTATTATTGATAACTTAATTTATGATAAAATAATTCAAACCATGTAAATGGAAAGATATTTAATCTAGGGATCAAAATATTGTATTTTCTTGTTTTGGTAAATTCAACAGTGAAGCTATCAAATGTTATTTAAGTAAATATTAAAAAATTATTCCTTAAAATTTGTTTTCCAAGATATAAATTTTGTAAACTACTTTTACGTACAGATTAATCAATCTGTAATCTTAATGATTCTAATTTTAGTAAGTGATATTTAATGATTTAAGAAATTGATGATAGTTATGGAATAGTTATAAATTCTTTTTGTGAGTCGATATAAACCTTTTCCACTTTCTGTATTATGAACAATGTATTATTTAACAGAAGTTCAATATCTAACTTTCAAAAAAGAGAACATTTATTTAAAAAAGATGTAACCATTATTAAAATTTATGTGATAGGAAATTGTTAATTTGAGTTAATTATATATACATAATGTCGAGACGTATTTTTTAATTTTTTAAATATTTTGAGCAAAATAATTTGCTCTTTTCTGTTTTTGGTGAGAGTATTTCAAATGTAGAATTATCGCGCATATATATATGTTATGTATATATATATATATATATATATATATATATATATATATATATATATATATATATATATATATATATATATATATATATATATATATATATATATATATATATATATATACATACAGTATATTATTAAACACAAAATGTGTCTAAAAAGAGTTTCAAAATAACTTTAGTTATTCAAAATATCTTTTTTTTAAAATATATTGACACCTATTTGTAATTTCATTTTGTGATTCGATATAAAAATGAAAACCTTTTCAACTTTCCGTTTACAACTACATTAGTTTCTTCCTATTAATTCTTATCTTGCATAAATAATGTGAAATTTAACCTAATTATTAATGTAAACATTTTAACTGTTGTTTAAAAGGTATCATAAAGCATATTTCTTGTTATTAGCAAACATTTTAATTTAAACTAATACATTGTTAAAATCTTCTGACTACTGGATATTTTACATACACACAATGTAATTATATTAAGTACTTCATTCTGCTTGATTAGGGCTAAATGCTCAAAATTCGCTGTATTCTTGTAATACATGTTCTGAAGTTTATTGATTATTGCCTTGCTTGGAAAGGAAAAATGACTGAAAATTGCAGGAAACAGAGTGCTACATATCAGAACTCTAATAAATGGGATAAAGTATATTGAAAATCAAAATTGAAGCACTAATAAAGTATTTTCGAACAAGAATGTGTCTGAAGCCATTATTAGATTTAGTTTATTTTTCATAGCCTGAATTGTCTTTTGTATTGACTCTCAATAATTCTAACCCATGATTTAAAGAAAGATTGAAGTGAATAACTAGCGTGCTCAAGTAAATACAGGATAATTAAAATCAATAGGCTTTTATTGCGAACTAAAATCAGACAAGCAACACACTTGCCATCTCACTCTGCCTGTCTGGCGAGTGAAAACCAACAGGCTATATATACAGGTAAAAATATCTTCTGATTGGTTGATGACAATAAATATTTACATAAAATTATAATAAGCACAGGAATCATGTGCGGAAAGAAAAGTTCGTTCTAGAAGGAGAATTACGCACATGCGGTTCTGTAGTGCGAATCGAATACTGCACATTCGTTCACCACAAGATCTCTTCAACACTATAAACATGTATATTATTGTCATGTATGCGTTACTTTTAATAATTCTGCTTTTATTATAAAATATATTGAATCGCAAGAAAGAAAATGTCATAAAAATTTTGTTACGAGTAGAGATCCTTCTATGATTAAAAGACTTATCTTCATTTAATTTTTATAAAACATTTACAGACATCAAGTTCGAATGTCTTATGTTTTACTGAATTAAAGTATCATTTGTATGATATGAGCTTAGATATATTGTCTCTCTCATTTTATATTTTTCAAGAATTATAGTTATGTATCTTGTTTAAAACATTTTTTCCATCATCGTTAAATTTTAACAACTTTCATATTTAATAAATTTTTTGTTATGAAAATATTTGTATTACCTTGAAAGTTAAGGACACAATTATACTATCTTTTGAATTAAATTCCTTGAAAAAACTTAGTATTAACAAATTTAATTTTCTTTATACCTTGCTTTGTTTGCTCATTGTACAAAGGAAACGAAATCAATAAACATAGTTGGTTTGATACCGTGAACTTGATGCCACAATACTAGAATTAATAAATTTCCACCAGTGACCTCGCCAGATGACCGCCCTTCACGATTCGTTCTGCATTTACTGCTTCTTTCATTTTTCATCAGTCCAGTTGCTCATTGTTTGCATACCTAACCAACCATTCCACTAATTCTATAAATCTTGCGATGTCTTATCTATGCAAACCCTTCAGAACTAATCTATGGATGACCCGGCTTAGATTATGGTAGGCTGACCACAATCAGTATCAATTGTTTCATTCTTGAAGAAAATATTAGGGCAGCACGAGCTCATTGTAATTATAAAAAGAAGGAAAAAATAGTGGCCTCTAAGCTAATAGCCTAGTGTACTTTTAGATCACGGGTATTTTCGATAAATCTATTCATTGCCAATCTAGTTTATAACTCTGACATGTGCATTCACAAAGTAGTTCACATATTTTTTCCCTGTTGGGAATTTTAAATAAGTAATGTTGAAAATTTGAGCCTTCTTGTAACTTGAATTACTCTGAGATTTTTCCTTCAATTTTGTGTTTATCTTTCAAAAATTTATCTTCATAACCAAAAATTTAAATCAGTGGAATAAAATTGCTCAATTTAATACTTATTTTCTGATTAAAATGTAAAGAATAATTCGTAATTAAAATAAATAAGCAAACTAATGCAGATTGATAAATCATTTGACAAATTTGTGAGTTTTATCTTTATTTTTGAATCAATATAGCTGCAATATTTTTTATGCTCTAATTACTTCAAATTAATAATTATTTTAAAAATTTTCAAATTAATTATTATTGTTTAGTTTAGAGAAACATGAGAACTTTTCTTGCAATGATCGCTTATAAAATGTATTTATTCGCTTTAAAATGGTAATTTTTTTAAATACTCTTCCCATTGTAACATGTTAACTTAAAGAATATTGCTCGGAATTACATTTTGAATTGTAACTTCAATTTGGTAAATTGGATTCTGAATGGTAACTAAAACCTCTATAGAATTTTTATTTTTTTTTCCTTTAAACTTAGGAATGAGTGTTGCAATTTCCAACCAGAACTTATATGAAATATTATTCCCTTTTTAATCTTCTATAAAATAAAAGAAATCATCCAATGAGAGATGTTTTTTACTATTAAAATATATGTTAAATAAATATAAAAAATAAAAATTGGTAAAAAATAAGGAAATTATAAATTGAGAAAAGTCAGAATTATCGAGATAAATAAGATTAACAAAAATATTTTTAAAAAGGGAGCTAAGTCTTATTAAATAAAATGTTAATTCAATCCCAAAAATATTATTGACTATTTTATTTGTTAGATATTCAGATTAAAAAAACCATGAAATTGTTTTTTGTATCTTTATAAACAAACTGAAATATTTGAGCATGCGTAATTTTTAGTACACTGAAAGTTATTAAAAGCTCTGATCTGTTTTTCCAGATATACTAATGGAATCAAAATAAAGGTAACGGATTAAAATTACCCCAGAAAGTTTACTGAAATTCATTTTACTTATTTTCTTTATTTTACTAAAGTAATAATTTAATTCTGCTATTATTAACATTGAGCATTTTTAAATTAAATTCAATTTGCTAAAATTAGACTATATTTGTTTTATACAGATATATCTAAGCAAAGGAAATTTTATTCCAAAATTTAAACAGTACGTAACTAGAGTTTGATGGACCTGTTTTTTTAAATAACATCTTTATTTTCACAGTAAATGTGACACCGCGATGTATTTAATTCTTAAATCTTACATAAAAGTTAATTTAAACACAATGTTTCAAGAAAGATTAAAAAAATTGTTACATTCTCAGTTTTTATGTTTCAACTGTATTTTTCTTAAGAAGAATATTTTTATTTTGTTCTCTTTTTTGAGTTTTCAGTAACTATTTTACATGAATTAATTTTTTTAACGATGAAACGACAACATCGCAACTTAGCTGCAATTTTTATAAGTGGCAGGTCACATAAAAGTCACCACTTATAATCGAGCTTTTATCACGTAACACTTGCCATGTAACTGTGACAAAAGATAACTTCAGTGAGATGCTTCGTTGATTTAGTACTTAATTTCCAGTGAAAATTGTTTCACCGTTTCAGCAAAAGCTACTTCAACCAAGTAACAAATTAGTTGCATCGATTGATATTATTCTTGCATTTCACAATAATTCAAATGAGATCACATTTCTTGATAAACTTATTGATAGTAGTTAAAATCACTGTTATATCATGGCCATATTTTCATATTAAGCTTTAGTGAAAAATTATAAGCTTCATCAATAATGCGTTTCTGAATTATCCCACATCTCTATTCACTGCAATAATATTAAATGATTTATGCAAAGATCAATAACTTCTATTCAATTATAAAGGTTTACCTTTTTGATCGGTATACGCGCGGACGAATTCTTTAATAGGAAAAATGATACACATGTAGAACAATATTTAAAGTTTTAATTAAAGGATCAAAGAAAATTAAAGAAGGGGATATTAAACTTTTTCTATCTATCTAACTATATATATATATATATATATATATATATATATATATATACATATATATATATATATATATATATATATATATATATATATATATATATATATATATATATAGTAATCTAAACATAAGGAATAAGGAATTATCTTCTGTATTAATTAGCTTTTTTGAATACATATTGCTAATATTATTAATGTTTGCAAACAAATGAACATGTATATTCAAAGAAACTTCCTAAAATATGTGAATATGTAAATTATATGTTTGTTGCTGTACAGTAAAAATTTTAAGGAATGAAGAACTATGCAATTTATTTGTTTTCTTTCTGTACAGATAATAATGTAGAATAATATTTGAGGGACATTTCACAGCATTCTAATACTATAAAATATATCAAAACCGCTTAGCTATCTGTTTTATTAGAAAAACGTCTTGGGAATAAATAATAATTCCTTTTGTGAAAGTGGAATAGTTTAAATATAAATAGGGAATAGTATATTTCAAATTAAATTATTCCATGCATTTGTTTAAGAACTTACTACTTTTAACATTTTCTAAAATTATTCTTCTTTAAAATTTGCATCATTTATCATTTCATTGAAAATCATTGCCAAAAATACCTGACCTAGTTACTCTTCCTGTTGGTCGATGGTTCCACTGTGTATTTTGAGCAATCCTCTGAAAATTTAGACACGTATAGAATAGATTTAAAAATTATCATACTGTAATATAACTGGTGATCTTGAATAATTGTTACCGTATCGCACACATAACTGGGAAATTTTGCTGAATCAATCTGTTTCCTAGTTGAGAATTAGAATTGCTAAAACGCAACGAAAGATTCTTTGGTAATACGAAATGAGATATAGGAAGATATTATTTTATTTACAGTAAATTAAATAACTTTTTATGCGTCTCTCTTAATGTACTTTGTTTTAAATTTGTTTTATTTCATGCGTAACGTAAAAATTATCACATTTTGAAAAAAATTACTGTAAATGACTTGAAATCAGGGATTTTATAGTGGAAATTTTACTTAATGCTATTGAGAGAGAAATAATTTCGCCGCTGAATAACATAATAAGCCCAGTTACGTCTGTCAAAAACACTGTTTCCTCACTTTTGAAAGACAGATAAAGGAAGTGGCGTAAGATCTAAAAATAATATAATTCAATCGTTTTGACTATATTTTTATAAGAGAATCTTTAATGGTATTTGTTTATTTTATATGCATGAATTAGTAAATTTTTAAAGTCATGATAAGTTTATAAGAAGGAAATTTCAGAAAATTTCTTCACGCTTCACTGACTGATTAAGGAAGCGGCGCAATAATCCAAAAATAATGTAATTCAGTCTTTCTGAATATTTTTACATGGGAATCTTTCGATATTTTTATTCGCATGTAGAAATTAGTAAATTTTTAAATTTAAGCAATTTGAAGTTTTCAAGGGGAAAAAACCTCTGAGAACTTTGAAGCGCCATCTTCAACAGAAGTGCATATCAAAACATGACGTCATTGCATGAGTCTATCAAAAACTCATATATTACAGAAAATTATCTAGGCTGGTAATCTTTGAATTAAAGACTACCAATTCAGTCATATTTTTGACCGAATTGAAGTTTGCCATGTTGGTAAGGCTTATGTCAGTTAACATAGTGCGATTTAATGTTTCTGATTAGAGGTTTTCTGTGTAGAAGTGTAAAATTAAGCAAAGAGAGCTTCCAATTTATTTACCGTTCCCATCATTTGATTATAGTTCAGAATAACAAAAAAAAATTGCTGCATATGCTTAGAGTACCTAAGACATTATAATTCATTATTGCTTAAAATCTTCTCCAGATTGTTTTTACTTGACTACACACAACGTTCTTAGATATCAAATGGATATGATTTAAATATGCTATGCAGTATAAGGATACTTACTGTGGATGTAGGGAGTATTATAACTACATCTGCAGTAGATATGTTTGTGGACTGATAATTGTTTGTTCTTAAGAAAATTATTTAGAGAAATAAATGTGTGACAAAAACCCAATTTATTTTCTAAAATACTTACAATAATATAAATACTGCATAAATAAATGATTTTTTATTTCTATGCACAAATAAGATACACATATTTATCCACAATGCAATAAATTTCAACATAAAATATGATCATATGAAATTTTTTTTATAAATACGGGACACAATTAATTTTTGAGAAGATATTTACATGAATATAAAATTGCATAAAGACATTTTTACACGTAAATAATATATATATACTAATCCACAAATAGTTTAGAAGAATTTAATATAAAATATGCTATCTCTCATTTTCTAATTTTCTAACTATACATTCCATTTTGTATTTTATAATCTATGTTTTACAAGCTTGCAATGTTTTATCATCTAATGGTATGAAATCACAATTTTTTTTTTTTTTTTGGTCATAGAATTTTTTTTAAGTCTTTCATTTTTGAGAGCAAATAATTTATACACATTTGTAAGAATTACTGTTCATATGCAATAAAACTTCTTTATTTGGAAATAATACATTTATGTCACTTCCTTTCATTTCTCACAATGACAGTTATATGAAATATTATTTTATGAAATCTAATTTCGAGGTAAAATCAATACCTTTTTAAGGATTATGCATTTTTAACTTATTTTTAAGAGAACTGTAAGTCCTTTGTGAAGGAAATCGTTTATAAATAATCAAAATCGTTTTCTTATATTGAAGGGATGAAAAAATAAAAAAAAGCATGCAATTTCACAACTTCTAAAACCGGAAATACAAGAATGGAGTAAAGCAACTTTTAGTTGTAAATAAGCTTTACAGAAAACGATTATTTCGAGGAAACATTAGAGCTTAAATCTATGAATAGAAAAAACCTTAAATAACTTGTTTTGGAATCTCTTATTACTTTCTGATCTATAGGTTACAATGATTTTGCATTTATTTATGTTTTGGTTACATCTTTCGTAGTTACGAGAAGTTTACAAAACAATTAAAAAATAATCATTAATTTATTGACTAAATGAAAAGGAAGGTAAATGACAGGTTCGCTTAAAATTACTTAGATATTTTTATTTTTTCATAAGTTTTTTCTTAAACTCAATCTGAATATTTTATTTTAATATCAAGTTGAAAATGTTGATTAATCATAAAGACGAGGAATTTGACGCCAAAAGTATATTTTCATTATCAAAATTATTGATTGAAACACATTTTCGTGATACACAATGTGTTTTAATCAATAATTTTAACGTTTTAATGCTAAATGTTACACAATGTTTATTTCAGTCTATATATATATATATATATATATATATATATATATATATATATATATATATATATATATATGTGTGTGTGTGTGTGTGTGTGTGTGTAGGTATGTAGTTATGTATATATTTCAATTAAAAACTTTTTATATTACTTGATACAATATACAGCAAAATTAAATTGTTTGAAAAAATTTATAATTTTGTGTAAATATATAAAAGTACTTTTTCAATTATAAATACTTTATTATCTACTAAATAAATTATGGCTTATGAATAGAGAAACCATTCAATGCCCTTGCTTCAAACCAAAATTATCTTTTTAAATCTTTTTAATGAAATTCATTATTGGAAAAAATACAAGCATATAAATATCTTGTAAATTCCCCATGTTATTTTACTTTTATAATCACGTTTTTAATTTAGAGGCATAAAAAAGAACATTAATATTATCAATGTGGTTTATCCAGAAGCTTCGAAAAATAGACTTAAAAGTACGTATATAAACATATTGAATCATTATTTAATATAATTTACATCATATTGACGAAAGACATTAATATTTTGATAGCTAATTTATAATACATAAAATTACGTAAAAATGAATTCCTGCAATATTGTTTCTTTCGTTTAAAAAAAGTAGGACTAATTTTTCTTTTGATAGTCAAATTAAAAAATATAAAATTATATCACAATATACAATAAATTTTCAAATTTATGAAATTGCAAAAATCAATTAAAATTTTCCTGACATGTTGCTGTTGCTAAAGCAATTTCATACTCTAGCAATAACAATATTGAGTTAGATTTATTTTATCTTAAAATGCATAAATTATCTTTCAAATAAATTTTCATTATTTTTGAAAAATGCTTGAAAATCTTAATTTAAAACTTGCAGTGGCAACTGATTGCATACTAGTAAGTTTCATTTCTAAATTATGAAATTTAATTTAAAGACGGCAGTATTTATTAAATGTTTAATTCTTCCTAAGGATGTAATGCTATGGAAATTATTTACCATTTTCAATCTTTCTTTTATTTAATAATGTATTTATTAAATGTTTAATATAAAAGTAAATGCCCTTTCTGGTACCTTAATTTCCTATTTTAAACGCAAAGAAAACTGTATTCTAAGACAACAGATTTATCAAAGCGGAGTATATATTCTAAACCTTTTCTGAAAGACAAAAGATTTGTGATATAAGTGATTCCAATAGTTATAAAAAGATTTGAAATTTTTAGACTGCGATTTTTGTCCTTTTACATTGCTTGGCTACATAATTTACGATCAATTTTACAGAAAGTGATGAAAATCTGAATTTATTTACACCTAAAGTTCTCGAAGTGAAATAAATTTTGTATGCCCTTAAAATTTTTTTGTCCTGTGGAATCATTGATAACTTTCCTTTAATTTGTTCTTTTAATGTAATTATAACAAAAAGCGTTAGTTTTGAATGATGTATTTTTAACTGGCTTACATGCTTTGAGTTGTTTACAATTTTTTAAGCATTTTTTGAAAAAAATTCTGTTTAATAGTCTAAAATTAAAAATATCGAGTTGTTTTAACATATCTGAGGAAAATTCATAAAAAGAATATCAATCCATTCTGTATTAAATTCAATACATTCCACAAGTAAATTTTTGTAAAAGAATTGGAAGAATGATTGGAATATCAATCTGAATTAATTTCTTATTTCGATTTAGAAAAAATAATAATTTTAACTTATGAACTATATAATATGCAGCTTATTTCAATAAATTTTTCCTTTAAAAGTTTACTAGACCATAAATAATTACTATGCATTTCCTAAATTTCGTTACTAATGGAATGAAAGTTGGGCAATGCTTATTAACACAGATTAACCATAATTAAGTCGCTAACAATACGATTCATGGTTGAACTTTTTTAACTAACGAGATTTTATTTAGTCATTTAGTTAACTGTACCAAACTGTTAACAAACATTACAACAACTTTAAAATGCATCTAATTTTGCTCCATGGTTAAGTGATGATGTCAGTAATTGAAATAGCGTTCTGCTGTTCACATCACTATGACTGAAAAAATCAAAACTCTGGTGATACTTAATTTATAGTTCATTTTACAGTGTATTGCATAGTGTCAATTTCTGTTAGGCAAATGTAGTTCAAACGTGATAAATAATTTCTTCAATTGTCTTTTGCAATTTAATTTAACAGATATTCTAATAAAAGGTACAGGTGCCGTATAATTCAGGATTCCAAATTCTGAATTTTTTTTGGCGATGAAGAAATATTGTCAAGATGACGTATTGTGAGTGCGCGATGACCGTAATTACTAGAGTTGCCAAAATATAGAATTTACTGCATAATTTTTATAGGTCTCCTCCTCTATGACGTAATAAAAACTAGGTTGCCAGAGACATAAGAAAATCAGCCAGAAAAATTCGCCAAACTCAGAATTTGGCATCCTGGATGATACGGCACCTGTGCCAAATAAAGAAATTAGGAGTGATTTGTTTGTAGAAAATTTCCATCTCATATCAAATGTAAGTCTTGGTTATCCAATCACAAAACAATAATGATGCCCATCTATAAATAAAAAAATAATAATTGGTTTTAATTATCTTTATTACTGAGTGCAGTTCATCATAAGTTGTTCCTCATTCAAAAGCATGCTTTTTAGCATTCTCTGTGACAGAATTCACTGATGTGTAAATAACTGTGAAACTCAAATTAAATATGAGAGCACAGATAAATTAAATGTAATAATTTAATTTTATAAGTAATTATTGTCATAAAATAATCTCCATTTAGAAGCAATAGTGTTAACTCCTTAAATATTTTTTCTATTGCTAATTTTGATATATTACTCATTGTTGAAAATTTATTATAATTCTAACATATTTTTAGAATTTAAGACATATTGATTGCAATAATGTAATGAGTAAAATTACTGATCATCTTCAAAAAAGGCCTTGTGTAAAAATTTGAAATAAAATTATTGTGATTTTATCCATGACCAGTTAATTAAACAGATTCAACCTAGTCAATAAAATTTAGCAATATTCCTCAATTATCCTTTTTGTACTTTGATAAGCATTGAATTATAACAGTAAATTGTTGTTATAGAAAAATGGCATATAAATTGAAAACATTTCCATTAGCGGAAAACATTTTAAAAAGGAACTATTATTATTGTAGAGTTTATGAATTAATATTCTCTTGTCTGCTTTATTAACATACATCTAATTATTTACCTGTAAAGGAAACTTAAATTATTTGATTCATAAAAAAGATTTATGAATAAAACATTTAAATGTGATTTTCAATTTAAAAAGAAGCATGATACATTTGATTTGATAAGAAATAGAAAACTGTGAAATATTTTTTTGAAATGAAATATTACTTTTTGAATTTTCTTTAAAAAATATTAATATTTATATAAGATAATCAAACTTATTGTTTCACTAAACTTTTATATAATTAAAAGTATTCTGTATTTAAATATTAATTTTTTTGTTATTAATAATTGTTTTCATTAATTTTACCACCAATTTTTATTGTAATTTAACACATTTTTTGAAAAGTTTGATGCAGAGAGAAAAATTGGTTTCTTTCTTCTACTAAATCTGATTTGTATCTGGAAAGTATTTTTAGAATTTTAACTGTTATATTATTAATTATAAATGTGTATACAAACTCTAAATTGTGTACTAACTATCAAGATCTTAAGAATTATAAACATTTTATGAATATTAAAATTACTATTAATAAGTGAAGAATAAGAATTAGAAATAAATTATAAATTTTTAATATTAACAATTTAATGAAAAGTCGGATAATTTTTGACTTAATATTTATTCATAATTCAATATGATTTCGAAATATACAACAATCGAAAAATGTCTAAATATAGATATTTGTATTTCAAAACTATGTGTATGGGGAAAAATATCTATCTGTATTAATGAAAGTGTATGAGAACTGTATATGATAGGCTTTTATTAATTATCTATGTGATTTTTTTGTTCTTTCAACTAGAAATAAAACAAAATTTCTGCGAAATAATCGTTTCTTCATTGTTTTCATTTTTATTTGAAAAAAATGCTTTTGTAAAAGAATTAATGCGATGTTGTTAATGTGTTAAAGATAAAAGTAACATCACAAGACACAAGTGAAAACTTACTGGAATATAATTTCGTTTCTGTTTGGAGGGGATAAGGAATCAAATAATGGAAGCCTATTTAGTATGTGAAATGTAATCAGTTTAATATTAATACATTTTAATATTCTCTATACCTGTACATATATTTCTAAATTTCTTATTCACACACACAACTTAGTTTTCTAAAATACCAGTTGATTTCAGAATATTTTTATTTTAACTATGATTTTCTGTTAAAAGAATGAGGAAATTTGAGCTATTTTTTGTGATATAAAATTTTTTGTTTGTTTTAAACTCTGACGTTATTTTACAGGTGAATTTTTCTGTATTTCTTATTAAAATCAATTTTCAACCTTAGTAATGCATAACTTTCACGAGGAAGAATATATTTTCATTTTTCAGTTTATTTTTTATTTCCATGTTCTAACTATCACAGATTTTTAGAATTCGCGACGAATATATATTTAATATTTATGATAAATAATTCATCTCCTCAATAACGCTATCAACTTTAAAATCTTATCTTTCCCCGCAATGTTAGTCATGTATTGCGTAAATTTGGTTTTCAACTAGGTGTGGCGAATCTATAACCAATCAGAAAACATTGTTCTTGCTTACGTTTTTGAAGGAGATGGAATAGGATATGATGTAATCAGATGACATCTTTAAATGATGCAATAGTTTTGGAATGTAACTAATTTTATAAGATGACTGATTTCCTTAAGATGCGAAAAGCTTTTAGTCAAATTCTATAGCTTCTTCCTTCAACAAAACTTTCTATCTTCATTTATATTGCTTCTTTTCGTTACAATGTAATTTAATTGCGCAAAACTTGCATTATTTTTTTTTCCAGCTTCACATTTCAGATAACTGAACATTAACTCATTATTAATAAAAAAACTATATTAAATTTAAATATTTTATATTATAGTAATATATATTTGTACTGTAAAGCATATTTTTTACACAAATATATTATTATTTATTGCAATTTTATAACATTTTGTATACAATACATTTCTTAAGAAAAGTTACTCAGTAACTCTTGTGAATATTTATTGAAGTTCTGAAAAAGAAACTGATTTAAGTATACAAATATATTATCAATTGAAATATAATTGATTTTTAAGAAAAAATAATAAAAATGCAATTACACAAAGTTAAGTATATTTAAATATGAAAATTGTATTTTTTTATCACCAGATAACAATAAGAAATTGGTTTTTTCTGTCTCAAACAAAAACTCTTGTTTATAAAGTAAATTTAAATTAATTACATTGATTTTCTTTTAATTTTGTATTCAAGACATAATGTTTATTCGCAGGTAAAAATTTAAATTAATAGAAAATCAAATTTTATCTAAAGTGATTTTATAATGCCTTAAATTAAAAATCCAAAAATAAAAGTGTAAAAATTTTAAATTTTCACAAATTACGTTTCTTAAATATTATATTTATAAATTATAACATATTTAGATAACATTACGCCAATTTTAAACCGATGTATTATTTAAAATGATGTTATTTTTCAGAAAAATGTTTTCATAAAGCTGGGTAGGAATCAGACTCTAAACTATTTCTATGGTAAATATAAATGATAATTTTTTATATTCCTCCAAATATCGGCTTATAATTTTTATTTAGTTATGGGAAATTTCAAACTTGAAAAGTAATTGAATATTTAAATAATTGAGGGAAGTATAAAAATAAGGAGTAAAAGCTTTCTTTACAACATTATATCACTCACTAATAACTTAGAAAATAATTTTATGAAAAAATTGGCGATTTATTTCAGAATATAAAAAAAAATGTTTGTATTAAAATATTTAGAGAAAGTTATTTTTGTAAATTTATTAATAAACACAACTCGAATAATACAGAGTGCGCCATATAAAACCGGCTTGTCGTAATGTTATAATGTGTTTTTTAAATTATTTGTTTATATCTGTAAATTACATTTTTGACAGCAAAATCTGTGTGCATGGGGCCTATGTTTGAGATGATAGTGAACTGTGAATTCAATGTGGGAATCCCAGAAGAGTTTTATTCTAACTTCCCTTCAGTTACTTTCAGCAGGATAGTGCAACTTGCTACACAGATCAGATTGTGGGAAACGATGATATTGGCAATATTTTTTTTATATTATTTGCAAAAGCAGGTAAATAAGCCAAATCCATTTATGAGCACAAGAATAGAATAATACTTTCATTTTTCAGAAACAAAACCTAAAAAGTTTTGTTGCCACAGGGCGAAAATTAAATTTTAACTTTTTTAGTGCTGCCCCCTCCAGTGAAGGGTACTGAATGCTTGTACTTGCTAGGAACCGAGATGGTCGGACAGCAAGTCTTCCGCAACGTGTCTGACGAACGTCCAGCAAAGGATAAGTGTCTTCCAAATTAAACAGAACTCGAGCAGGCTTTTTTTGTGTTGGACGGGCTTTCGAGCTTTGAGTGGATAGTTGCGATTCCACCGTTACTGAGTTATCTGAGGTTCCTTCTATGTTGTCGCTGAAACAAGGCTTCAAATGGTTGATTGAAACAGTTTCTGCTCCCCCTTTAATGTCCAAAGTGAAGTGATGTTGATCTCATTTAATAACTTTAAATGGACCTTCGTAGGGTGACTGCAATGGTCCTTTAACGACATCGGTTCGAACATTTGTGAACAAATACTGAGGGTTTTCGAAACAAAAATGGATGATCTAGCATGTCTGGACGGTGGTACTGGTCGGAGATCTTCAAAATGATGCTTTAACTGCTGCACAAAATCTGAATATGACATTTTTGAACTGCTTTCCAGGAAATCACTCATAACTCATAATGATGTAAGATCATAATGTTTCCATGTGCAAGAGGTGTTTACACTTGAAAACGATAAGCTAAATCATATGGTCATCTTAAGTGGCTTGACCTGTCTTGTGCACTTGTAACATGTGGAGACAATCAAAAGAAAGAGTATTTAAAATAAATCCACACATAATTAGAAGACAGAATCAGGATCTACGGATGTCATCAATAACATCACAACACAAGAACAGACAAAAGTATATATAAATCATCTCAGCGTGTTCACATATGTGATGAAGTAGTTGTATAGCACTTTCAGTGACTACAGTTAAAGGGACTAATCATATTTCAAACATTACATTTTATTTTATGCTTTGACACTTCGTGCCGCACTCTATAATTTATTAAAACAGGAATTACTAAACGTAATTCAAGTAATCGTTAATAATATTTGAGGAATTTTAAGATCCGGGGATATATACTTCGAACTGCAAATCAAATATTTCATATAAACTTACATTTTAAAGTGTTACATTTGTGTGTCATAGAATTCTAAGTTAAAAAAGGAAGCAAATATTATTAAGTGTCTCATTTTTTGTTGTCAGTATGTTGTGAGAAGGTTTAGTGAAATGTATGTAATATTAAACAAGATAACCTAAAGATCTATAACAAGTTGTATTTTTGTATTTTAGGAAAGTAATTATATCAAATAATAAAATTATTCTTATATTATTTGATAAATCTAGTAAACCTCTATTAAAATTTAAATTATGTGTAAAAAAACATGATTTCCAATAATCAATAAAAACTAGTTTTTCTTTATAAAATTAAAAAAAATTTGAAACTTCGATTAACTTCCAAGAATTTTCAACGTTTACATTTAAATTCTCTTACTGTGTCACCTTTTGCATACTGTAAATAGAAACTTTATATTAGGTATCGCTTTGCGAAGGTCAAAATGTCAAGGATGATCAAGTCGTAATTGGCTCCCATTGAGATCATCTTGAGCAAGCAACTTGTTGATTCTAGAATATAACTTACTCTAGGAAGTGCAATTCTCAATGGGATACTTCCTCTCATGAATATATCATAAAACAATCTAAAGAATTTTTAAATTTAGTTATATTTAAACTTAGCATGTCGTTTAGTTAGATTGTAGTACACCTTTGAGACCGTTGTAAAATTTAACTTAATTTTTTATTAATAATCCGTGCGCGAAATTGTAATAACAAATATCTTTCCAATGAAAAAAACGGAAGGAAATAAAATAATTTTTTCAATCATGTTTTTTAGAATGTAATGGTAAAAAACAAGGTGCCGACCAACTTGTCTAGTGGTCAGCGTGCCTGTCTGCGGATAAGGAGGTCCTGGGTTCGAATCCCGGTTTGGGCATGGACGTACTTTTCTCTCTCTATCTATCCTGTCTTTGCCCCTTCCTTGTATGAATGAGGTGTGAATGGTTGCCTACCCTATAAACGGGTCCCTATGGCCTGTGTGTAGAGCAAAGTCGTACTTTCACCTTCATGGTGCTCTGATTAAAAACGAAAGACGCTCCCAATTGACTTAAATTTGCATAGCCAAGGCATAGCGAGCTTGGCTTGTCCAAGGGTCATTAGTAACAACAACAACAACAAAAAACAAGGTTTATCATAACCCTTTGGTTACGTATAGCAAAAACTCTAATTACAAAACATTAATATTAATTATTTTTAAATATGTGTATCCATAATACATATATAAGCCATACGGTTTTATAATTTTAGTTACAAATATATAATCGATTAAATATTAATATTTTTGTCTTTGAAGCTATAAGCTTATGAAATTTTCAAAAAACAAGCTTTTCCTTTATCTGGTTTAACATAAAAATAAAATATCACATTTCAGCGTTATTTGTTTAATCTATTCTGAAAACCAGATTTATATATATTTTCTTTGTTGCACCATTTTTAATAATGAAAATAATTAATTCCATACTACTGTAGTAAAATGAGTAATTTTAGTAACATATTTCATGAACACAAAATTTCAATTTTAGCTTATAATTATATTTTTAAAGTCAAATTCAGTAAATATATTATTAAATTTATTTTATTGTTCTTGGTAATTTGTATTTTGTTACTTGATCACATTCTTATTCTATATTTCAATTTTACTAACTTTCATATTTTTTATATTTTAGGATATAAATATGCATCATCGGATTCCGAGTGATAAGAGCAACTAATCATCATTGATATTTGAGAAAGAATTTGATATTTTTCAAAAAACTATCAAACCCATCAACGACATAAGCTATCTGAAATATCAACATATTTCTTCCCTCTTTTCCACCGTCAAGCATGTGATGCAAAATAAGTAATCTTGTTCTACGAAGCATAATCATTCACAATGACCAATTATGGTTACTATTATGAACGTCCCAAGACACCTAAGCGATATTTCAACTTGGGTGTCTTCTCGTGCACATTGGGTGGCTTGGTGTTCACAGTTGGTATTATACTCGTTGTTCTGGGATCATCTCCATATGAACCAGAAGCATTGTGGATCTCAGGCATAGTTCTGCTTCTCCTTGGTGGACTTTTGTTTTTCATGGGAATTGGTTCCATCGGACTCTATCAGTCCAGGGAGGATCGTCGGAAAAAAGAACTGCAAAGAGCTGCTGCCAGACACTACGTTGCGAGCATGCGCGGTGGATCAAGTCTTCTTACATTGGTAGAACACGTTTGATGTAAGAATTTGTATGCGAACTCATTGAATGTTCAACGTCAGAATATATTATAACTCTTGAATGCTTTTTAGATTAATCGGAATGGTTTCCATATTTACCTTTGATTTCATGTTTCGTCGAAAAACCAATTTAAAATGCATATTTTTAAATATTATTCATTATACAAATATGGTTTATAAATGGTGATTTTTTATGATATTCGGGATGCATCATAGTTTACATTAGGGTATAGATTACAATTTTCTTATATTGTTGTGATAGTTATAAGAAGTGAGATGCACATTTGAAGTTATCCAAAGTCAATGATGAATTTGATTTTACAACAAAACTCAACCAAATATCAAGCAATTCAAAACCGTGGATCAGGTATTTAGCAACATAACCTCAGTATAGATCTCTGGGGAAAATGAAGCACATGGTCTATACTTGGGATAAATGAAAAATATAAAAAATTTTTTATCAGATCTAATTGCACGTTTTCCATGGAATATAGTAACATATTGGATTATTAAACATATGATCATTAGATAGATGCTTAACCATGATTGAAAGATGTGCAATAAAAATCATTATTCCTTTCAAATTCAAAAGATGCATATGAGAAGGTTTGTATTATATATAATCATATAATTCGATGATGATTGAAGAACTTACAATTTTTATGTTAAGTAGTTGCTATCATCCCACCGAAATGTACTTAGTTTTATGAGGGAAGTGAATAAGAGGAGTGTAGAATAATAATCACATAAATATGTATGATAATTTAAATTGTAAACCTGATTATATATATATAAATTTATCAATTTAAAATAATTGAATCAGAATATTTCTTTTTAAAAATAAAACATTCAACCAGATATTCAGTATAGTAATGGAATTTTGTTTGATGAAGAAAAAGGATGAATCATATTCTGACATCATTTTGGGAATTTATCTATAAAAGAAGTGAATCTCCATGTTAAGAATCTTGATGAAATGTTAAGAAGCATAATATTCATTTTTATATACTCCATGAGAATTCCTATTGATAAACTTACCAATTCAATAACTCAGTCTCATTTCACATTGTTTTGAAAACTTAACTTCAAGTATAAGAATTCTATTCACTTCTTTGTTAATCTTTATGATTTAAATATACATATTGATAACTAAATTATTTTATTCTTTCATTTATGTTTAAAGATAGCGTATTATAATACTGCAATTGTTATGAAAATATTTAATGTTGTGCAAAATATTGAGAAGAATTTGTTTAACACTTAATAAATATTTACAGGTGCCTAATTTTATTTCTCTTAATAATCAATAGTGTTTCTGACCAAAAATTAATATAATAAGTGAATGTTATTTAACATCGCAACATTATTTAAAACGTAAAAATTTCAAAATGACTTATAAATATTTTAAATATTTATATTAAAATTTGTACATTTATTAAAAACAGTCTGGAATAATATTGTGCATTATTTCTCCCATTATAAATTCAGCAAGCATATTTTGAATAATAAACTGATACACAAAATATAAATAAATGTTATTTTACAGAAATTTTAATTTATTTCAATTTTATTTTATAATTATTTTCTTAAAACACAATTATTTGCCTGCATATATATTAGATTATGTATACATTTGGCTGTATACAGTAAAAAAATATTGAAAAGGGAATTTACGAATATTTATGAAAAAAATTTATTTATTTTGAAGGATTACATTTTCTATAAATATAATTTTTTATAAACTTCCTGGTCAAAATCGATAATGTTATTAAACCCATATAAATACCCAACAAATGTTAAACACATTAAATATTCAATTTTCTTTTTTTTATTTCTCTTGATTATTTGCAAATTTTCTGTACTGAATAATAAAAAAATTGCTCTAAACGCTCTTTGAGATACTTTATTTCTCTTTTGCTAACTTCTTATTGTTTAAATTTGTCTTCCAGAATGTTCTTCTCTATCTTACTGTCTTTTCTATTTCATTTTAAGAAAACATCCTACATTATATTAATTAACATAATGTATATTTTTACTGCGAATCAAACCTTGTATAAATAAATATCATGACAGTATCTGACTGTGCAAATTTATGTACAAATAACCAAACAGGAAAAATTTTATTTTTATAAAAATTCAATCAATTTGTTTTTCTACGAAGAATATTAAAAATTGTTTCAGGAATTTGGATGGAATCAGAAAATATTTCTCATTATCAAGATTAAACAATCAATCAGGCAAGTTATTTCCTTAACTTCTGTTTTAAAAAGCAATACGAAATCTATAATGTTTTTAGAATTAACGATTTTTTTCCTATTGAAACATTTAAGTAAATATATGCACCATGCTGACTACTAATATTAGTCTTTAAACATAACAAACTGTGCGTTATAGATATAAAATAATAATGTTTCTCTAAATTACAATTGCGTGGGTCCTAATTACTGGTACTCTGGATCTACACTGCTGGCTACCCAAAAAGCAAAACTAAAGCCATCACAGATAATATATGGCTCGTTTTACTAAGATAAACAGATTAAAATTACTGCCTCTTGTGAAGTGGGGGTGATGACAAAATCAGTAGCTAATGAAACTGCAATATTCACGGTAACCGCTCTCACAGGCCTCCGAGAAGAATCAAAGAGGTTTTGGATATAAATTATCTGATGTAAAAGTAATTGATAAACCCCGGACCAAGCTGTGTTGTTATATAGCTATGGATCATCAGTTTTAAATTGGCGAAAAATCAGAAGAATAATAAAGCCAAGACAACAATTTAATCTGATGGATAAAGAAGAACTTTTACATGAACATTACATGTTAGTTTCTAGGCACCATATTCCAACAGGATAATTCGTCACGCAATATCCTGTTAGTATTTGGCTGATAGCAAATGCTGAAGGTAGGGGAGAATCCAAGTTCCATCACCACTGTCTCTTCATTGTACCAATAATACGTAATAGATTGATGCGATAATTAACCCAATACCAAACCATGATACTGGCAGCATAACCTGTGTGGCTAAGCATAACGAAACAATTCAACAATCTTTCATGGTGTCTTCAGATTAGAACACCATTACCATTTTTCCTAAAGGATAAACTACAATTTATGTAGGATGCTATTGCTATATGATTAAACTCAGAACCTTATTCGAAGGACATTCGATGCCTTTCTACCATGTATATTTAAACAACTTACGCAAAAAAATGTCGCATATTAAATTGGAAATCGCTTTTTCCATTATACAGCGCTTTCAAGTGGCATTACATGCCACGTGATATGCGCATGTGCTGCAATGCTAAAGATTTGCATATCTGACTTCTGCAGACGCATGATTTAAACTTCCCATGCTTCCCATATTTCCGTCAATGTGTTGCCTTTTGGTAGTCCAGAAGTGTGAAATCTCTTTGTCTTCTCTTATTGTTTTACTTTTAAGTATATATATATATATATATATATACTATATATATATATAATTATCATTATTTTAATATTTAAATTTAGAGGTTTACTTAATAATACACATTTTTATTATTAAAAACCTCTCACAACTATTTTTATTCTTGTTTTAACTAAAGTAGTGGTAACAATGTTTTAAAATTAAATGATGTCATGATTTCTATATGTAATATTTAACAATTTATTAATTTAAGGAAATTATATATTCAAATATTTATTTATCAAAGGAAACTCCACTTTCTTTCTCATTGAAATTAAAGTACTACACTAAATATTTTCTTTCTGTCAGGAAATAGTAATCCATTATTGTATAATAATTTAGATTGGTTTTAGAGAACAAATCAGAAGCAATTAAGATGCCAATTTTAATTTATTTTTCTAAGCATCACAAAATGAAATGCATATTAGAAATCATACCTGGTTTGACAAAGCAACAGTTATAATATTTATGTCTCTAATATTCATAAATTATACGTAAAGCTGGCTTAAGAAAACCAAACAATTAGCTAATGATTAATTTATCTATTATATACTTATCAATAATCCTTTAATTAATACATGAACATAAATCCCTGAGTTTTTAAACATGATTAGACACAAATTAGTTGGTATTTGAAAAAATATATATATTTTGTTTGCCGACCTTCAACAAATGTATTTTAGTAACATAACGAAATCTTCAATACATTAAAAATGACTCTTATAAGTATATTTGAAATACATGGTTATGAAGAGATATATAGTAATAATAAAATTATATTAAATAACAGTCACAAGATACATAAAATATGTAAAAAGCCTGAAATTCTTACACTATACCCGCGTTTTTATGAACTCATATGCATTGGTTAAATAGTTATTATAATCGAAAGTTTGGAAAATTTAAATGTTATATTTTAAAATTATTTTTTTCATCAAACTGCACCCTTTCTATGAAAAATTATTTTGTATATGCTACATGAAAAACACATGCAAAACAAAATTTAGATTTAAAAATAAACCTCATTTTCATTTTACTGATGAAAAATCACAATCAAAGTTATCTTATGTTTTGTTACTTTAAAGCTATATTTTTAAAGTAAGAAAGCACTTCTCTGTTCTTTAAAAAAAACACCCCTTAATCTTGTTTGCCATTTATATGTTTATTTCTGCAATAACCGCACTTCATCATTTTCTTGTTCAGTATCTAAAAACTTTTTCATTATCACTTTTCTTTGCGCTGTCAATCATTTAATCAATCAGTATTTAATAACTAAAATTAAATACGAGTTTGCACTAAAAATTCTTAAAATTAAATCTCTTGCGATAGTGTGTTTCTCTGACGAAATTGATGTAACTCATCTTTACTTAAATCATCAGGTAAATGCTCTCCAGATAAATGGTCATCAGGTAAATTCGGTTTTGGTGGTTTCTTTAATAAAACCTGCATGTCAAAATCATCTAAATACCATTTTTCTATGACATCATTATAAGTATTGATTGAAGACTACATTGCGCCTTGAATATTGAATATCAATTTCAAAACACGATTTTCAGCCATTAAAAAACCATCTTACGATACATGCATTTTAAACTATTGTTACATTCTGATGTATCTGCTGTAAAATAGGAGTTGAATTAAGTGGGAAAAATTCCACAAGACTTGTTTCAAGATAACTGAGATTTCAACATCTGGAAAGTAGTTTAATATCCATTGTTTGAAATATTTATGATTTTCAAATAAAATGGTTGAATTAAATTTCTCAACCGTAAAATATAAAAAATTGAAAAAATATCAATTGATAAACGGAAACAAAAATTGCATTAAAGCGAGCTCATAAAAAACAGAGATTTCTCAAAATTTTAGCTCTCAAATGAGAATTAAAATTATCATTGTGTCAATGGGACTATTTTAGCGATCAGACACTAGTTCGTAAATTCGTGAATGTTCGTAATTTAAAGAAGGTTTGTAAAAACGAACCTCTACCGTGTTAATATTTTGCTAGCAAGAAATACATATAATTAAATGCGAAATCATTAAAATCATTGTCAAAAGCGTTTTTTTTTTCTGCTTCCTGAAATAATAATTTTTATCAGTTCTGCATTTAACTTTTTTATGAAATTCTTTAAAAAAATTAAATGTTGCTGCACATAATCGAAATTAATATTAAAAGTGCAATCAGACAGAGTAATCATATCAAATACAGATTTCAAAAGATTAATACACAATCTATAAATTACAATTAATACATGATATCCATAAATTAAGGATAATGCCGGAATCAACAACTAAATATGCAGAAACAAATCAAACGTGATTTATTCATGAAGCTCATGTATTAAACAAATGCCAAAGAACAAAAGAGATGGTGTAGTTGTGATACAAGTCATTTACAAATTACGATTATAGCGCACTAGAACACCTACATTACCTATCGCCCTTATAACTGAACAGCGTTGTTGGTATGATGGTTAATGCATCTTATGTCTCACATAAATAAAGTCCGTACAACGCTGAAGTATACTGAGGATCACGCTATCGAGCTGTACGTGGAGTAGAGAACACCACCAAGCAAGCAATGCTTTACGAAGATCCGGTAGAGATGGTTGTTGGACTGTGATTCTTTGGCTAAACATGTCCCACACATGCTTCATCGGATTTCAGTCCGGCGAAAATGTTGGTGATTCCATGAGGGTGATATTGAAGAGGAAGTCATTGACGATGTTCAAACGGTGACGACAAGCGTTGCCATCCATAAGCAACATCCAAGCGCACCCCTAAACAGACAGACATACTGTTCAAGAATGATTTCCCGGTTAATTTGTCCTGTCATGGTTCTGATTTAAACATGCTGATCTATTCTGCTCTGGAGATCAGTTTAATGCCTCCCCAAACGATCACACCTGCACCCGTGTAACGTTGAAATTTATTGGTGTTGTCATGGTAGCACTGAACACTTGGCGTTCTCCATATGAACGTCCGACATGAATGGGACTGCAAGCTGAACCTCGACTCGTCGGAAAGCATAACACCTGCAGTAGAGAACATACTCTGTGACGATGTCTGCATTGTATGTTTTCTACTCCTGGCGGCAGTAAGCTGCCGTAAGCGGTATACATCTGACAGGTATACGAGTATGTATACCCTAATATCCCAAACGTCTGTACACGTTTTGCTATGAAATGGTCGTACACATGGCTAATGATAGCTGACGTGACAAAGTCGTTACTGTGCTTCGTTTGTTTCTTTTGGCGGTTATTGCCAAATATTGGTAGTTATTTGGTGTTGTTACTCGGGGAAGACCTGCACTGTAACGTCTACTAACATTTCCATCACCTTGGAATCTTTGTCACAGCTTAGAAATGATACTTCGGGCAATTCAGAGTTCCACGGTTTCGGCCATTTGGGTACGCCCGCACATTCCAGGTATCCAATAATTCTACCACGTAAAACATCATTCTCATGCGCCCTCTGTGTCACACTTATTTAGTCATTACACAGTGCCGTACGGACCTTCTTTGCCACAAATCTCTGAACACCTCTCTGTCCATGTGGCGTACACTCGGTGTTATTAAGTGCCTTCATATAATTTGCATATAATAGTTGATCATATGTGTGTTATTTCTACAGGTGGCATTTTTTCCCCTTCTCATTCGATTTCCGTGTGCTTCTGAATTATTCTTAATTTATAGGCATGTGTGTGAAATGAGTGTCTTTCTATACGTATACAAAATTTTGTAATATATCTTCAACGTACTTTGTTTTCTCTATGACAAAAGTTTCTTGTCATCGACAATATAGTGATCAAATTTGAATCCCAATTACTTCTGATTAGAGAGTTGACTTGAAGACTCTAGTTATGAAAATAATATAAGAAATATAATGGAATTGTAGACTAATAATTATATATAGTATTACTTCTAATATATAAATGAAAGATTAGTTGAATAATGTAATTTAATTTCAAAAAAATGTTCTGAGCCACGTTTATTATTTTAGAAAAAAATTTAAATATTTTTATGTTTATATTTCTTGTTATGTTATATAATACAGCTTCTAACATTCCTTAATGGTTGTATAGTTTATATAATTTATAAATTTTTGCAGATATAAATGTATCCCTGGAATTATCAAATCATCCTAAAGAAATATTTTAAGCAGAAAATTCCTCGAACATTAGTTCAAATATGCGATGAATATTTCCATATTATAAGGACTAAATAGATGGTTTTTTATTTGTAAAATTTTTATTTCAGAGTACGATGAAGAAATAAATTAGGTACTGGTGTATGATATTTAGAAATATCAAAAAGTAATAACATCTGAGGTCAAACAAGTTCGTCTTCAACATAATCTGATGCAATTCCTGCCCTATTTCATCATATCTAGAATATTCTCGGATTTTCCTCTTATCGCCGAAAGTTACATTTTATATTGTAATTCTATGAAAAACTTATTTTGAATCACTGAATTAATAACAATGTGACAAAGCAAGATTATTTTTGTGAAAACAAACCAAGATTTTTTTATATGAAATCAAAGTTCATTTTTAAAAATTTAGCTTGTGTTTAAGTACTTCATTTTAGCATACAAGTAAGAAGACAATCGAGCTGAAACTATATGTAAACACTACTATTTTTTCATTTAAAGTTGCTTAAATTTTTGTATTATTTAAAAAAAAAATCTTAAGTTCTTTTTTGATTTTTACAAATGAAATATATTGATACACCCACAACACACCCACACCCACTTATATATGTATTTATTTATTTTTATATATATATATGTATGTATGTGTACATATATATATATATATATATATATATATATATATATATATATATATATATATATATATATATATATATATATATATATATATATATATATATATATATATATATCTGTATGTATATATATATATATATATATATATATATATATATATATATATATATATATATATATATATAAATTGCAACATCAAAGATAGCTTCCTAAGTTGAGCGTTAATCTTGGGGTATTCATGCTAAAAGAAGTCATATGCTTCTTTACAAAAACAAAAAATTATTCTTGAAAAATGAAAATTTCATGCTAAGCATACATTTTAATTCAAGTGTTCATGAATTTTATATTAACTTCTTAAACATGTAAAATCCAGCAGAAATTTATATAATCTACTTATGAATATAACCGATGTTTGAAATAAATGAAAGAGCCGTTTTCGGAGTGAAATTGTTGATGTAAAGAGCATATTGTGTCAAAGAACGGAAACAGGATTTCGTTACTAGAACAATGACATGTGCCAAAGTTGAGAAATTCCCCATTTGTTTATCAGTTCTGACAGCTCTATGATAACTGAGTGAGTAGAAATTGCTTTTGACGTCACGATTTTCTTCAAAAAAAAAAAGCTCAGCTGACCGAGTGACGCAACACGAGCAATTCTGTTTTCGTTTCGCAGTTCACCCTTCAGATTTCGAGTAGAATCGGATAAGGATAAACCGAAAAGATGGGACTCGGTAAATTTCAAAATGTGACAACTATTCTTTTTGATTTGGATAATACTCTCATAGAAACAAAAGGGGCCAACCGTTCGGCTTGTCAACAGGTAAGATTATTTGATTTTATTTATTTAATATTATGTATCTAATGGGTTTTCTCTTTATTCATAAATGAATTACTTTTTCCGTAATTACTTATTTGGTGTTATACTTTCGAAAATAAAATGTTTCTAACAACTCTGTAACATATTAGCAAATTATAAGATTAACTTTATTTTAAATTAAATAAATATGTACAACTCTTAAGTGTATTCTAATTTTTTATTATGAAATCAAAGGGCGTAAAATGAAGTACTAATATTTATTTAAAGATTGATTAGAATTTCAAAATTGTTAAAATCTAAAGAATAAATTGCATAAAGAAAGTTTAAGTGAAAACAATTTTGAAGAGATTTTGAGGAAGAAGAATTTATATAAGTAAATGTAAGACAGCGAAAATTGCATAGATTATAAAATATAGTAAGCTAAAAATCTGATCTATTATTTTAAAAGATTCACAAAAATTTAGCAAAATTCATATTTGCTGAAAAACAACTGAAATACAATAGAAATCCTTGAGCAAAGATGACACAAATAATATAACTATATGTCTGCAAGTACAAAAATACTTGATAAATATAAAATATATATAAAAAATATTCTAGAATTTGCTAATCACTAATTGCTTTCATATAAGAAATTATTTTATAGTTTTATAAAACTTGCAGCCATTAAAAAGACTGAATTTATCTAAATCTGGAAAAAAAATTCCATTAAGAATAATTTAGAGAATTTCTAGAAATTCTTCTCAATAATCAATTAACTGGTTATTATTAAATATTGATATTACTATTATATGATATGAACTAAATAATGTATATATATATGAACTAAATAATTATTAATCAAGTGAAATAAGTCTTAGATTTGTTGAATTTTCAATATGTAAAATATATTTTTCAAGATATCAAAACTTATAGCTGTACGTATTATTTTAAATATTATATTACATTCAGATTCATTCACCCTACAAGATCTCTATATAAACTAATAACAAACGTTTTATGTTGTGCATTCTATTTTATCCACTTTCTCTAACATCAATTAGCTATGAATTATTTTCCTTCTAAAGATAACTCTAAGAAGCGAGCAAACACTGTATGGCATTCTTCTGACTTATCCTAATTATGATTCATTATTTTCTTAGCATATTGTATGTATTTTCCGTAATTTCCATTGACTAAAGAGAAATTCGTCGTTGTTAAAGTTGTAATTATATATGAAAAATGACGAGAGTAATGTATTTTGAAAAAGTGAAATTCTTGATTTTTTGCTCAATAGACGCAATAAATATCATATTATACTACACTAAATATCACTATAATGCATATAATAAAGTACATTGTGATCTAGAATATCATTGTGACGGAATAATAAGATTTTTGTGGTGGTCTTATTTTTAAACATTTTTATCACTAGATTTTAAAATTTCAAATCAGTGTCTCATAGTTCGTATGCAAGTAATATCATCACTAATTCTATACTAATATATATAATATATTCCTTACTGAGCAAAATATCCCAGTTTATTTTCATTAATTAATTCATATTTTGTAATTTTACATATCTCAATGTTCTTATGAATTTTAAAAATTGTGTGAAAAGTACTGAAAACAATGAAATGTAATGACATTATAACTAATGCTATTCTTTTATTTTATTCTTTATAAAATATGCATTTTTTAGATAATATTAAAAGTCTTATTTCATATGTGTAGATTAATAGATAAACTTATTATTTTTTGAATTAAGGTAAATAATTATTTTTGGACGTAAAATTCTATAAGTATGAAATAATTAGGAACTGGGTAAAGAGTCATCATTTACAATGATATAAGTGATTTAATTAGTACTGTGTGTTATATCGAATTTTTACATTTTTCTTAAATCAAAGAATGGATATCAATAACTTCAAAAATTATGCTTATACTTAATACCACAGACTGAAGAAACATTTACGTAAAAAGTGTACCACATTTCTAAATTATGCATTTTTTTGGTGTTATTGTTTTTTTTTAAATTGATACATTTGAAAACTATTTAACTTAAAATTGCTGAATTTATAGTGTTCTAACCTAAAAGGAATATTCCAGCATAACTTTATTTTTGAATCTATGGCTTACTCGGAGAAGGATTATATTGATCTTGGTTAAAAAAATTCAATTGATAACTAAATGTCATATTCATTTATGTGTCAAATGAATGAATAAAACATCCGATAGAAATAAAATACATATTTCTCATCAAAGCTATTTTTTATTTAGTTATTAAAATGGATATGTATGTCTTTAACAAATAGATTAATTATCATTTCCAGGTTTCTCAATACCTTCAGAACTGTGGTGTAAGACGATCTACAGCTCAGGGAATAGTGGACAAATTCTACAGTTTGATTCGCGAACAACCTCACGACCCGAGTAACGAAGACGGTGACATTGAAGCCTGGAGACTCATGTTGTGGAAACAGGCATTGGGACCAAGTCTGTCTTCCCGAGCCATGACTGCATACTCCTTATGGAAAGAATCTTTTCTCCGGCAACTGAAGATGGACCAAGAGCTGCAAAATATGCTGGTGGAGCTCCGGAAACATTACAAGTTAGCTGTTATTACCAATGGTCCATCTGCACCTCAATGGGAGAAAATAAGACGCATCAATGGATCGATTTTCTTTGATACAATTGTAGTTAGTGGGGATATTAGACATTCCAAACCTAGTGCGGCTATCTTCGAGGAGGCTTTCCGGTAAATTTGCTTTTCTCAAATTTTGCTCTGTGTATATTTTTATGACTTATAGGATAAAAGAGTAAATAATATAATTATAGTCCTATTCAGAATTTAAAATACTTGTGATTAAAGTACAAATTAATTGTTATACTAAATGATTTATTTATGTATTTATATAACTATATATGTTAAAGTTATTGTAGAAGTTGTGAATATGGATGAGAAAATCTGATCTTCAACTGAGATCTCTTAAATCTTTTTTATAACTTAAATCTATTATTTTAGGATGGATAATTTTCTTCTTATTAAAAAAAAGCCAAAGTAGACAATGTGCATGGGCAGAAAGGACTGTAAAACGTTGGTGCATATAGCTAATTGGTAAAAAAAGAATTATATATTATAAATCGATTCATGTGGTTTCAAAAAAAATCCTAATATATATATATATATATATATATATATATATATATATATATATATATATATATATATATATATATATATATATATATATATATATATATATATATATATTAGGATTTTTTTTAAACCGCCTTTTGAAATCTGCCTATTCAAAAAATGTGCATTCATTATCATTTAAATACTATAATATATTATTTTTTCTTATGTACATTTGCATCATCTTATTTTTTAAGTTAATCAGTTAAATGAAATTTGTTCCAAGATTGCTGTTGTACTTATTTTACTAAAGCATATCGATGCTGCAACAAAGTCTTAACAAGATGGAATGGTAAAATTCGTGTCTAAAGTAGGATAATAATTTCTTCATATTTCATGTTCATAAACATTGCCTTACTATCTCCAATAAATAAAAAAAAGAAATTATAGATTATATTACAAATAATTATTTATGTTCGAATGTTTAATGTAATGTGTTACTATTCAAATTGGCTTAGCATAATTTATTTCTTTGTTTAAACCTTTGTTTTTAATATCATGTAATGTAAATCAGAAATCTTGTTTCTTTTGAAATGTGAACTTCAGTGAAATGTGAATAACTTCACTTCTTTTTTGTTTTCTCAGACAGCTTGACTCGTCCTCTCTTGAGTGCGTGATGGTGGGTGACAACTTGGACACAGATATCAAAGGAGCAATTCGAGCTAACTGTGCTGCAACTGTGTGGGTTAGTGATTCCGAGCTGCCCAATAAAGATGGATGTCCAAAGCCGGATTTCCGGATTTCTCACATTCGCGACTTAATGGACTTACTTCCTCAAAAGAAAGGCTTCTCCCTTCTTTGCCAAGACAGATCATTAGGTCTTTTTCATAGTTTAAGAGACGAAACACTACTTGGAAAAGTCGGTTAGGCTGTTAGGCAATTGTGGAAATCTGAAAAGAAATTGAATAGCTAATTTGATGAAGAGAAATACACTGAAAAAAATTGCATCTGCATAAAATGCTTGATGCAGCTAAATATTTCTTTTCAAGATAGATTTGAAACAAGAGCTGCTTGTTAGAGATAGCATTATCATATCAATTATATGTTGCTTATGCAATGAAATTGTTTCTCAAAACTTGAATTAAGCTTGTACGTGAAAGATGATTTAATATACTGCAGTCATGAATTTTATTTACAACTGCTTTTTAATTAGTCATGTACATAAGCTAGCCAGAAGATGTCTTTAACAGCATTTAAAAGAAAAGCATTAATTATTGCTTACAAAAATGCTCACATCAGTCTTATTAATGGTGTCGCTTAATTATTATAAGTTTACATCTGATCAGTTTAAATTGAGGTAACCATATTAAAATAAAGCATTTTTCTTTATCACAATTTAATACCTTTTGGTAAAATGGTTTTCACTGAAGATATTTTTGGGAAATCATGTTTTTTCAAGAAATGGCTTTAGAAAAGTATTAGCAATGATAATTATCAAAATAACAAAACTTTACAGAATTTGCATATCGTAAGAAATTGTTCAGATTTTGAACTATAAATATTAATGATACTAAATATATGAAAGCATATATTATGAACGTCTGCTGTGTTGTAAGCCAAGCCATTAATCAAGCAGTTGCAATGCAGTTGATGAACATAGGTTAGGCCACACACTCTGGCAACAGTTCCTATTTGTTTGAATACAAATTGTTTTATTGTGATAAACAAAGAGAGTATTGTAAGTCTCTAAGGTTTTACAAAGGATAACAGTTTTTCTTAATGATACCCATGTATATTTTACTACTATTTTGTGATTTTTCACAATATATAAGTGATATTCATGTTATGATTAAAATATATTTTAAAGCTTATTTAAAATCAAAAAAATAAATAAAGTTTTATATAAAATGCTATTGTTTTGATTATTTATTTTAGATGAATATTTTTTGATTTTTATCTAAAAATAGGATAACACACTATGCACGGTCATATGTAATTACATAAACTGTACCAAACATAATATTCAAGAATTATTTTTATAATTTCTTAAAATAAATCAACAAAATATAATGATTTCTTCACTTTTTGCTGAAAATAAAAATATTTTATATAATTTTATCCCTACTCTTATAATTTTATTTCGTAAACTTTATATATATATATATATATATATATATATATATATATATATATATATATATATATATATATATATATATATATATATATATATATATATATAAATATGGCTGTAATTTAGCTTGATTATTAGGTTTTGATTGCTTCAATTTTTTAATGTTTTTTTATTTAATCACCTATCATAGAACTATATAAGTCAGAGTAAAATGAAACATTTATATAAATTCAGTTCAGAAATCAGAGTTTTTAATAGTTATTCTATTATCTTAAAGTATTTGCAGTTAAATTTATGATTAAAACATATTTTTAATAAGAAACTTGTTTAATTATTATGAATTCATTTTATATAGATTTTTAGTTTATAAAAGTATTTTATTAGCTCAATAATTGCAAAAAAAAAGATCTATGAAAACCTAAATTTTGAAAAATATTTAAATAGATTTCTTTCAAGAAATAAAAAATGCTTATGCCAATTTTAAAATTTTTTTAAAACCAAGTTATTATTCTAATATAAAAGATTTTTTTTTTTTTTGAATATTTGTGTGCTATATTTTTTATTTTGATATCGAAGAAAAAGCAAATTTGAGAGTCATTTACTACCGAATCAGAGAAATGATGTGGTTTTAAATGGTATCATAACAACATTGCAAGAAAGATTGGAGGAAAAGTTTACAAAGACCGTTGCTTAACTCGCCATTTGATTGTGTGGATCAAATTATTATATAATTTGTTGTATTGAACCTCTTTGATCGGTAGAAATAAACAGCAAAGTACTCAATAATGCAAAGGGGAAAATAAGCATGTTTTTAGAACAAATTGGTGATTGAATGTTCTTATTGTTATCATGATTTTGTATTAACACATAGGTGTATTCTAGTCCAATTTATATTGAAACTAATAATTTTTTTTCTATTTTCAAAGTATGACTGATGCAAATGTATTTCAAAAAATCACATTCAGAGATTAGAGTTATTACTGTATCACTTTATCTTTTACGCCAAAATAATTGGCTATTAAAAATCCCTTAATATTTGAATTGCATTTTTTTTATTAAAGCATTAATTTTTATTAAAGATAATTTACTGCAAATTCTAATATGTATATACTTATAACAGGTAATGAATGGATTTGTATATATGTATCCAATATACAACAGATAAATTAGGGAGATATAATTTACAGTGATATAATCCTTGAACACATATCAAGGGTACCAAAGCGCATTTCGTAATTTATAAAATCTATTTTAGGCGCAAAACCTTTCTAGTATTTTTCTCTTCGCAAATCTCGCAAGGTTATTCTTATTACAAAAACATAATTAGCGTGTTTTTCTATTTTTCTCTACTACTTGAATTAATGACTAATTTTTTAAATAATTCTTTGCAGTTACGATCCAAAAATGTTTCTCGTTTATTTTTGGAAAAAAAATTCTTCGAGATACATAAAATCTCTTTGGAGAAACA
Source organism: Latrodectus hesperus (assembly GCA_037975125.1). Classification (NCBI taxonomy): domain Eukaryota; kingdom Metazoa; phylum Arthropoda; class Arachnida; order Araneae; family Theridiidae; genus Latrodectus; species Latrodectus hesperus. The sequence goes on along the minus strand of CM075856.1, from coordinate 68,932,353 downwards.
TTTAATTAAAAATAGCACGCCGTGAAAATTGCCTGTTTTTGCATTTTTTCTTCACCAGAATGAAAGGGAGGGAAGTTAAATTTAGAATCTTTTCATCGCGTCGAATGGCCGACGTCCGGTTTATCTTTCTTTTAACAGGAGTGTTTAATTTATGTTAAAAGAAGAAAAAGGGATATCCTTTTTCAAGCAATATAGAGGAGCAGAATGGTTTAACATATTTTTTCAATTATACAATTTAAATATAAACTACCATTTATATTATCAATACAAATACTACTTTTATTATGCATTTCTTTATATTTCATACATAAACGTAACTATGTGAATAAGAACTTAAAGTGTATTATGAGAGATGAAATAGTTTTCTATAAGAAAAATTATCATCATTACTTTTTACATTTACGGTTTCATAACCATGAATGTAAAAAGTGATGATGATAACTTTATAATAATGTTCTTAAAGCTGTATTTATTACAGGTGAGTGGCAAATAAAATATATTTTAGGAATACTGAAATATTCTTACTTAAGTGCAGAAGTATTGGAAGTTGCAGTTTAATACACATCTTGTGTAGATAAGTGTATGCATTTTTATCCGATAATTATCTGAGAACATCATTGTTATTTTAAGGTAATACCCATTGGTTTATAATCTACATCATCTATTCTATCAGATATTTCAATAACCTGCCTTAAACTTAAAAGCCCATTTGAATGTTTTATCTTTCATTTACAGGAATGAAGAGAAACAAAATTTGATTTTTGTCGGCTATAGAAGCTTTATAGTATTGTTAATTAAATTGTTAGCAAATTAAATATGATTTTTTAGAAGCCCTTACACACACATACGGTATATCTTTTATCCTTCACGACATATATTATATCTGTTCCAAAAGTAGAAAACACCAATTAAAATCGTCTTATCAAAAATTAATGTGAAGGAAAAGAAAAATGGTTGATTTCAGATAAATTATTTCTAGTTTCATTAGTCTTATAATATTTAACTTTTCCTTTGTTTTCATAAATTCTAATGTTTACCCATTTGTCTTTAAAATAATTAAATGAATACAGAAATCAGAATAATTATAATTCAAAAGCAAAAAGTGATTATTTAAATTTACCTTATAACTGTGACCTATACAAAAATTTTTCAAAAATATTAAAATGTAAATGCTACAAGATTTGCGCAGTTTATTAATTCTTTTAAAATAATAGTAAAATCTTATTTAAAAAAAATGCTGAGAATATTACATAAATAGAAAACACATACATATTTTTAAATATAATTATCTAAATATTAATGAGAGGACAACTGTAGTTGTAAATATTAAACCTTTAAATATAGAAAATTTTTAAACTGCAATATTGTAAATGAAAATGAGGAAATTCCAAAATAATGTATCATAACTACTACTGATAGGACAAGTGCTATTTTTTCTTTCAATTGTAAATGTTCAATGATAATGTACTCATAAATAAATATTTTTTTAAATTGTGCTCTATTTCATTCGTAACAAAATTAAAGTCATTTATAAAATTATAAATCAAACCTCTAGCAGTCCTAATTATCACTTTTTATGAATACTAATTAAAGTTTATAAAAAATGTGCGAAAGTTAGACTTATTATCAATAGTAAATTTTTTAGGAAAATTTGGTATATATTTTGCGAACATTTTATAAAGTTCAAAAATTGCATTAATCAAAATTAATTTTGATTATTAAAAAATGCTTATAAATAATAAATTCTATTAAAATATAACAATTTTAATATCATTGTTATTTTGATCTTGAAAACATCTATAAAATTTTTACTTCTTCAAAAAGCATTAAAAAATATTAGTCATCATTATAATACTTTTAACTTCAGTCTCAAAATGGATTCAATCAGAAATATAAAATATGCCCTAAAGTTATAAGTTTTGCTTCCAATATTATTTTATAATTAATTACAATACAATCTTGCATATTGTAAATTTATTAGATATGTTCATAAATTATTAGTGATTTAGCATAACAAACAAGTCTTTCTTTTTCAATATGTATCCAAATATTTTTAAAACTATCAAGCTGGTTCTGATATGCAGCTGGCTCCTACACATTAATCATTTAAATATTTACTTTGTGTTTAAATTTAAAGTAAATGATAAATGAGAAGTGAGCAAATATATATATATATATATATATATATATATATATATATATATATATATATATATATATATATATATATATATATATATATATATATATATAATTTTAAATTTGATTCAAATTTCACTAAATTCATTAAATTTGCACAATTATTTAACACAAATTTAATTAATATTTCCAACAGAATTTCCTTTTCATAATTTCTATTTTACAAATAGAACAAATTAAAAGTGATATTTTTATTTACATTTTTACTTTTTAATTTTACTCAGTTTAATTTCTTCTTCACCAAACATAATTTTTTGGATAAAGTAGCCTATAAAGCACTGACGCTTTCTTTGAGAAAAACCTAATTTTTACTATGCTCTTTATTTCTTTTAAACTTTGTGTGCTTTTCAATTCCTCAAAAATTGAGTAGTAAAATATTTTTTACTCTTACTCCCTTAATTTTCCGAAATTTATCATTTGTTATTTCTTTTCTTGTCTACATGTAGATGGCGTTGTCAAATACTAATTTAACCTCAAATCTCTCTCTCTCTATCTATCTATCTTTTTTATTTCTTTTTGCTGAATTTTGTAACTTCAACATTTCCTACATTTTTTCTTTGCTCATTTTTATGCATTAAATTTTTTGAATGTGTCTTAATTATTGAATGTATCCTAATTTATTTTTACATTGTTCTTTATCTTTTAAATTTCTGATAGTTCATTTCAATTTATTAGTATTTGTTCAAGGATTCCTAATTGCTTACTTTTATGATAACTTTTTGAATTCCAATTTTATCATTTTATTTCATGAACTTCGCATAAATTTTCTTTCTTATCAGTTAATTTTTATGTCTCTATCAGATCATACTTTTTTCGAATGAATCTTTACATAAATAAATTTGAAGTTTACTTTTCTTGTTATACTGATGAAGAAATATTTATTCGCTTTTTTTCCTGGTTGTTCTCTTTTATTCTAGCTTTTTTTTTTCTAGTCAAGTCTGCCAGGTCATCACATATATCTTGTTGTAAAATAATCTCTTTATCTGGGACACAAATTTTGGTGTCTTTAAACTCTGATGTTTCTGACGAAATTTTCTCTAATTCCCACATTTTTCTAACTGATTTTGTAAATTACACGCAACAGAATTTTTTTTATTTTTTTAAATCGACGCAAAAGCCACATCAGTTGAAACATTCGAATGGTAAAAATTAAATTTTTAGATATAACTACCACAAGCATATAATATATGTGTCTGTTAACATTAGCCCATCTCACATTATATCTATGTCAACATGGATTTCAGTACGATTAATTTAATAACCATAAACATTGTGTGTTCCGTAAAATTAATTGTAAATTAATCATGTTTACTTATTTAATTTCATGCGTTTGCGGAAAGCATATAAACTCAAATGATTCATGATATATTTAACAAAATTATAATTCTGAAGAGAAATAACCTTTATCCAAAACAGCCTTAAGAAATATTTCTTTTCGGAAGTGGGCTTCATGTTCTGAAGAGACCGGAGATGAGTAAAATCCTTAGAAGTGTCAAATATTTACGTTAGAACCAAGATCCGAGTATTCGAAAATAGTTCAGGGGTTGAAAGCTTTCTCTTAGTAGGCAGAGAAAATAATCAATAACTTCCTGAAACTTTCGGGGAGTTCCTAAAGGTAAAATTTTCCTACAAACTAAATGTATCTTGTGGCCTTAAAAAAATAAATGCATATTTCTTTATTTAGTAAATATTTCAAAATATACTATACACTATTCTCAGCAACACATTTTCTAGTTAATGGGAATTTTTTGCATAGGGCGGAAAGGCATTTTTCAGTAGTTATAGGAGAATACGAGTAAAAAAAAACAAAAATAAACGTTATTAATAAAACTAATATTAAATCGAAAATAAAATTTACAGTATATATTAGAACATAATCTCTTAGAAAACATTGGAAGAGAAATAATATTACAATGTATATAATAAAATAATTTGAATGGAAATGTTTAGCTATAGAAAAAGATTACTTAATAATTCATTTCTTATCAATAAAATGGTATATATCAGAGGAGAGGAAAATAAACCACATTAATCTTCCATAATCTTCCAATCACTTTATCAACTATCTCTAATAGCTTATTTCTCTCCCATTAAAAAATTTTTTTTTAATTCCATTTTTAAAATTTGTTTATAGCAATTAGAAATTAGATACTGAAATTTAAAAATCTTCAATTCCTGACAATTATTTGAAAATGCGTCATACAGATTTTCTAAATCAAGAAAGAAATTTGAAACGTTGAATCTTTACATCTTCCGATTCTTTGAATTTTAAAATGTAATTAAGATTGAAATATGAAGAACTTTTAAATTCACGATTGTTCAGAAATGATTTTTTAATTCCAAAACAATGAATTACCTACTTAATTTTTTAAGACATCGAAATGTTTTAAAAATAATCATCCATAATCCATAAATATTCAATGTTCTTGAAAACATTTGAGGTATGAAATCTAAATTCTACTATTCTTTTTTTTATTTTTTTAAAGTTAAATTTCGAAATCTCGAATCTTAGTAAGCAAACGCTTGTTTTACGAACTCACAGGAACAGATAAAGCAGTTCTTAAAATAGAAAAATCATTGTTACATTATTTAGATCTGATTTTTTTACCAAACTTTTTGCTTTGTTAATAAAGTACTATTAGAAAAAATTATTTAGAATGCCCTATATATGAAACAAATGCAAACTAAAATTTATACATAAAAACATATATTTCTTTCATTTTTTTGATGAAAAAATTAGGCAAAGAGGAATTATTAATCTTTTCTAAAAAAAACTGCATTTTCAAAAATACATTTTCTATTTTTTAATGTTGAAAAGCATTTCGAATGTTTTCCTTCAAAAAAGTACCTCAGTATTGTTAATCAGTTAGATGCATTGCAAACGGTCATTGCACTACATATTTTCTTCTTTTTCAATATTTGAAAGGTCTTTTTCTTTCTCATTCATTATATTCTCAATAAGTTCTTCATCCGATAATTTATCTGTACTTGTCACTTGTGTGTCCATATTGAAAAAATCCTCGAATGAAATTTCAAGAAGCACAGCGATTCTTTACCTGAGTTCTTATATGAGTAGTTTATCTTCACTCAAGGCATCGGGTAAATTTGTTTTGTCTTTCTTCAGTTACATTAGTTTCTTTAGAAAAGCCGGCATGTTGAAATGGTTTCGACATTGCCTTTCCTTCGACATCATTCTAAGCATTAATTGACAAATGCATTGCTTCTAAAAGTTCAACTTCCTAAGACCACTTCAACTCCAAGCCTATAATCATTCTTTGCAAAACTATTCTTTTGTATTTGAAGCTATTGATTATGACTCTCTCTTTAAAGAATAGTTATGGGCTTGGAAATGATTCATGGGCTGCAATGCAGAAGTTAAATCAGATGGGAGAAATTCCACATGAATAGATTCAATGTGAACTGTATATATTAAAACAGTCATACACAATAAAAAGAACTTTACGATTCTATGATAAGAAGAGTCTCGATATAAGACTCTCAGCCAATATTTAGATGCTTTCAATCATTCAAGCTTTAGTGTTAGTAGAATATGAAGAAGGTAGTTTTTGAAAATTTTTAAACTTCTAAGTTTTAAATATTTTCGTATGAAAAGCAGAAGTAGTTTTTCTATTTTATTCCTGTTGGCTGCTAGTAATACTAATTCTTTGCATCGTTTTCCTGCTCCCATTACATTTATTGTATTTAAAGCTAAGAGTTCTATCGAGTAAGATCTTAAAAAACAAACTTGTCTCGTCTACATTGAAAAAATACTTTGACTCGTACTTGGAAAGTAGTGATTTCTTTCCATTCCATTTATAAAATTTTATTCGCAGTTTCCATATTCACCGCACAATTTTCTAATGATAAAACAAACCTTGTATGTTTTTTAAATTTTCAGAATTAACTATCGAATGTTTTGAAAATTTTTGTATACAGATTCATAGTAAACTAGTTATCTTTCTCTTTAATTACATAATCACGAACAAGAATGCTCAATCCTCTCATTTTCTTATCCTAGCAACCAAAGATTTTTCCAGCTTAGGACATTATGCTTCTTAATAATATTTTTAAAAGATTGCACTTTTGCTGTTTTTCCAAGGAAAATTGCTGTAAAGTTCTTCTTTAGAATTCCACATTTTAGGCAATTTTTGCCTTATTTAATATTTTTTTATGCTTTTAGAATTTTTTTACTTTGACTGATAAAGACGTTCGTTTCTTCAACTAATTGAAGTACTTCAACGGAGTCGACTCCATCTCCTTCTCAGTAGGTGAAACTTCGTAAATTGAGTTGTTCGAATTAAACGAAATCAACTTCAGATCCACGAAGCCCAAACTTTTAGAGATTTTACTTCTTTGTTTTTACTTAAAGGGAGAAGAGAAGTCGAGTTCAATATCACAGTTCTTTCCCATCACATGTCTCATATCCACTTGTCTTCGACTATACCCAGCCACTGTGGTATCGCGGGAAATGACGCAGCTGACAAATTGGCAAAGGCTGGCTCAAATCTACAACAGCCTTCTCTAGCCTTAAAGTACCATACTGTTAAAAGGCTTATTAAGTCAAATATAGCCTCCTATCGTAGAAATGTTTACAAGATGTGTACAAAGGGGAAAGCATGGGCTTCCTTACTAACAAAGCCTATTCCGTGTTAACTCCACAGAGCTGTGGGAGCGGCAAATTTTCGCCTTAAAACTGGGCATGATGAAATTGGCAAAAACACCATCACCGTTTGGGTTTGAAGGACTCTCCGATCTGCCCTTTTTGTAGACTAGAGAACATGACTGGTGACCACCTTTACACTTGCCCTGGAATTTCGGACGTCGCAGTTAGAAATTCTGTGGAAGATGGCTTTTCATTCACCTCAAGATTGTATTGGGCTGCCCGACAGAGACTGATAGTTGAAAAACCAAGGTCGGGCGCATGATAAAAAAAAAACTTGTCTTCGACTTCTGTTACTACAACGTGTGTGTGGAATCGCCTGCTCGTGTTCAAAAAGGAATTTAGTTCTTAGGCGTTATATGAAAAGTAAAATAAAAATTTAAAAAATATTAGATAATAAAAATAAAAAACAAACAAAATGAAAGCTTTTTGTCAGAATAGAAAGTTCGCAAAAGGAGATTTTTTCGAAATTTTGGGAGTTAAAATTTTTATTGCCTCTATGGTATCGGACTAGCCACTAATTCGTAAAACCATAAGTTTCGTAAATTTGAATTTCATAAAAATGATCGTCTACCTATTGAAGATCATTCAATTTTTTATACAACTCATTGGTAAATAATATAAATAATATAAACAAATGTTTTTTTATTCACATTTTAAACATGAATGACTTTATTGGATTTTAGCCAAACTTTTTCATAGGAATAATATTTAACATACGTAAGTCAATAAATTTTTGTCAATTTTCTAATTTAATATTAGTTTTTAACCAAGTTTATAATATTTAACTTAAAAACAGTTTCGTTCTATGTATGCATATCTGAGTCACAATCACAGAGGTTCCCATACATTCAGAATATGCTCAATGGTACGTATAAATGGCCATAAAGACGCAAATAAAATTAAATATATAATCTATGCGATAAAAATTAATAATTGTGATAAAATCATTCGTAGAAACTAGAAAATATTCGAAGATAGCTAGGATGTTTAAAAAATATTATTTTACCTTGCTTTCGAGTTAAAAAAAGGAAAATAATTCTAGAAAAATGACGACTTCCTGGGCATTCTTTTCCATTTACACGTGTAGAAGTCCACCTGATACCTGTTGCCATTAATGAGGGATTCTATTGTGCAATTGGCTTGACTCAAGTTCAAACAGTCATAGTCTATTGCTGGACCATTAACGAGCAACAAATGAATTTTTCACAAGATAATCATAGAAGGAAAGGAGTACCACTTTAAATATTGTAAACAAGAGATACTTAGTTGATGATCTGTATCGAATGTGAAAACACCATCATTCGATTCTTTTACAAGTGTATTTGATTAACGCATTATATAAAATTTTAATTCAACTTAGTTAGGTTACTATACTAACAGAGCGAACTTTAAAAAATCTCAAATCACAAAGCTTCCATTTATGGGTGTTTGTCATAAGATTAATTAAAAATTGGTGGTTAATATTTCCCCTAACTGCCAAGAATAGGCATTAAGTACTAAATGGGGGTCTTCTAAGGGGAAATTTAAACTTTTATCTAATAAAAGTAGTAATTTGCAACATAAAACTGTGAAACATATAGCAAATATAAAACAGTAATTAAATTTTTATGTTGATAAATACTTCTGATAATGACAGCAGACATTTTACTCATTACTGCAGTTCTCCATTTTTTGTGACTAGATGAGTATATTTCGAAACAAATGATATTATGCAAACAGAAGATATAACAGCATAGGGTTTTAAGTAGTAAATATCGCGAAGAATTCTAAACTCTTCGAAATCAAATTATATAGAATCGATATATGGGTATTTTGAAAATTTTACTACAAAAAATTGCAAAAATGTTTAGTAAGAGTAAAAGATTTATCTACCTCGGTCAGATAAAAGGAACGAATTTCTTTACTTAATGATTCACATATTACTACTTACATGCATGAATATAAGGGTTTTCATTGCAATTTATTAGGAGGTTAACATTACAATGACTGAGTTAACTAATTACAGATTCATAATATTTTTATGTAAAATGCAAGACTATCGCTAATATTCCCATGCAAAATATGCAAACCAGTTTTAATTTGTTTCCTCTTTCATGAAATCAAATTTTCTGAGCTAAATGTTTCTGGTATAGGATAAAAATTATGGTTGTGATTTGCTAATTGAAAACGTCGGGTAATTCATCAAAACGTGGTGTGGCTTTGTTAAATATATATATATATATATATATATATATATATATATATATATATATATATATATATAACGGTTGGAGTCAGATTTCCTAAACTCTCTTAAGATCTTTAATAAATCTTTAAATCCTTTTTGCTATTTGCTATTTAACGGATCAAAATTTCCGAACGACTTCGAATAGATTGAATTAATTTTAATCCTTTAATTTTTTACACTTTTGTTTTTTTTCTGAAATTAATTTTAACCCCTTTGTGAATTAATTTTAATCCTGTAAGATTGGGTCAGTTTTAAGAAATAAAAGATTTGAAATTTAATAAGTTTGAGTGAAAGTTTACTAGTTTACTCTATATTTTTAAGAGTAATATTTTTACATGGAGAGTACACGTCACATGCAATAGAATTATTAATATCAATCATGTACAATTTCAAACTAAATAAGTTTATAAGATTTTTAATTTATTTTAAAAACATAAATTTTTCTTTGCAAAATTATAAAAAAAGAGATTAAAATTACCAACTGAAAGATGATTTGATCTAGAAACTTTCGTTAAAGCTATACTTGAGTGTTCTGAAAGTTAACTTAAGATGGTATTTGTAAGTCAGTATATTTGCAACACTGATCCATGATTATTTTAGTTGAAATTTGAAATGTTTTCTTAATTCTATTTAAAGAAAAATAAAGAGTACCTGTAAAATTATATGACTGGTAAGTTAGAAAACAGTGACAATTTGTCTGTCATCATATTATTAATAGGAAATATAAATAGCTTATTCATAAAAAATGCATTTCAAGAAAAGTAAAAAAGGTACTTTAAATAACTTAAGACAGTATTTTTAATATACTTAAAACTATCTTGGTTTTAACTCTACATACCTCTCTCTCTCTATCTATCTATAAAAATAGATTAATATACCGATTATACATTAAATATCATTAGGATTTTTTTTTTAATATTCAAAAGAAACTACAAAAAACTAAAATTTCAAAGATTGTGTATTTTTTTAATTCAGGTGGTCGTAAATTCAACGAACAAAGGCATGAAATGCATTTGATTTAAGAAAAGTTACATATGCATACATCTTAAAAGAAAGATTTATAAAATGTCTCCTGCAATTTTACTTAAGTTGAAGGCAGGCAATAATTTCTACACTAAAAGTTAAAAGTGTTTTAAGAAACTCATCAAAACAAACGAAATTTTTTCATCATATGAAGCTCGGAGTAAATTTACAATTTAGAATAAACATAGATAGTAGTTTTCTCATTAAAATTTAAATATTTTAGGAATTTAAATGTATCATTTTTATAGAATCACTTTTTTGTAAGTTTTTATAAAATATATGTGCTTGAGAATTTTTCAAAAAATACAAATTAAATTAGTAATCGTAAACGAATATACGATTTCATTAAAATGCATTCATATCTTAGTCATTCATTCAAAGTGAATACATTCATATCAAAGTGTGAAAGTCATTTAATTAACAAGTTGTTAACAATTGTGATTTTAATTGCTGAAAAAATTCTTATAAGAATTGTAAATATAAGAATAATTAAAAATTTTATTATAAAATTATATTGAATTATTTTAATTATTTTGTTTCGTTAGTCATTTATTTTTTGATTTCCTAAATAGATAAAATCTGATATTTCTAGAGAAATTTATAATGTTAAATCTAACACTAAAATAATATAGGAGAGAAAAAAATTTTAAAAATTAAGAAAATGTAGTTGAAATGAGATACAATACTTTTAAAGTATCACAAGAGTATTTGATTCCTTTATACTATATGGGACATTCGCTTTCATTATTTCATAAATACATATACATATATACAAATCATAATGTTACAAAATATAATATAAAATATTTATCTGATTCTTCTGAAATAAATATTATTTCTGAGAAATGAGCCGAATAAATTTTAATCAACACCTAAATGATATACACAGTGCTGCCATCTACTGCATAAGCTATTAACAAAAAATAGGAAAATAGTATTATATTTAAATAAATTAAAAAAGCGTGTATAAAAAATTAAAATTGGAATTTTTTTCTAATATTTAATTCATTTTCTAAAACAAGGCACAGTTTAGTTAGGCAAATTTTAATTCCTATGAAGATTCATCATTGATTTTATCTTAAATATCAATTATTCCGGCTAATATTATATTATGATTTTAAATAAGTTTAAAAATTAACACCCACATATTTAAAATTTTTATGTGATTTTTTAAAATATTTAAATGTCTTCTTGACTAAACAACTGATTCCAGTTCAAAGAATCAATGATAAATTTTCATTTTATTCTAATGTGGTTAAATTGCTAGATTTAAATTTCAGTGCATACGATTTATTATTTACATTTTACTATATTAATTTTATTTCAGTATTAAGATCACTTACTAATGTACATCATACAAGTAACATCAGTAATTCAGATTATTCAATATTTCACTTAAAATCATTTATTAAGAGAAAAATATTAAGACTGAAAATTTAGAATTTGACTCTAACTAATAAAAATTCCGAGGAGTGTAACTATATTTATGAAATAAAGAGGCAAATATCTGCACTTAAAATTAAATTTATCAAATTACTTTTAGCAGTAAAGAACAATAATTTATTAGTCATATTCATACACCAATTATTCCAGCACTTAAATTAGATTTTTTTTTAAAAAGTTAGTCAGTATAAATCTTTTTCCTGTATAATCATTAACTAATGATTAATTTCTCACAAGCATTTTGCTGTTATTACTGTCAATTTAGTAATTATTCATGTTAATTTGTGTTGATATTGTATTCATTTACTCAATGGAAAAATAATTTTCTTTTTTCATAAATATGTGTTTCTGTATTTTTTATGCAATAATTGATGTGTAATCCAAAAATTTCCAAGTTGAATTCAATTTCAAATTTCAAGAAAATTTATTTTATTTTGTTTATTTAATCTAGTTATACATTTTTAAATTAAAGTTTATGTTATTATTTATTATCGTTATGCTTTAATATTGAAAATATAAAAATCAATGAATTGCTTTAATTGTGTGCATTGCAGAGAACTTTTTATGAATTTCCTTAATAAACAGCACATTTTCTTATTCTTTGGATAATCAAAAAATTATAGGAATTTTAAAATAAAAGGTAAAATATATTTATCATAGCTCACACATTGTGGATAAATTCTTTATTTTTAATTTTTTTAAATTGTGCTTGTGCATAATTTTCGATAAAAAAAACATTTGTTTTGCTGAGTTTGACCTCTTTGGGATAATAACTCTACCGCTATCAATGCTGAACATTAGAAATGTATTTTTGTCCTCTTATTAAATTAAATATTATTTAAGGAAGTTGTTCTTTATCAGGATGTGTGAGTGGTTCATGTAGTTTTTCCGGAACCTAGATTACTAATACGATTTTACAGATGATGAGCGCACACTATTTTCCAAAAGAGTGATTGGCTCCAGAGCAGACGAAATATATAGCAAAACAGGGATTCTATTGTGTTTCAAACGAAAAATTAGTTAACTGAAGCTGTTCTAAAAAAATTCTAGCACGATCCATGCGCAGGAGATTGCAAAAGATAAGAAAAATCTTGCAAAATCAGCTGCCTGTGAAAAAAACATTCATTTCAGCCCGAAATGCAAAAACCTGGATGAACCATGCTAGATCTTATTATGCACTGAAAATAAACATCGAATTTGATGAGAACTCTACGAACCCATAAATCCGCCTTGCCTTACTAGTACAGTGTAAGCGTCTAGTGGTAACGCAATATGGGACATGCTTAACTGGCATGGAAGTGATGCCCTGGTATTCATCTAGGTAAACAAATAGCCCAAATTATCTAAAGTATACCGTCAGATCAAGTGCAACTATCCATTCTTATTCTGATTCTTATTGTTGCATTCTTATTCTGATACCGAAAGATACTTCACGGATGATAATGCAGCTATATATCGTGCCATAAGTGTTCAAAATTGGTTCGCTGAAGACAAGTACGACTTTCAATACTTTACTGGCCACAGAAAAGTTCGGATTTCAGCACCACAGGGCGGGATATGGTGGAAAGACGCATTTATCTAATAAAGCTGCACAAATCAATGCATAGTATTTCCTGCACATAAATGAACCTAAGAAGCATGTAGACTCTAGGTCAAACGTATCAGAGCTGTTATCCATGAAAACGGCTTTTCAATAAATATTGATCTTAGAGTTTTTAATTCATTGGTCAGAGTGTATGTGATTTATAAAATGTCCAGTGTACCGAACTACATACTCCTAAGGTATAAATACCTGATTGAGTGTTACAGAACTAAAAGTAAATACTTCTGCGTATAAATATAATTAATCTACATATTTTGTCTTCGAATATTTTTATTTTTAAGCAAAATTTTGGCGAAATTATTTGCGAGGTTTTACATGGAAACAAAATACAAAATTTTATGCGTTTCTTTAGAAACTAAAAATATCATAACATCCTACAATTCCTTAGCTTAAATTGTTAATCATGCTCAGAACTTATGTTCAGTATTTTTATCATGCAAAAAACAATATTAAAAACAAATTATTTTTTAAGATCATTCTATCAGTACTTATTTATTTCATATACATTATTATTCCATATAATGTTAGTTATACATCATATAATAGGTAGCCCAGATTATTATGGCTGTTATAAAGATTTACATGTGACCCTTCAATGGGTATACAATGGTATATCCTCTCATTACTAATATTCTGACAAGCCTTTGAATAAATTGAGCTCAGTTTTGATTAGTGACATAACAACAATGCTTTTTAGAGTATAAGACCCCAAATTCGATTATATCCAACGGATGACTACACTTCTGCATTCTGCAAGCAAATTTGCAAGAGAAGGAGGTTTCCGAATTTGCCGAGTTTTTTTTATCTTGCGATACGTGAGCACGATACACAATATGCAGAAAATCCTTCACAATTTAAGTGTTTTCCAAGTGTATTTTTTAAAATGCCTTATAACAAAGTTATTTCCGTTAGGCTGTATACTGCGCAAAAGAAATCTCTTCAAAATTACTATCAAGATATTTTTAAATCTGTAAATATTTTAAATGAAAAATTAAGTATCCTTATGAAAAACCAATACTTTTTTTTAGATGAACAATTAACACTTAATAGATAACATAAATTTTTGCTTATGAGAAAATAAATTTCATTTATTTTCTTATCAACATAAAACCTTGAAAGAAAGTAAATGTTGTGTAAACTCACAAATCTTTTTACTGATTCATAGAATCATGGGTTCCATTTTAAAAAGATATCTGAAATATATCATAATAAATTTGATGTTTCAAACAAAATTTTGTATTTTAAAGTATGGGAAGGGAGATTTAGTACTTTATAATTTTTTGCTATTTACAATTTGGCAAAAATATATTAAAGGTTTTTCCATCAAAATAATGACAGTAATTTATTATAATTTTAAAAATAAAAACAAATGTAAATATCTCTTTTTAAATACTACTTAAATTTTTCTTAAAGAGTAATAACATTTTCATAAGGAAGAAGGAACATCTAAGCAATATAAGACCTTAAAATCGTTTTTTTCCTATGGTATAAAAATGCCTGTTAAATAGTTTAGAAATAAGGATAAAGATCTTCAGGATAAATATACTTTTATTTTTAAATTTTTTTTAACCTTCAACACAAGTTATTTAATGTAAACATTATAGTTAAATATGGAGAGATAAGGCATTAATTTGTTGAAGTTGTTGTTACTTATGACAGTTGGGCAAGCCAAGCTTGATAACCTTTGGCAATTGCGAATTTAAGTCAGTCTTTCGTTTTAATCAGAGCAACACGTAGGTGAAAGTACATCTTTGCTCTTTTCTAAATCCTCCGATAGATGACACCACTAGAGGTGGCCACTCCCTCAATTTCGACATTGATCTGAAGGTGGGGAGGGGAAAATTTCTTCAGACCATTGCACCCATGGTAACTGCTCAACGATCGACCACAAGACTTTCGATTCCTCAGATTTAACGAGCACGTATATCGCATGTGCTCGATGGGTGCGATATTGGGAATCGAACCCCGCCTTTTCGGATGGAAGGCCGATACCCTAACCCCTAGGTTACCACGGTCCCTAATTGTTGAAGTACATAAGGCATGCATTCGTCGTCACAGAGATGCAGTAGATAACGCTCATTGGCTGTTATGAGAGGGGTGCTATTATCTCCTCTGTGACTCCTCCGAAGGGACAGCGAAGACAGGATTGGAACGGAAATGTCAGGTCTGAGAAAAGATTTTTAGTTTCGATGGTCAAATTCTCTTACGAATCAGATTAAGTGCTGGTCATTTGGTGCTTTGTATATAAAGACGTAGAACTGAGTAGAATCAATTCCTAAAGCAACAGACATATCATTAAGGCTAGCTATTTTACATGTAATCCGAAAATGTTATGATAGTAGGATGTATGGAGCATCTCGACAAGGTACAGATTTTGATGTTTTTCTTTTCAACTTATTACCTTAGAGGATGTGTGGTTAAGCAGACCTAATCACTAGGAGAATAAATTATTTATCTCCTTTTCTGATCGTAGTATCTTTTCCTTTGTTCTGCTTCATTTCAATGCATTTTATTCGTTTATTCATATTATATAAGGTATGATTCTAAAACAAATTGTCATTTTCAATAACAGCTTTAAACTCTTGTAAAACATCATTCTCTACGAAATTGTAGAAATGCAGGTGTATGACCTATGGTATCAAATACGGCAGTGCACATGGCGTAGCGAATCACTGGAGGCAATTACAGTGGTTAGCTTCAATAGGGATTGGAAGTCACGAGGTTTAAGATCCCTATTTTTTTCGTTATACTGGATTTACTTGAGAAAAGTATACTGATGTCAAATTTTGATTTATGTTGAGGGTACAGAACATCTGTTGAAGAACAGAAATAAAGATGTGTGGTTCATTATGACTGATGATTCGGTGAGATACGCCATGTCTCATGAAGACTTCTTGAATCAAAATTGTGGCACATTCCTTTGCAATGGGTTAAGCAAGCGGAAACAATTCCATCTATCGAGTTGCACAATTTTAATAATAAATACCTATTGTTTACTAGTTTCAGTTCTTGGCATGATCTAAAAAATCAATAGAGAAAATCTCAAATATCTGAGAGAAGACAAGGTATATATATATATATATATATATATATATATATATATATATATATATATATATATATATATATATATATATATATATATATATATATATATATATATATATATATATATATATATATATATATATATATATATATATATATATATATATATATAAAGGACCAGAAATCATATAAAGGACATAAAGGCATATATATTTTTATTTAAAGGACCAGGACATTTATTTATGCAATCATTTATGAACTTTCTCATTTCATGGTGATTTTATATGATGGGTTCATGTTATGAAAAAAGAATGACCTGGTGAACTTCTTTAGAATCCTTACCTGATATATGTTGATAGAAAACGCATTGATTCATCAAAAATCCTCGTAGAGTTTATTTGGCATAATCCTCAATTTTCTGCTTAGCTCCAAACTTTTAAATAATTTTACTCGAACTTTCATCTTTGAGTTAGGATTTTCGCATATATTTAGAACTTTTAACAGGCATGTCAGTAAGCTTGTAGACTATTCTCACTGCACATAAAAAATCCATTCCAAAAAGATTTGTCTTCATTTTGGCAATTTTTGATGCTATAATTTCTATTAGAACGATTTTTTCTTCCAAATTTTGTTCACACGAGTTGTTAGAAAGTCAGTCATCTGAATAAATCTTTTGGACAATATAATATCTATTGTTTTCGGCTAAAATATGAAACCATTTTACTTAAATCGATGATACAATTTTTCTCCAGCCACTAAATGTGTAGCTCCAATTTCGGCACATATTACTGATTGCTAGTTACAAATGGAAACTTCAATAATGCTAGATGAATTTCCTTAATTAAAAATTTTTATGATTGTGATAAGGTAATAAGGTATCATCTTCCCTAACCGTTTGATTACAACTAGAACATCTGGACATTATAATATCAGGGGCTCCACACCCTGCCGCAAGTAAGAACTCTGAAAGTAATCTCTTAAGTGTGACGAACTCTTACAAGAAATTGTTGTTCATATCTGTGTTAATATTGTGGTTTAGGACTTCTAGCACTAACTTTTCTGTTAATATTCTGGTCAATCCTTCTGAAAGAATATTTTTATGAATATTCACCCTATCTATCTGCAATTATTTTTGCTTTTTTTTTCAGATTATCATATGTATTCATTTTATCTGTAGGATTATACGCGCGGACTGACTCATTGACAAATGTCAATAAATTGTTTCCTTACTTCTAGAGGAACTCGATTTTACATTTGGTCCAGCAGTATTAAGTTTTTCGTACTGTCAAAATCTTGAACATTTGATTCTGCTAACCACCCGTCAAAATAACTTCTACGCTCGAAGTGGTAATCTTGTCAAATTTCATCCTGTGATTCTGTGAATAGCAAGAAAGATGCCATAATTTTTCTATGCTCAATTTAAATCTTTTTTATCTTCTCTTTTTTTCTTTTTTTTCTGTGATGTAATTAAAATCCTGAGATTTATCATCAGTTTCCCTTGCAATCATTTGTATAATATAATCTAGAAAACACTATGTAAATACGCAATCCCTTTCTTTTCAACTTTTAAAATTATAATTGGCGTTGAACAAATTTAGGGAAAAGGACTTGTCATATTCTTTGGCATCAAAATATAGAGTTAACTTTTTAAATTGTATATTTGGTTGAAATGTACCAGTTACATTTACATTAGCTATTGGCTGAATAATTGTTTGAGCCTTTTCTTTAAAAATTATTTATAAGAGAAAATCTTTTTATTAATAAAGTAAAATTCTTAAATGAAATTCAAAATGTCAATAACAAAACATCTAAAACACTTTATTAATTTTAAAACTTTATTCTTCCTTTATTTGAGGGTAGAAAAAACTATTTTTTCTTATCATGAACACATTTTAATTTGATAACGTTTCTACGGCGGATAGACGTCAATATAAATGATTGCATTCAAACCTCTCTTTCGAGTGTTACTCAAAAAAAAAAAAGAGACTTTACTTTCAATTTCGCATTCCTTCAAAGATTAAATGCAAATTGTCCTGGAATGACATAAATAATATACATTGATATATAATATTCAATGTAATTAAAAACGTATATTTAACACACACTTAATACAGAATTGAATCAATCATAATAGAAAAATGTGTTTCACAAAGGAATTCGCTACATTCGATCACTTTTTTCAAACACAAGCAAATCTTGTTAAAAATGATTTTCAAGCAAAAACTATATTATATATTCATAATAATACTTATGATAAATTGAATGTTTCATTTATACTTTACAAGTAACAAAAGATAATTAATAATTATTTCACTTATTAAATCTGGAAAGGTAGTTTTAAATATCAACAATTTGAATATAAAAAATTTTCAATTTAAATCGCTTATCTGAGTAATCCTGATTGTGACAAAACTTTCAAACATCAATACATCGAGGATACGGCTTAAGGATGCCCTAAAATCATTAAAGATTTTCAGTTCAGGAGTGACTTTCTAGGAAAAAATTTTCGAGCGAAAGCTTGAGAAATACAGCTATCAAAAAAATGGTTCTTCAAATTCAATAATGCAAAAAGAAAGGTTGAGCATCAAATTTTATAACAGTGGCCAGCTAAATATTGTTTTTAATTTCTAATGGCATATTAGAATATCTATGTAATCAGAATAACAAACACAAAAACTAAAATAAAGAATAAAAGGAACAGGAACTGGGATAATAAAACTGAAACCCCCTCTCTCTCTCTCTCTCACACACACACACAAGTAAATCTACAAATCTTTCATCTTATACAGATCTCTCCAGAATCTGTTTCACAAGTGACAGGAGTTACAAGCAAGATGATGTCTCAAATGGTACGTCAATTTCCTCTCGTACGTTAGTTGGCAAAAAAGACTTGATAGTATTTATGCTAGCTAAGTATTTTAGAAATAAAGGGTCATACGGTTCAGAGTAGCACATTTGATCTTTAAACTACCGATAACACAAATTAGTATTAATACAAACATTATAGTTAAATTTGTAAAGTTCAGTTTTAAGCTGCTCAAGTAAATATTTGCCTTCATTAAAAAGTTCTTCTCCAGCGTAGTAGATGGTACTCATTGTACGTTGAGAAGAAAAACTGTACACTTGAATTAATTTATATTTATATTTAAAGTAATTTATATATTATTAATTATATAATCTGAATTTGAGATTTTAAACCAGCAACTGACTTCAATGTATTATTACGTGAAGTCAGTAAGTAGAGTTCGAAAATTTAGTATAGAATTAAATAGGTTGCATTAAACAAGATTTATATATATATATATATATATATATCTCTATATATATATATATATATATATATATATATATATATATATATATATATATATATATATATATATATATATATATATATATATATATATATATATATATATATATATATATATATATATGTTTTTTTATTGTTACACTTTTGATTATTAAGAAATAACTTCCGCTGCTTTACAAAGAAGAATTTCGACTGCAAGTTGTGGCAGTCTAAATATCTTGACTTCATGGAAGCAAAGTAATGTGTATGAATGAAAAGCTGTACATAATTTTGAATGTCAATAAAACGTTTCAGAATCACTAAGCAATCAATATTTATGTTGTCTAAAATCTCTTGAGAATTTTCGTAATTTTCTATAGCAATAAGATAAGAATAATTATATTACGTTATCTATATCAAGCATTTTTTATTTTTATTTTTAAAGAATATTTGCTGCACTATCATGAATATTAGTAAAGCTATACTTCATGAATGCTAATTTCATTTGTAAACATATGTTGAAACTGTGTCATGACAAGAGACATTTTTAAGTAAGCTTTCCGTATATTTTGTTATATGAAATTGGACAAATATTGATATTAGATAAAGATATATTTTTTCTCGGGAATATAGGAGCTGTATTAAATATGAGGGAATTGTCAATAATTTAAATGGGGATCAATGAAAACGAATATTTTTCTATTTCTTTATTTAAGAACGAAAAAGAGGGATTTTGTCCATATATAATAAAATATATTATTTGCTACCGTTATTATATAATCTTAATCCAATGCTTTCATATACAAATAACATTTAGACATTAAATTTTCTATAATTTTGAGAATGATTGAAATTTTGAGTTTCAAAAAGTACATTTGTTAACCATAATATACAAATTAAAGATTTACAAATGCATAAATTTTGGAAAATATAAAAACAGCGTGATATTTGCCATTTTATAAAATAAAATTAAACACACACACACATCACAAACAATTAAATTATATAAATCATGTATTTTAAGATATTTCTGAGTATATATTAAATAAAAAATATTTAAAGAAAGTTAAAGTGTCAATCATTTGGGTTTTTTTAAGTGTAAACGATGTATAATAATAACGAAAAATTCAATGTATTTAAATTTTTGGTGAACATTATAAAAACGAATCCTATTTTGTAATTTATTGCCAAACAGGAATTTTTTGGTAACGCAAACTGACATTGTTTCATGATGGAAAAATCAAGATACTATCTGTGATCCAAAGTGGGTTTAATTCATTGATGATAATTGAGAGCAGGTACTAAATCTAACCTATCAGGTAATTTATTCAAACCAAATAATTTATGCTGCTAATTGTATAAATTATTTTGATGAAAACATCATAAAATCATGAGTTACAGATTTTTTTAATCTATTGTGACGTCGGAACTTAAAAGAAACATTGTAAGACTAGTAATTAATAGATATAAAAATCATAACTTAATAGTTATGAAAAAATATACGCCATGAAAAAAATTTTCCTATAATAATTGATTTTTTAACTTATCTATGGATAATTTTATTTTCCCATACAATTTAAAGAGAAAGACATTCGAAAGGGCTGGTGGAATTATTTCAAAAGAGAATACTTATGAAGAACATTTTAGAATATTTATTTTAGTCATCAGTTACAGATAATTTTTAAATGGTTTTCCTAAATCCTGGTCGCAAAGTTGTTACTAAAAATTGTGTAAACTGACAGCTATTATCATATATAACAAGTATTTAAATTTTGAAAACATTACTTTCCCATAAGAGAAACCATCTTCTAATGGTTTTGAGCCATAGAAAATGATTTAAAAAAGAAAAAAAATATTTTAACCTAGTCAGTAAATTTATCAGATTTCAAATTTGCATAAGAGAAAAAAAGAAGTTACATGTTGCAACCTAGCAATATATTGAAAAATTCTGAACTGAAATATCTGTATTTTAACTACTTCCCATTTATATATATAATTTTATTTTTCTTCGTAAATTTTTGATGCACATTTTTTTATTAAAACTGATACCTTAAATTTGTCAAAGTAAAAATTTAAATGATCTTTTTTTCTCTTACTCATAGTTAAACAACATACTTAAGAAAAAAGATCCAAGGATAATAAAAATTTTAAATTATAAAATTAACAATTTGAGAGAAAGAAATCAAAGTTCCCTATGAAAAAGTTCTAGTGAAAGTAGGGAAATAAATAACTTTAAGTTTGTCAATATTTTCTTTTAATTTAAAAACGATTAAAACAAAAAGTATATTTATTGGGCTAGTTTGAGAATATTCAGGATGGTTATAGATGAAGCGATCCTATTCACAAACCTCTGTATATTTCCATTCTGTTTATCGTGGATTTTGATAAAATTTTATGTATTTTCTGTATTACTTAAAGATCCCTTCCGTAGAAAATGCTTAAAGATTAGGGAAAAAAAGATTACTCCAGAAAAAAATAGTTCAAGTGTTTGAAGCCAGTGTAAATTATGGCTTTTACAAAATAACGAAAAATCTGTTAGAATCATTTAAATATTATTAATTATATAATTTCCTCGATGTGTATTCCATTGACATTCATCACGTGTTGAAAGTTTCATGGAATTTCAGCAATATAGAGAATAATATTGGCGTTCAACTCAGATTATGTCCTAGTTTTTCCCTCCGAAACACGTTCTTTTAGTGATTCTCACAATCGTAAATATATTTAAGTTGGGTAGACAATATGGCTGACATTCAGAGACGCTCTGAATATTCCAAGATTCTCCCCAAAATTGGCATTAAGAAACTCTTTGGTTTGGTTTCATGTGTGAAGATCTTAACCAACTTTCAAGAAGACAGTAGTCTGCAAACATTGTCATTCCTGTAAAACAGAAATGAAGTCTGTCATTGCAGTTCACTGAATAAGTCGCAGAATAAATTTTAAGGTTTTGAGGAATGAGGGTTTCAAACAAAAACAGTCTGAGAATAAGATTAGAGTTACATTCTCACCAAACCACCACGTAATCAGAATATAGCAGCTGTTGCTAGACTATTAGGAGGAAGAAACCCATAAGTGGTGATTTTGCACACGTTTTTTAAAATCCAGTTGTCATTAACAGTTTTCACCAAAAATCAACAAGCAAAATTAAAACGCATGTGGAAGTCTTGAAGGAGAATATTTGAATTGATATGAATACCATTTTAAATTGAACTAAGAAACTATTCGTAAAGTGGAAATCAATGAATCTTAAATATTTACTGAGAAATAACATGAACTGAAATTCTTTCAACTACAGAGTAACGACTTCTATGGCAATTCCATTCGCATCCACTTTTCCCTTCTTCCTAGCAGCTCAACCAAGTATGCACCATCTTCAAATTTTATATTTATCTTCCTCAAACTATTCTCTGACAAATCTACTTTTCGCGATCCTTTTAAAGCGATAATATTGATGCATTTCATTTAAAATATTATTGTTGTTCTGATAAGACAGTTTTGCCAGTAGAATCGAGATCTTTCTTTTGTAAAAGAACGAGTAACGATGACAAAAACAAGCGAAATGATTTTTGAGCTCTGATTACAAGTCTCTTCATAGATTTGTCTAGTTTGAATAAATAATTCTTAAAAATTGTCATTTGATGAACAGAACTAGATTATTCATGTAATACTGTAATGTATATAACAGGTTTTACCAAAATCCGCTTGGATAAAATCGTTCTAATATGTTTGAACTGAGTGATTTCGAATATTGTTGCCCTGTATTTTAATTCATATCTAATATTTATAGTTATATTTATGACTAAGTTTTAAAACATTTTTTATATTTTTTCCAGTAAAATATGTTTTATTAATAAGGAAAATATTGCTTGTTAATATACTGAAAGACATTGTTTTAGTTAGCTTCATAGATTACCTTCTGGATTAATTGGAAAACTCTCCCATATATCCTGCACATACAGATAATTTATAGCTTAATTTTTACATGCACAGGATTTATAAGTGTATATTTGGTTTACTATTGAAAAATCCGTTTACGGCTGATAATAGAGGTTGTTAGTAGATACTTTTAATATTTATTATTTTTATACTAATTCTTTATATTCGAAAATGATATTGATTTCAAATAAAATAAAATTCAAATATATACAGATTCTTTAAAGCGAAAGGATTGTTTACAAAAAAAAAACAAATATGCTAATTAAATTTCCCTGTCTTATATGACAGAAACAAGTGCAAAAATTTAATCATGTATGAAACAAACGATTAAATTAATCGTTTCTTCTACTTTTATACACTTCATTAAAAAATTAAATAAAACCTATATTGTGTATGCAACTGGTTGTTGCAGATTTTTAGTTTGGAAAAAGCATCTTTTGAAAAATATTGTATTATTTACTATTAAAAACATAGTGTTAATATAAAGTATATTAATACTTACGATAAAAAAGCAAACAAAATATTTTTTATTACCTTCTACTGCGCATTCAAATTGTAACGAATGTAGATAAGAAATAATCTTTTAAAGAAAAACTTTTAATAACAAAATAAATTATGATACCTGATATAAAATAAATAGCAAGCATGATGTAAAAACATGAGTTAGGTGATAAATCCAAAGACTAGAATTTGAATTTCATAAAATTCAGATATTTAACAGTTCTATTTGGGAAAAAATTTATTCCACATATAATTCTTTCAAAATAAATTTAACAGAGTAAATAAATATCGGTATTTACTAGGTGAGAAGAAATATCTATTTTTATTTTACTAATAAAGAGTGATATATACTAGAAAATATAACATATGTAATGGAAGATATATTTTACAATCTTTAACTCATGAATATATATAGATAAATCAAAAACATAATTATAACTTGGTTGAAATGTTAGTACAATATTAAAATTTAAAAAATTTAGTTAGACACTTGTAAAAATTTTTCTCACTACTAACTTAATTATTTTAACTATGTACATGCGTTGGTTTCAAACTTTATAATTTACAATAGCCATACGAAGTAAGAATAATAAACGATTGAAGCTAACATCAAATTTTCTTTATATACTCTAGTATAATTACTTCGCCTCATAAATTTTATCAATGTGACTTATGGATGAGCCCTTAAATTTGTCAACTCCCTTCAAACAAAGACTCATCTTCAAAAAACTGCACTTTCAAACTTTCGGCTGTCTTTCAGCCCCACCCCTCAAGGCAAATATTTCGTTGCATGACCACAAAAGAACAAAAGTATTTCTGATGTGAACCAAAACAAACTTCGATTGGTCTTCGAATCGATATTGCTGCAACAAACCATCCAAGTCACGAGAGAGTAATTGTAAGGAAAAAAATGAGGAGTACTTATCTGAAGTAAATCGGAACGTGTCATAACATATTATCTTGAAGGAAGTCGTTTAAATTTACCATTTCAAGTAATAGCATTTCGATAAAAATGACTCTTAGGAATTTTAGCGTGTATAGCTTATACTAAAATTTTGCCATAATGAACTTGTTGAGATTGGAAAATCAAATTTCCAACGAACAATAATAGATCAAAATAATTATGAAAGACATCACGTGTTTGGATTGACGAGCCACTATCAAATTTTGCTTGGATTGTCGAGACATTATGTTTCGTTTAAGATGCAATTTCAAAAGTTTTATAAACTTTATATTTAAAATTAAATAAAATTAAGCTAAATTTTGCATAAAATGAATTATATTTTTCAGTGTTATTTTTGGGTTTCATGTTTATTGACATTAGGCAGGTAAGTTTCATATAATACTTAATTTCATAGTAAAATATTATAATATATTGCAGTCATAATATATATATATATATATATATATATATATATATATATATATATATATATATATATATATATATATATATATATATTTATGCATTGATAATATGCATTATTTATGGATAAATAATCTATGTTTCTTTTCTTTAAATGAAAAGTATTGAAATTAGAAGTAAGTATCAAAAAATATAGAATGTTTGAATGTAATTCTAGAATATATTTGATAACTGTTTGTATGTGTTCAGTTATATCTCACGTATGTATTTAATGCATAAATGATTGATGCATATATATATATATATATATATATATATATATATATATATATATATATATATATATATATATATGCAAAAATTAAAATTAAATCCAGATCCAAATCCATATTCAAATTCAAACATGCAAGAAAGATTCTTGCAGGTTCGGATTTGTATTTGAATATGAATTTGGATCTAGATTTAATTTTAATTTTGATTACTATAAATTAAATGTATTTTGGCAACATTGGATTTTGGCTTGTATATTTTAGGTTGACTTTTACTTCTTTTATTCTGGTTTGATATTTTGGTTTGAACTTTTTGGTGTGGCTTTAGGACGTAACTGGCTTCATTAAGACTATGTCTTGGGCCAGTGCAGAAAAGTCATACTCTGTGAAAATGTGGTCAACACCCCCTGATGAAGCTGGCCATGTTGGTACTTCTTTCCATTTCTCTTTATTCTATTTTCTTTGAAATTTTTAAATATATATTGAACATTTTTCCAACTGTTTGCTATATTTCATATTTTCAATGTATTGTTCTCCATCTGGTGTTTGATTATTAATTTTATAAAATATACTATTATATATATATATATATATATATATATATATATATATATATATATATATATATATATATATATATATATACATATATATATATATATATATATATATATATATATATATATATATATATATATATATATATATATATATATATATATATATATATATATATATATATATATATATATATATATATAACCAATTTCTAATAGTTGGTCCAATTTAGTTTTCGTCGCTGGGGTAGTCAAACCATTTATATTGCATTGCAAAATTTTCAAGATTTTAAAATATTTGGGAGACTGTCGTATACTTATCGTACGAGGCCCTCAGCCTAAACCTCGAGCACATCCCTGTTTACTCTGCACGATGGACGATGCAGCATTCATATCTACAGTCAACGAAGTCATTAGTAAGGGAATGTGAAGCTTCTGTTAGTCCAGGACCGGAGCACCAGGATGTAGAAGTCTGTCTTGGCTCCTTTGCCTACTGATATTTAGCTGGGCATAGTGGAATGGCCTTCACGGCTTGAGTGACCCTACCAGGAGTAAACTCCCGACGTACTTCCCTATCCATAATTGGCACAAGTGATCAAAACCGGGTTTGTCCCTTGACCTCCCTTGTGACAGACGTACCCGGACTACTCTCTCAAGATTTGCTAATGGTCACATCAAGTGCCTCGCTTACAACGAGGGCAGGAAAACCTTCATCACCTGCACCAAGTGCCGAAGTCATCAGGCCTCTCCTGAGCACTTGCAAATGCATGGGTCTCTCTAAGGAGGATCTCTTAAGCAATCCTCTCCTAGTCTTCGACTTCCTTACAGTCAACGGGCTCGTGGATCTTGTCTGACTCCGTCAGACAGTGAAAATAAGAAACAACAATATATGTATACACACACACACACATATATATGTATGTATATATATATATATATATATATATATATATATATATATATATATATATATATATATATATATATATATATATATCTAAGCATAATTTTATTAGTTAACCGTAAATAAATAATATCTTTACAAATTAACAAACACTTTTAGTATCAATTTTTACTTGTTCAAATTATTTTATATAGATATATAATGTATATATTGTGTAAATATAATTAATTTCCTTTATGGAATGCATTCTGCTTTTTAAATAAATGTTAGTTTAAATTGATATGAATTACCAAAGAATCACTTATATTATAAGTAATCTAAATAAATTCAAAATACATATTAGATTAAAAACTACTGTGCCATTTTGGTGTTATATATCCGTTTAAATTTTAAAATTGTTTCAATTATAGAATTAGCGTTGGTTGATTTAAAAAAATTTTCTAAGAAAATGTTAACACTTAAAAATTTTATTTCCGTCATAAATATTCATTTAAATGATTTTGTAAGAAAAATGATTGTGAAATTGATAAACAAATATCAAAAATTTAAATTTTTAAACTCGGAACTAAAAATATTTGTTACTTCTAATAGCTAAAAATTCAAAAAAAAATCGTACAGTAGGATTATTAGCATACGTTTCAAATTAAAACTTTTCTATATTGGTTGAAAACCAAACTGCTGTGTGTGAGTAATGAATATGTACAAATTGTAAGAATTTCATATAAATATTTATGAGTTCTGAAATTCAAATACATTTACTCTACTTATTTAGGAGAAATACATTCTAAAATGAATTATTCTGCATGAAAAATCTATACTGTTTTTCAAATAGAAATTAAATTTCCATTTTGGACTTGGCAATAACATAAGGAATAAACTTAGATCAATATGTTATAATCGTATTTTTCCTAAGTATGCTTTATATTAAACCTAAAAACGTGAAAGATAATTAAAAACAAATGAAGTTTATTCCACACATTACTTATACTAATTTAAATATATTATAGACTGTGTATAATGAATATGAACAATAATGCAAAACTGAGTACATTGTTTAAAACCAAGTGCACACGTCGTATAGTAGGAATATTGCATCCCATACATTGTTGTTATTTGTTGTTGTTGTTTCCAATCCCCGTGATCACCAAAGCTAGATCTGAATTAATCATGGGTGGGGTAAGAGGCAGCTTCTGTGGTCATTGAACTGGAGCACCGGTGGCAGAAGTCTGACTTAGCTCCGGAGCCTACAGATTTTAGCTGGGCACAGTGGAGTGGCCTTCATGCCTTGGGTGACCCTAGCAGGAGAATACACTCCCAATGTACTTCGCCCTCTCCGCCTAGTGGCACCCCCTCTCCATGGTGAGGCAGTCTGTAGGACTTGAGGGGTATTCCATATGTTTCCCATATAAATTGAATAGTTAGTTTCCAATGACATCAAAATGTTGAAAACTCAATATTCAGAAGTCTTCTAAAAATATTATTCCAAACATACTCTGTGAGTAAATGATCTGGGAAACGTGAATTAAAGCGACGGCCAAACTAGGGGTATAATAAGAATCGTACATTGATGTAAGTTTAACCCAAAAGTCTGGAATAGGTGATATCTTACTGAAACACAGCTCCAAAAATAGAATGCAGAAGTGGTAGGTTCTTCTGCAGTGCAACTTATCTATCACAGTGATTATATTTCAGAGTTTATTCTGCTTACAATATGGGAAATGAATACTAGTATCCAATTGCATTCTCTATTGTAATATACTTTCTAAAAATATGTTAAACTTTGTAGCTTTTGCAGCTAGTATTTACAATTGAGTCTATTAATGAATTTATTTAAGCAAATGTTTTACGATAATCGTCTCGTGATGGACTGAGTCAAAGAATGCAATGATTTAGGAAGAAACACTGGTTCAATGTATAGTGAAAATCTTTTGCAGAAGGAGATTTAACTGAAATGCATATTATGATAAGCTTTAAAGAATCATACTGTAATATAAATGAATATTTATAAGCATAATCCAATGTTGCGACAACAAACAGTAAAATGTTTTAGGACTCATAATCGGGCCATGAGAAACCGAGGTAACAGTGAAATGGTTACCATCCTAACTTGCGATAAAACATTTCGGGTTGTCAACTTCCACCATGGCGGGGAACATTTGTAAAGGCTAAGAAGTCACGTTAAGCTGAATCCCGGTTTAATACTCTGTGGAAAAATAATTTCCATTGAACAACAAACAAACCAATTAAAAACCAGTGTCTCTTTTCTTGATGGTATCATATTATCAAATATTGGCACAGTTTCAGTTTGCTTGGTTCTTTATCAGTCACCTCAGAAATACACCCATACGAATATGCTTGTTTGATGACATAAAGTCCAGTCACATGGCAATGATATTACATGTCATTCATATTTAGCACTCGGCAATACAGGAAAGTTTTACACTGACTTCACATCAATGACTTACATTTATCAGTTCATAAAATGCACACTTAACTGCAACTTTAAAGCATTTATAATACAGGTTTCCTTTAATAATTTTACAACAATTTTTTACATTAAACTTAAATTTTTTTGTACTTTGTAAATATACTTATTACATTTTGTATACTGTTTTGAAATTACAATAAGTTTTGTTTAACTTAAATGATACTTCAAGATTTTATAATTTTCAATAACAAGTGCAGAATTAATGGTATGCAAAAAATTAAAATACTAAATATACCAATGATTTGAAGAAAATTACTGAGTGGTTTAATATATTTATATTAGTTTTGTTATAAATAAATACTTTATTTGCGACAGTTCATTCATTTATTACTTATATTATTATCAAAGTGTCTCCGAAGAGTAATTCAGTAAACAAAGCATACCATTTATGGTTCAATATGTAATATTTAATTTCATATGGTTAATTGTTTTAAAATGTAAAGATATTTCATTTTTTCTTGTTAAAATGATAATGTTATAATTTATTTCTGTTTGAAAATGTGTAGACCTGAGTGAACATATTTTAGAATATATGAAAATATAAAATATCATATGAAAATATAAAAAATTTAGCATTTCTAATAATGTATTTCATGTAACTCTAAAAATTCCTAGCTAATACTAAATTAAATACCTAAATATAGAAAATTTGCATCCTTTCAGAGATATATTAAAATACAACTTCACTAAAATTACTTATGACTCATCGATTTTTAAGTAAACATGTTGCATAAAAAACTACATAAAATTACTGGATTATATAAAAATCACATCTTAAAGTCACACTAATACATTTAATTTATTTGATAACCGTAGATGAATCATTGTTTAAATATTCTATAAGTTTACCTTAAGTAATACGACAAATATTTAATATATGAACCATATATGAATTATGGAGTTAATGGAGTCAAATGTGACTCATATATATATATAGTAGGTCAGTAATATATCACTATACTATAATATATATATATATATATATATATATATATATATATATATATATATATATATATATATATATATATATATATATATATATATATATATATATATATATATATATATAAATATATATATATATATATATATATATATATATATATATATATACGTAAAGAATAAAGTCTAATTCTTTTAAATTTATTTTATAATACCATACATATTCCATTTTAATTTTCGGCGATTTTTATGTTAATTCAGAGTAACTAATTTTAATTCACTTAGCAAATTAAGTAAACTGCAAAATCAGTTTCTAAGAAACAAATAAATAACTTTGTAAATTGCTTATGATTTCAAAAAACATTTGTTCTTAAATTTCTTGACAATTTTGAAAACTATTGTAACAAAACATTGGAAAGAAGAAGTTTGATCATGTATATAGTTAAGTTCAAAACATAACTCTCAGAAACCGAATTTACTTTATCATTAAACCCACAATGATTCATTTTCTATTAATAAATGCATCATGAAATATTAAATGTAATAACTAAAAACTAAAATAGAACAACAGAATAACTAGTCAACAAATACTCACTTGGACAAACTTTTGTTATTCATTAATTTGATGAACTTGTTTCTCGTAACAGGAATGAGTGATTCGACGTTGTCAGTCAAAATTTTTATGTCATGGTCTAATCATATATCGTGTGATGAATTCTCTATGAGCAAGAAGTTTTATGGATACAAATTATTAATTAAATTAGTAACAACCAAATTTCTATTAATGTTTATCGGTAATTCATTACGTAAAGTTTTACACTTTTAGTTGCATTTCAAGTTAAGGAATAAGATTTGATTTAGTCATGCCATCCTCATAGCTACACTTAATCCAAATTTACAACATTTTTTAGTGAAAGTATTAACTCGAGTACCCTAAGAGTCCACATAAGATCTTCGGAATTCAATTCGCATTTTATAATTTATCACTGTAACTTTCAGAATTCAAACAAAAGTTAACAACGGGCAGGAAGAAATATATAACAAGATGCAAGCATTTAAGTAAAATTAATAACCAGCAGATAGTGAATGAATAAAAACACTGATTCTACCAAAGTCTAATTCCAGCTCACTGTTATCCATTTCCAAACTGATTCTTTATATTTCACTATATGAATGAATGCCACTTTTGCCGTCCACCTGTGAAAGTTGTTACACATGATTTGATTCCTTCTTCGTCAATTATTCTTCCAATTATTTACATAAAATGCGCATAACTGCTCATTCTTATATGCAATGCACTGATTTCGAAAATGAAAACTTGTATTTGATTCCAATAAATCCTTTCATCTCGAATTCAGTTGACTTTTTAGAAAATTATTATGGCTCGTGATGAGAAATTTGCGTGTTAGCAAAACGCTATAAGGTGTATATAACGTGTTAAATAACCGGTATTTCGTTTTTATAGTATGTTTTTCTTCCAATTTCCATTCAATTAAATTTTAAGTCACAAATTAGTTTCGTACACAAGTATAATTTTAAATACTGCTAATTTTGATAATGGGAAACACGCAAGGGAACGTTAAAACCAGACGTTGTTTATGCAGCTTTCAAAATAATTGTTTCAATTTTTGCAAATAGTATAACATTTTAAATGTATTTTTTCAAGGTATTTATTTCAAATTTTATATTTTAGTTAATAATATGGGAAGAAGTATTGTTCTCTAGGTGTATTGAATATATGTATATTTGAAAAGTTTATCTAATATCTTTTAAAAAAATTCAAATTTGAACAACTGAAATTACTTGTTTTACTTATTAAACTAAGCATTTCTGAAATATGTATATGTGTATATACCTATACATATATATATATATATATATATATATATATATATATATATATATATATATATATATATATATATATATTCTTTTTTATCCTTAGCTCTCAAATTAAATTTCAAGACGTAGCTCCAATTGATTATGATTACTTGACTTTGCCGAAGATCAATAGTAAGATTTCTGTTTCTTTTTATCAACTTATAGCGTATATATAATGTTTACTTATTTATTTATTTGAAGCATGTGTATTAAGTATTTTGCATTAAAGTATTTCACTAAGGCATGCGCATGTTTTTTGTATACTTTAGATTTTTAGCTTGTCGAGTGAAAGATACACAAAATAAATTAATATCTGTATCATTCACTGTATTTTCAATTAGTTATATGTAAGAAGTAAGAATATTAATATAGATAATATTAAACAAATGTGTACTCTAAATATTCCATCTTATTATTTAACATTAGCTTTTCTCACAAGTTATCTCTTTAAAATATACTTTTTTAATAACATGTTAGTTTCACAGTGCATTAACTTTCAAATTTTCTATAAATTATTATATTAAAATATGGTGAAATAAAAAAATTAGTGTTTTATTTGGAATTGGCTTCTTTATGGGTAAATTTTATGTAGCGATAAAACTTAAATAACTAATTTTAAATTTTATTTGTTCACTACGAGTTTTTGAGAGAGGTGATTATGCAATGTGGAATATATATCTTTAAGGAATATTACAATGAATAATATTGGAAGTTAAAGAATATTTTTAAATGAATTTGTCAGAAAAATATTTCTACTTATAGTGTTTCCTTTTTATTGTGTTTGATCCCCCTACTAATACTAATAATAAATTTAAAATAATATAAACTAAATAATTTTGCATTAATAAAAATTAAGAAATTTAATTAAATCAATATAATCAAAAATACATATCCATTAAAATTGAAAATATTCTATTGAAAGTTTAGTTGAATGAATAATACTTGAAGGTTTGCTTTAGCAATCAGTTTTATTAAAAAAACATAAAAACAATATTTTGTAATTAATAAAAATAAAATATATTCGATTAATTACATTAATAAGATAACCAAATTAACCGAAATGCGTGCGATTTTAAATATACTATATTTTTATCTATCAGAAAAGAACTTCATTATATTAAGGATTGAATATCTACTTTTCAATCATCAGATGGATGTTTATTTCCCTTGATGTAATAATGTAGTTTTTATTGATGTTAGTCCTTATTTTTGAATAGTAAATACATAAGATAGAAATATCTATTATATTCTTAAAGTTATCAGTTAAAATCTAAACCAGATGTAAATAATAAGAAGGTAAAGTGAAAATATTATTTGCAAAACAATCATGACTATGGAATATTTGGTCATTTTTCAAGCAAATAACATTAATTATTAATTAAATTATGATCTTTAACAACAAATTTTAATAAAACTATAATTTTCAAATCATTTTAAATATCTTATCTCGTTGAATTTGAAACATTTCTTTGATTTTTCAAGAATTACAAAATTAGAAATATTTTTACTTAAATATTTACATATCAATATATTTCTATTTAAAACTAATTCATCTAAATTTGAAAACAAGAAAATTTTTGAAGGAATTTACATAATAATTTACGCAAATAATGTAATCTTTTGAAAAGCATGTGCAGTCTTTAAAATTAATTTCCAGTTCCCACTTTGTTGTCATAAGCCACAATCTGGCTGCATTGATATTTAAGGGATTTATTAAGTTATGTGGAAAAGAAGTTGTCCCTAGCACAATGGTTAAGGTTTTACTGTTAATAAAAACTTCAGACAGTAAATGTAAGTGCTATTTGTAATTTGCATAAAATTTATCATTAATTTAGTATTTACGTGAATGTTGCAACACAAATGTTATTTTCTTTCCTAAACCTTGAATTATGTTTATAAATTGTCCACCTATGTTAGCTTGATGCATTGCTCTGAAATTTAGCTAAGCTTCTTACACATGCACGATCAAGAATCTAAGTTATTTGCATGTAAACAAATTTAAAAATTTTTATTTTTAATTTTGTCTTACACTCAAATGCTTGTAATTGTCTTTTAGGTAATGAAAAATGAATATTGTTTTTGAGCTATCATGTAACTATGAATAGGTCCTGAAGTATTTCCCTCATTATATTTCCATAATAATACTCATTATTCATGAAAATTCATTCTGATAAGAATAAATATTTTGTCACGAAGGATACAAAATTTTTTTCAACTATTATTCTTCCATAAATGATAATAAAAATAAGTGCCTCCAAGATATCGATACCTCGAAATAATTTCAGACATTTTCTGCGTCGCAAGCTTCTAAAAACAGTATCCATTAGTTAATATCAAATTTTATTATAATTAAAACTGAATTAAGTAATCAATTTCAATTTTTAGTAATATAGAACAAGAGTAATGCATCAACACACACACTACTGTACAAATATCTAATAAAAATTATAAAATTACATCATAAAATTATAACCTGTATTTATTTAATTAAAAAATTTAATTATCTCTTGTTTTAATTTATCTCTGCAATAAAATGCTATGTAATTAGATTTTAAATATAAAAGTTTAACTATAAATGTAATTAGATATTAAATATTTTATATGAAAAAGTTAAAACTATGTTGACTTTGAAATATTTATTATTTATTCAGCAATTAATTAATTATTTTATCATACCAAAACTGTAAATAGTTGCTAAAAATTTTGCTTTAAGTAACTGTATAAAAATCCTAATGTAAATGCTTAGAACACGGTGCATTTAAATTTTTTAAACGAAGCATGAAAAAAGAAATGAATTTAGGACAAAAATAATTTTAAAAATTTTAAATACCATTTCTATTTGATATAATTTATTATTTTTAATGATTTATTAATATTAATGTGATTTGTATTTTTCAAAAATTTTTTTTGCAATTATAATGTTTTTTAAAACATTTTGTAGAAAAAAGAATTAAATAAACTTAATTTAAACGAAATTAACGGTTGCGGAATTAAACAGTCTATAATTATTCGAATAGCTATTTTGTTATGATAATCTAATCTTTTATGTTTGTTTTTAAATAATTATGTTTACAATAAAGCATACGTATAAGTATTTCATTTTTATGAATAAAACATTCACAAGAAAATGTTTTTGTAATCGTGAATTTTGTTTTTGAAAAGTGCACATGAAACCATGTTACATGTTTTCCATCATTATTTTTAAGCAGTTTTTTATTTTTCACTAATAATTTACAGAATTCGTTATTGAATTTTCACGCTATATTTATATTGAAGTTTATGTTTTTAACTTTTAATATCTTGAAAGAAATTTATAATGGAAGAAAGCTTTTTTAAGCAAATAAGTAATGCTTACTAAATTGCTTTCAATAAATTATTCTAACATAAAATTCATTTTAAAATATATATTGAAGTACAACAATATTCTATCTAAGTAATTATAACTTAATGAATAATTTATGAGTTAACTATTGAAAATAAAAAAAATAAATATGTACCAGTAGTGAAACATGTATTTTTAAAATTGTCTTTAAATGTTAATAACTTTTGCAAACTAATCACGAAAATATTAAAATCCAAAAATTTAATAAATTATCAATTAATAAAATTCGCATATAAACATATAACTGAATGAGGATTTATTGTAAATAAAAACACATTAGCAATATATGTGGTATTTATATAATTAATAGCTGTGAATAGTACTTTTTCTACAATTGGAGTTCTACAAATGCAATTACAATTTTTTATATATACAGTTCAGAATATTTGCAAGAAATAATTATCTTTAATTATACTGCTTCTTAATTTATTTAATAGAAACTGTTCTAAAAACTTATTTTCAGTTTTAGATTCACCAGAAATTAAACTTTCTATTTCACACCAATCCCAAAAAGCAAATGTGTTTTACCTGGCTCATGCTTAGGAAAAAGAAAAAAGTTGATGCATCAAACAAACTTTTCAGGCATTATTATCAAGAAATTATTTGATAACCTCAAATTGTAACAAGTGATTCTGCACACTAATGAAACTATAATTTATTACCATATTACTTGTAATACAAATGTCAATGCATAGATTCAAACTCATGAAGCTATAATTAATTAGCATATTACTTGTAATATAAATGTCTATGTGTAGATTCAAACTCATGAAGCTTTAATTTGTTAGCAAATTACTTGCCATAGTGTCTATGTATAAATTCAATAGTGACAGTAAACATTCAAATTATGAAAAGAAATTCATATCAAAATTAAACTTCACTTAATCTTTGACAAATATATTATAAATGTGGCTATACATTTATTTTAAATTTGTATCTTGGAATTACAGAAATGTTTATGATTAGAAAACTAATAATCTTTTGTTGTGAATCCCTAGAAAAATATTGAAAGATGAATAAAATCTTCCTATAAGATAACAAAATGTATAATTAAATTAATAACCATCTGAAGTATACATTTAGAAAAAGAAATATTATTTGAGGAATAAACACTAAAAATTACTTATTACAATATTTTACATTTAATTTCAAATTAGTATTTCAATAATTATTTTAAATAACATAAAATAACTTCATGTTTTTACAGATTATTTGAATTAATGTCTTATCCCCCAACATAATGGCTACTTGCAATCAATATTTTATTATATTTTATAAGCAAGTTTCAACTTTAGTTACCAAAGACATCAATAGAAATAATAAGAAAAATTTTGTAAATATGAACTTTTAGACATCCTTTTGGTAAAGAATAAATTAGTAAAAGAAGTAAAAAAGTAAAGTTAAGCTTATACTTTTAAAATTTTCAATTTTGCAACCCATCAATTGAAATTTTTAATTTTACAAATGCTATCTCAATTTTTCACACAGATATTTAAATGCGAAGATATATATACCTCAAAAAGACTTTAACATAAAGCCACATCATTTCAAAAATATTTCTCATATCCATTCAGGTCATTGTTTTACAAAATATTTCGTTAATAGTTCTAGATCCTTATATTTAACTTGAAATGATATTCTTCATTTACAATGCAAATCCTTCATACTTTTCGATTACATAAAAAAATCAAGGTAATTTAAAATTTGAATGTTCTGACCTACTTTGCTGGTATAGCAGATAGTAAAAAAGGATAATTTTTATAATTTTGTATTTCAATATGCTATACTTATTCAAAATTAAAATACATGGTTTTAAACTATAAATTATTATATTTTGCAAGATAATCTTTGAAAACTCATTATTTTATTTAAAAGGATATAAATACACAAATATTAAGGAGTTTATAAATATATTTTATTATTTGAAGTAAAAGTCTTCCTAGATTTGTTAATGTATTTAATGTCAAACTCATTTCTTTAAGTATTTTTCCTTAATGCAAATTCTTATCAAATGTTAATTTCACAGACAAAAATTAATTAAGAAATAAATATTAAGCAAATTAATTTTTTTCAGATGAAAGAGTGGTTGTTAACTTAACAATAAGAAACCTGATTATTCGATCAGTAAATGAAGGGGATAAAGTATGTCGTACTTTATTATATAACAATCAATTATTAGCTATTCCATTAGTTAAGCTATCTCTTTTTTATTTTCTAGGTTTATCTTGAATATTTTATGTCTATGCTTTACTTTGACGTTGTATTTCTGTTTTCGTGCTTCTATGTTTCATAATAAATGCAATTTCGGTTTTCTTTTTTTTCTCCATCACAAATATCTCTCTTTATCTATCTACCTATCTATCCTTGTATCTATCTATCTATCTATCTATATATATATATATATATAAACATATGTGTATATATATAAATATATGTGTATATATATATCTATATATATATATATATATATATATATATATATATATATATATATATATATATATATATATATATATATATATATATATATATATATATATATATATATATATATATATATATATATATATATAATATGTGTTGTTGGACTTTATAATTAAATTTTCAGCATATTTGTAAATGTGCTTGAAATTTGTAAAAATTTCTCTCAAATAATTTTGATTTAGTTAAATATTTCCAGTAACCTTTTAAAAATATTATTCCGAAAATGAAAACGAAAATCTTTAAAGTCCAATGCATATTGAAATGAAAGAAAACAAAATATTAGTACTATAACTATGTTTAAAACGTTTTAATTATAATGAATTTTGTGAAAAATATAACTAAAACGAAAAAAAGCAATAAATTTATGCAATATTTGAAAAGATGAGAAATATGGCATAATATAAAACCCTGAAGATGTAATTTTATTAAATTTCTATGTAGAAGATACCTATGTTTGAATTTTGAATTTAATATATAGGTTGTACAACTTAAAGTTTTTGGTATATCCTACTATTTCAACACCAAGAAATAAAAGAAACTCTTATAAAAAATTTTCATTTAAAACATTATTTCTTTAATGTATTTTTAATGATATTTAAATTTAAACATTTCCCTTCAAAACACGAGATTTAGAAATGATAGTATTTAGTTAGTATACAGCAATAGTTTTGTAAATAATTGGTATTTTTTAAGAATAATTGAATTTAAATTTAGATAATTTAAATTTATATTTACATAATTTTATTTATACATTAGTAAAAAAAATTCTTCATCAAATGAGCGGATTGCTATATCTATTTTTTTATGTATTTTTATAAGGTTTTATGGGAGAAACAAATATAAAAAACATTTATAAAATTTTATTTTATTTTATAAATTATACACTTTTTATGATATTAATATTTGAATAATGTCATGTTACTCTTAAAAAACGTGTTACCTGAAATAAATATTTACTGAAAAATTTGTGCTAAAGTCTTTTACAGTTGCACTCGAGCTATGGCAATATTGGGAAGACCATCGACTTAATTTTCCCGTTTGGTCAAAAAAGGAATATCAAATCTTGGACTCCACTTGGTTAACTAAACTGTGGATACCAAATGTTTATTTCGTCAACTCTGTAGATGGCAAACAGAATAATATTATAACATCCAGCAGTTTTTTCTGGCTCACACCCCACAAGAAAATCATCTATTGCTGCAAGTGAGTTTTGAGTCTGCTCTAGTAAAATTATAGCAATTGTTCAGAAGAAGAATTACAAAATCATTTATAATTTTTCTTTGACGTGCAATTTGATTTTTTGTATTAATGATATGACGAAAGAAATGTTTTTTGTTAATATATTTTGCTATTTTTTGTTGTGATGATTCTTAAAAATCATCTCTGAAATAATTTACTTCACAAGAAGTTACTCTTGATATCATTTTATTTTAAATATATACATTTTGGAAAATATCAAATAAAAATAGCTTTGTTTTTTTTAAAGACAACTGGTTAATTTTTTCTCATTACACTGTGACTTAACTAAATTCATGGACATGACAGTCCTGACTGGGCCAAGCCCTACTGCTCAGATCTGCTTTCTTGACCAAAGCCTCAGGGTTCAAAACATGAGTTCCAGTTAAATGGTTAGTCTAACGCAAAGCATTCAGAATTTAATTTCTTAACATATTTGGTACTCAGTTTTATCAATCCACTGAATGGATGAAAGGCTGAGTTAACCTTGTTAAGTCCAAGGATCCACTACCACTATCCTTCCATGCTTAATACTTTAACATAAATTCTGATAATCTTTTTATGAGAAAGGTTATGACTTTCACTCTGATTACTTACACATTTCTTTTTGAAAAATATGATTGTGAAGCTTAAATGTGATTTTATATTTCCATGATTTTAATTGTATAGCTAATTTTAAAACTTAATCATAAAGTCAGAAAAATGTTAAGCTCCAGTCACTTATCACTGAGTAATAAATCAAAATTTTACAGGAAAAAAATTATATAGGAGTGTTTATATTTGTTTAATTTTTATAATAACAATAATTTAGTCAAATAAGCAAATATGAATAAAGACCAAAATAGTGAATATCAATATAAGATATTCTGAGAAGATATCTTTCTGTAGTTATTTTGTATTAAAATCATATTAAAAAATTTTTTATATCGCTGAAAAAAGTAATTTTTCAAAAATTCCAGCAATTTTAATGAAGCGAGATCAATTAATTACTTAAGAACTTACAATCACTGTAAATCTTTTTAGTGTGAACTATTTCTAAGTATCTTACAAAATAATTAAATATATATTCAGTTATATTCGAAATTTCTTAAACTTTTCAAACTTTTCGTAAATGTAAATGTGTGAAATTCGATATTTGTGAAATTTGACACAGAAAGGAAAGACCTATATTCCTTTTTCCTGTAGAGAGAAAATCAAACTTATTTATAAATTGTAAGAGTTTGTTTTTATTCTAAAATAAAATCTATGAAGTAAGAAAAGTTGAAATAAAAGGAATAGAGTACATAAAAGTGAACGTAATTCTTATAAATCATCTCGTTGTTCTTTTCATAATTCAAAACTGGAGATTTTTTTCATGTTTTGAATATTATGCTTTGTGTATGATGATATCTTACAACTTTGTAAACTATACATTTACAAAAAGTATTTGTAAAAGTATAGTGTTCAGGATTTAATTACAATGTTTGTAATTTACAGACTATACTTTCATTCTCCACTCCTAAAGATGAAAAAAATCTGAGCTTTGGAATAAATATTACTCTGAAATATTACAATTACTTAACTTATAGATTATAAATTATATATACATAAGAATAAAAATTTACATACAAAATTTTCATAAAAAATTATATTTTTTGTTGAATTCAAGAGATTTTTCATTTTTTACATTTTAAAAAAAATCGAGATAAAACACAAATATATGAAATTACGTTATACGAATATACGCATATATGAAATTACGAATATACATAATAATCAACACTAACATTTTGAAAACAATTTTCTTTTTAATCTTGATTTTGTTGCCAAATAAAATTACAAATATTTTCTTAAAATTATTTTAAATGAAATGTTAATAGAAAAAATAATCATTGAAAAAAAACGCAGTTTAGTTTAAAAAATTAAACTACCCGCATTAAAATGTAGAGTAAATGTTAAAAGGTATGATTTCATACATTTAAATTTTTTTAAAAAAAAAATGGGAATTTTCGGCAACATGCTTCTACAGAATTTACAATCTGGACAAAAGATTGCAGAATCTGTAGACAATTTTTGAGTGGTTACAAAAAGCTTTAAGCATTGCTAATACTAGGAATTTTTTTAAAAAAAGTCATCTTATTAAAAGATGTGTTTTCTAATCTTATAGGATTTTTATTGTATTCTTATGAATTTTAAGCATATTCAAAGTGTGTAGAAGTTTCAAAATTGGCATCAGATAAAAAGTGACATTGCCAATATCATTGCCAAATAATCTGAATCACGTGTTAGTGCAGCTTCAAAATTCTACGCACTTATTAAATTAAATATACAAATATGACCATTCCTTAAAAAAATTAATATTTTTCTGAACCTTCTGTAAATTATTTACCAAAGCTAAAAGACAGTAAAAAAGGAATTAATTTGATCTGTAAGACGCCACACTCAGAATTTGAAATATCATTAAATTATTCTGAAATAACAATATAATTAGAAATAACCTTTATTATAGCTTTTACTTCACAAAAACTGATTAAAAATACTTTTATGTTTCTCTTTTAGTATTTTACATAAATCACAAGAATTATTTAATTACGGTGACCGAAGTCTTTCCTTACTAATCAAAGTACTTACATTATAAATTCTCTGACTACTGTGTCGTAAGTCTTTCAGATTTTTTATTGTATGTCCATTTTTTACGTCATATAACATAAATTAATAAGTTATTTACATTCTTTTTGAAGACTGAGGTTGAAATTGATATGTGAAATGAATTTGGACCGTTTTCCCCATGATGAGCAAGTCTGTGGAATTAAGATGGCTTCTGGTAAGATTTCTTTATGTAAAAAATATTCAGAAGTTTTTGAGTATACATAAAATTTTATTTTCTAAATCAAGTTTTTATTTTTAAAGAATTGTTTTTCATTAAGCTATATATAGAGAATAATCTAAATTAGTCGTTGATTATACGCATTTAATTACCTGTGAAAGTTTCATGTAAAGTTTATCACTCAAAATTTAAAGGACCTTTGTTAATGAAAATGAATCCAAATTTATGAGAAAACTAAATTCATGATGTATTTCAAATACAGCATGTTGAAATCTTCATATCAAAAATAATTTTTTATTATTAAGAGATAACCATACCGCAGATTTTAAAAAATTTGGCAAAAAATAACTTATAAATGAATATATTTAAATTACATCTGATAAAAAATTAACACTTCAAGAAAATGAGCAGTTCATCACGGAACGCGTATTTAGTATTGAAGGCATTTGATTGAATTAACAAGAAAATGTACAAATATTATTTAAAATCTCAAAAATAAATTCTATGATTTTATATACAAAGCTTTTTAGTATGTTATATTAATCAATTGTTATATATTTTCCATTCAAAAATGACTTCAAGTTAGTGCTTTAATATATTAACTTTTACGATAAAAAACAACAAGATATTAACGAAATAAGTTAAATATTGTCTTAATGTATGCTTTGTCGCATACCATTGAAATATTATCCAAGATTTAAAAACAACTATATTCCATGAAAAAAAGAGAAAACAT
This sequence comes from Latrodectus hesperus, assembly GCA_037975125.1. NCBI lineage: Eukaryota > Metazoa > Arthropoda > Arachnida > Araneae > Theridiidae > Latrodectus > Latrodectus hesperus. Next base: position 68,889,364 of record CM075856.1, on the reverse strand, counting down.
TTTATCAACATAATTTCATTTACAAATTTAATTTTATTTCCAAATTTGTTTGCAAAAGTGTTTGATAGTTCATATCTAACTCTTCAAGTATGTATATAACTCTTTTTAATGAATACTTTTTATACATATTTATACTACCTAGTTTTTCTTAATTTTCTTATCCTTAATATAATGCCTTAATTTAATGCTTTATAATAAAAATTATATTATTTATAAAATTTATTCAAATAAGCATTATCTTTAATACATTTTATAAATAATATATCTGTCTTAGTAAGCAATCTGTTTTTTGCAAAATTAAATACTTCTTGAGTCTAAATGCAATGGTTAGTAAACTGAATTAATAAAAGTATTTAAAAAACTTAATGAATGAAAAATACTCTTTTTATGTTTCGTATTATTTTATATATTTTCAAATAAAATTCATCTGATTTTCATGTTAATTAATTTTAAAAATATTAATATATATGTATTCATTATTATTATTAATGTTAGCAAAATTTCATATACAATTTTCTCAAACCCAAATGAATTGTTAATTTAAATACAAAAAATGTTCTGTAATCTCAGCAAAAATATTTCTGCCAATACTTTCATTATATATTTATAAAGTAAAACTAAATAAAAATATTTTTCCTGCATTTTATAAGAAACTTTATTTGTTACAATTATATTAAAAAAATTAGCTTAATTGAAATAAAATTGTCAGCTTAAGTTTAATGAAATTCTCAGCTTAATCAATAAAATTATTCGTAATTATTTATTGGAAAAATATAATAGCTACTAAATTGATATAAGTTAAAAATTCTTAGCCATAATACTTAGTATATTTAAATTCCGAGGTAAAATGTTATGTACCCAAGTTTTTGTTGACATTTTTTTCATTGAAAATTATCTAACTTGAATCGATTGACTTGTAATAAGAGCTATTTTAAAAAGATTTTCGCTAAGAATAATATAAATTATACAGTATGAGATCACTTAATCTTCTCGTTGAAATGTATCATAAAAAATACATTAATTTATTTGTAATATGAAAAGAAAAACTAAGGAGTGCTTGGATAAAAGAACGAAACAAAATGTATTTTGGTTATTTGTTTGAAGTACTAAGCAAATATATGTTTATTTTCTGAGAGAAATGCAGATTTTATTTAAGGTTAACAATAAAATAGTGCTTTTCTAAATGCCCTTAAAAACATACCAAATATAAACATACAATTATTTTTCAATAAAGAATAAATACGAAATGTACAGAATACAAATCGAAAATAAAAATTTAGAAAAAAAATAAAAAGGAAAGAATGGGAAGGTCGTTATTGATTCAGAATTGTAACAATGGCTATATTGGAAAATATGGACATGTGTCTATGCGTTTCTATCCCTTTTTTATTTGCGATGTTGATTTCTCCATTTTGTAGTCAATTCAAAATATCTCTGCAATGACAAGTGACACGAAAATGTGACTGCTGCTTATTTTCCCAATAATAATTGCATATTCTATAATCTATTTGCGGTAGTTAAATGCAAAAAATGCACTTCTGAAAAACCTGGGACAGAATTCTGAATGAAAAATGTATCGAACGAAAGAAAAATACCAAGAGCCAATATTATATGTACTTCAAATTATCTTTTCTAAAATTTATTACATTCAGAATTTTTTCCAATGAAATAAAAATATCATTTATTGATCGTCATTTTAAAACGGTAGTTTTTTAGATTTAAAATTAAAGTAATTTCTTAGTAACAACTTATTTTACTTTATATCAGTTTTGTATTATACTTATAGAAGTAAATTGATTTTGATTAATCTTATATTACGAAATGAGTTTTAAAAGCAAAAAAGTAAAAACATTGAAAGGAGCAGACGATTTACTAAAATCATTTTTGGAAAATTGGATTAAAACTGAATAATGATGTACATGTAAATTTATGATTAATAAATGAATTTTTCCATTCAGAAAGTTTAATTTTACATACAAATTATACCTGAACATTAAATATGAATATATTAAGTAAGTAATGATGTTGAAAGTCTATCGATATATAATAAAGACGTGAATAACATATGAAAGAAACGGGCTCTATCCTAAATGGATCATCTTGTATTAAAATTAAGCAAATTCTCTCAAAGAAGAAGAATTTTTAATTTCAGATAAGATGTGAAATATTGTGTGCTATTATGAACAAAAAATAAGATATTATTAATTAGAGATTCACATCACAAATTTTATGGAATTTTATTTGCAATTACAATTTTAATATATTGTCAAAAATTATTTCAGTTTTATCAATCATTTTAGAAATTCAGTCAAATATTTTTCGTAGATAGTATGTAAAACATGGATTTATAAATATATACGGGATAAATTTAGTGTGAATGTTTAATGTAAGGCAATTTCCATTATCCATTAATTTATTACATTTAAACAATACACTATTATAATATAGAGACAATGTTTTCTTATTGTGAATCATAACTTATAGAATTTTCATATTTACGATATTTGGTAGACAATATTTTAATTGATATCACTAATGAGAAAAATCAAACTTAAAATATCTTGTAGATAAAATACTTTTTTTCAGATTTTTCTCAATACATAGTTATATTTTCTCATCTGAAAATAATTAATGTACTTTCCCATCTGAAAAAGTGTATAATTTGAATTTAACGCAAATAATTTTTACAATTTATTTCTACGCAAAGTTAGTTTTGATTCAAATGCTCGTTATTTATAAAAAACATAAAATAATTCGGTGGTACAAACTTAACTAAATATATTTTACCATGCTTTAAATTAATTTACTCAAAAAGTAAAACAATGTTCTTTCATTTTTAGTGTGATATATATTAAAAGGAAATTATAGTATAAAATTCTTCTTTAAAATGATTATATTTGTAAAAAGTTTAATAAAAATATGAATTTTTATTATTTTACATTGATTATATCTAGTTCACCAATGCTAAGTTTAAAGTGAAAACATTATAGATCTAAAATTTATTATTGCATTTAATAATTACTATGATTCTTTGTTAGAATGAAATCTATTAAATTAATACAGAAATGAAAAACAATAACTTAGTTTGTTTCTATTTCAGCTATATTCAAAGAATCGGACCTAGTTTTGAACTGGCTTTCAAACAAAGACGATACGCTGTGTACTAATGAATGCTCTTCTTTGCAACAATTCCAAGTAATGCGTTTGGAAGATACTACTTGTTCAGCTAAATTATCTTATCGTGAGTATGGTGGTTTCATAAAAAAATATCAAAGTTATATCCTAAGAAATACAGCATCTTGTTCTACTTCTGACAAAATTTAGACCAATTATTATATTAGCTTAATTTTGAATTTTTCTTATATGACCTTAGTTTTTAATTTACAAACCTTATTTTTCAATACAAATATCGTTTTCATTCATACTGGAAATTAGAACAAAAATTAGGTAATGTGAATTAATATTTAAGAACTTTAAAGTTGAATATTTCCAAGTGAAAAAAATATGTCTCCAAATTGTGACTTGAATTGTGAAATAATGCAATCTGGTGATCCCTTATTTTCAGCTGTTGCATAAACTATATAATTTACACGGTTTTTGTCATTAAAATGATTATTTAGCAAAACATTTTTTGGGGAAAATTATGTATGGGATATTAAAATACAATATAATTGATTAGTAGAAAACAATTATGTGGCCATATGAATAATATTTTCCACTATTCCAGATAAAAGGCGAGCGTAACTTTAGAAAACACTTGACAAATGTTTTATCGCATAATATTCTTCTTTTAACTATCAAGTATAGTAGCGAATGTATGTGCGTGTGTGAGTGTAAATTTATAATTGAATTGATAAAACTAATTTACGCATCTTTTCAATTTACGTGAACGCTGTTTTTGATTTTTATAAGTTTCTCAATGCTTAAACTCAAAGAAAGAAAAAATATAAATTTAGCGAAATCGTACAGTTGTGGGTAAACGAAAGATATGTGAATGGTAAAAAATGCATATAACAAGCAGTAATTACCTAAATACTTACAAATTCAAATAACTACATGAAACTATGTGTTGAGCATTCATCAAATTTGTCTTTCCCAGGAAAATTTTAAAAAAATTGATTAAATATCTGGGGGGGAGGTGTTGCAGGACATTTTTCATGTTTAGCACTTAACTAATTATTCTTCTATTTTAAATGTGTTTAGATTTTGAATCTTGGACATGAAAGAAATGTTCAGTGTTTTTTTCTGCAGTCCATACTGTGTTTAGATTTTGTGTTTTAGACAGCAATTATATGATGCTTTTCATATTACATTATACAATTTAAAATATGTTTTAAATTGTATAATGTAATATGAAAACCTACATGCACAACATACGTGGGGATTTTTTAATAAGTTTTCCCCTTTGAACCACGTAAATCTGTCCCAATAATATCCTTTTCTAATTCTTAATGCATTTTATGTTAGTGTTTTATTATATGCGTTCACATGATCTTGAGCGAATCCTGTCAAAATTGTCGATTGCTTTTCGTATACGGAATTAACTGAAAAATTTATAAGCTAGCATAATTTGCCGAATCTTCCAAATTTTTTCATCGATCACCTTAAATAAAAACGTAAATCTATAATTAAAACGAATTAAATGATAAATGGCTTGTTCTGGCGAAAATATTTTTCACATAACTATTAATATTTTTTGAGATAGCAATCCATATATAAATATGTATTTATTTGTGTCAATAGTATTTTATAGATTTCGTCTAAATAAGTTGAGTTTATTTCAATAATTTAAATTTAATTCTTTAAAATAAAAAACGAATCTATTCGATATGAGATAATCATATGTACATAAATTAAACTTTCTTGTTATCTGCAATTTCTATTTCTAGCAGTGTAAGTTAAAAAAATGATTGGGAGAACTTATCAAGACACATTTTATATCTATTTCATAATTTTTCTTCTAATACTAGCATCTTTTATTGTTCAGGCATAACGTCATATTTTGTTTTATAACTCAGTATTTGTCTTCTGAAAAGTGGAGATATTTATGTGCATTCATAAAAATATATATTCAACAAATTACATATATAGCTTTATGGACAATATTGTCTCAAGTAATTACATTGATTAGATAAATACCCACGTATTTACATGTATTGTTGACATTTTAAACAAATCTTGTGCAAATACACTCTCGCTTAATTTACATTCTTGTTTATGTACAATTTTTTATTCTTTATACAAATATTTTCCGTTGAATATTTGTTCTTATGTGTTTGCATAAAATATATTTTTCGAATATGTATATTCTCTCGTATTTTTTTTAAATATAGCATCATTGAATTCCTTATAGAAGAATCAATTTTAATAAGATAAATGTATTGTTTAAAAAATTTTATAGATATGTTATATTTTTAAAAGGTATTACAGGATAAAATATATTTTCTTTGTGAAAAAATGTTTGTTCCTTTTTAGCAGGATTTCACCTAATAAATAAATATTGAATAGTTATTATAAGTACTATTTTATTAACAAAAAGTTAAGAAACTATGTTATTTTACATAAAGTATTGTACAAAAATACTATGCTAAGTTTATCTTTTAATCATTAACAATAATAGCAATGCACAAGATAATTCTTTCAAAGTTACTTATTTGAATTTATTGACAAATACAAAAATAAAGGAAACTATGATAAAAACTATTCAAATATTTGTAATTTACAAGTAAATAACCCATTTGAAAATAACAAATTTTATTTATTCTTAGATAATTATAAGATTTTCATGAAATACTGTATCATATTTTAGTATAAAAATATCTCATAATTTTCATTTTTTTTTCAATCAATAATTTTATATCAGAAATTGGAAACATTTAAATTATGAAAATGCTTTCCTTTTAATTGCTTTTTTTAGTTCTTATATCAAGAAAATTATCTTTAAAATTTATCTTTAAATACTATATTTTTTATTTTTCTCTATAATTATCTTTATTTTTCCTTTATAGGAGAGAAATTTGCATGATAAATTTTCTATTGAATCCTGTACTAAGAATATGAAAACTAATATTTTAATTATAATAATAAAATTATTTTTTCTTAATACCAATTGGAATCAGTATACGTAATAAGAGAATTCTTTATTACATTAGTGAATGTCTACTAATGTAAGATGATGCTAATGTTTGTCCAAGAGATGGACTTTTAATGCCATTTTAAGTTAAAGCTGCAATTTTGCTTAATAGATAAAAAGAAAATAATTTTTCATTAAAAAAAGGATTAGTTTTATTTCATTTAATCACTACTTGTTTTACGAATTCATGATAGATATAAAGATATCTTCATCGTAATTGACACGAAATTGTAACTATTCAAAAGAGTTTATCCAAATCAATTTGTTTTGTAAGAAGTTTGTTGCATATTTGTTGGAATTTTTTTGTTTTTTAGTAAAGCAAATTAAATAATTTGAATTTTAGCGATGTTGTTCATATTTTTTCTAGAGCAACAAATTTAATAATTTACTGTTTTCAATGCTGTCATTAATTGTAATATTTTTCTCCAAAACTTATGGGGTGTAGAGGAATATGAAAATTTGAGTACAAGGAATAATAGTATAGGAGGAACGCGATAACTGTTTTGTTCTTTCTCTTCCTATAAACAATGAATTAGAGGTCAATGTTACGAATGTTAAATTAACAAAATTCTTTCCATTAGTTATATCGCAAACATTGTCAGAAGAGTTTGAAATGCTCATTTATAAATACTATAAAGCACATGTTACTCAAGTCCAGTTTCAATGACATGTTCAAGTTTCTTCATTTTCTAAATCTATTTTCTTAAGTCTTAACTTTCAAAGAGGTTTTAATTTATTCTTGATTTTTTTTAGTTTTAATTTTTGCTTATTTTATTTTATTTTTAGCTCTGTGATTTTAAAATTAACAAATAAATTTCGACTATGATCTTCGTTTTCTATGTATTGAGATTTTCTGTATTTGACTAAATATTTTAAACAGGCAAGAATTTATTTTAATCCTGTTTTTTTTTAATTTTTTATTACCTAACAGGTTAAAAGTTTCAAAGATAGTTGCTGTTTATTGGCCGAAAATAAATGTCAATCTTAGCATTCAACTTAAGGAATTTCTGTAGAAATCACATTAATCCAAGTAATCAATTTCCTTTACTGACAAAAAGACTGCTAACATTTCTTTGAATCTAAATTTATCTAGTTTGCTAGAAACGATCGTTTTGTTTCGATAGTAAAAGAAACATAAATGATTATATTTTGAAGAACAATTTAGAATTATATTTTGTCAAATTACTTCTCATATTTCAGCTTATAATGAATATAAAGAGAAATATACTGCCATTCGAAAATTAAAATCTAAGTATTTCTGACATTACTTAATTTTCTTTTCCATTATCATCTAATTTTTTACGGAACGTTACGTAAAAAAATATAGGCAACAATTTCTGTTAAGTTTCAATTAAGAATTTAGGATATTCAGTTTAAGAATATTCAAAGGATTCAGTTTTGCTCTTTTCCATTTATTATCTTTTTTGCTTTGGGAGTTTTACTTTGAAGTATAAATATGAAGCTTATTTACAATAAACTTTTTATGACAATTATTTTCTGCGTATGACATAACATCTCCAATCTTCATCGAGATGATTAAAAATAAACTTTTAAAAATTCTTGGATTTTAAATGCAATGTTTCAAAAAATTACACTCTAAATTATAAAACCAATGAATCTCACAAAGATATAATTTTAAAACTTACATTTAACTTCAATTTATCATTGAGTTAATGTGAACTAATTATGTATAGTTAAAAATATTTACCATATCTAATGTTATGTTAATTTTTAATCAAAACTTTTATTGCCGTCCACCCTGTTTTGTGGTCAGGGTGATTGACTGTCGATAGGGAGGTCCGGGATTCGAATCCCGGTTCAGGCATAGATGTAATTTCTTTCTCTCTGTCTATCCTGTCTTTGTCCTTTCCTTGTATAAATGGGTTGTGAATGGTTGCCTACCCTATAAACGGGTACTTATAGCATGTGTGTACTGAGGAAGTAGGACTCCACACCAAAATATGGTTCAGTTGGAAAAGTGGAGCATCGAACCCAATATTGCCAGCCTAGCTGACACAACACAGCTTCAAGTGATGCAAATTCTTTTATCCTACATATGATATTTCTGAAGTTGCTAAGATCGTTTTTTTACAAAACAAAACCACCTAGCTCAATTAAATTCTGAGAATCAAAACTATTTTCTCAATATATGCCAAAGTGTAAATAACAACAACTTATAAAGTAAAATTAGCTGCGACATAATAATATATTTCACTTTAAGTTAAACAATGCTTTATTTAATACTATTTGTTTTTTTACAATTTGATGCATGGGTTCATGTTGTATTCTGTTAACTAATCAGTATTTTATAAAATATAAACTTTATTTAAGCAATAAAACTTCATCCTTTTCAGTAAATGTTTCCTGCTTGGAGAAGACTGTTGTACTCAGAAGAAGAAGCGGATATTATATAATCAACGTCTACATACCAACGGTTCTTATCGTTGTCATGTCCATGCTTACGTTTTGGATTCCCCCTGACGCTGTTCCAGCCAGAATAACTCTCGGAGTTACCAGTTTGCTGACTATTATAACCAAACAATACCAAGCGTCGCTCCCCAACGTTTCTTACATAGTCGCCCTCAATGTGTGGCTGTCATGCTGCATAGGATTTGTTTTCCTTAGCCTCCTGGAATACGCAGCAGTCATTTCATTGAATACGAAATTTAAAAAGACAGGAAATTCCATGATAAAAGAAGAAAAAGATGATTTTCATCTAGTTTTGCCAATGGTGAGTGATATTTTACGGGAATCAAACTAAATGTTACTAAACTGATGTATAAATTGTAATTAACATTATTTTAAAAAAAGAGATACTAATATCTTCATTTTAAATTATGCATTTTATATTTAAAATACAAAATTTGATTAAACATTTAAAATAATTAATTGAACGATATAAAATCGTGAGATAAGTTGTTTCAATATGATTTGTTTCCCCTCGCTTCATTGAATGTTGAATATTAATAAATATATTAATTATTTCAGTGAAAGTGATTTCTGTATACCAATCATAAGAAATGTCAATGTATTATTATCAACTAAATGTAAATTGTTATTAATGATAGTTGCTCATTTTTCATAAGAATGACATACTTTTTTTAATTCTATATGTAAATCATTAACTTTTTTTGTCTCATAATGAACGCCCTAAGCAATTGAAACGAACAACAGTTGTTAAAAACTAGTTGTTGTAAAATGTTTTATCATTTACAAAGTTCTGTATTTCAAACGCACTTTCATCTGCAGTTGTTTTTCTATTTCGCAAGTTAAGAAACCCGAAATATTTCCATATATATATATATATATATATATATATATATATATATATATATATATATATATACATAAAATGCAAGGTTAGATATAGAACTGAAAAGCACAAGAATATATAAAAAAACATTTATGCTTAGCAATACATTTAGCGCAAAAGCAGCTAGAATAGTATTACTAAGATATAGTTAATAGTATATTTTATAAAACACAATGAAAAATGCCAAATGGAAAGCAATACATTGAAAATACTAAATGGAAAACAATACATTGAAAATACTAAATGGAAAACAATACATTGAAAATACTTGGAAGAATTTTCAAAGAAAAATATCAAGGAAAATATCAAAGAAAGATATAAAATGGAATGAAGTACCAATATGGCCAGCTTCGTCAGGGGGTGTTGACCACATTGGCACAAATTATGGCTTTTCTGCAATGGCCCAAGACATAGTCTTAAAGAAGCCAGTACACCCCAAAGCCATACCAAAAGTTCAAACCAAAATATATCAAGCCAGAATAAAAGAATTCAATCTAAAATATATAAGTAAAAATCCAATGTTGCCAAAATACATTTAATTTATAACAATCAAATTAAAACCACATCTAAATACAAGTCCAAATCTGCAAGAACCTCACCAAATACATAAATTAGCGACTAAGTGTAAACGCTATCGGCATTTCAAGCTTCTTATAAGACCTTCAAGGCTTGGGTGACCCTTCTGTAGAATAGAACTACGCCTTACTTCACTCTTATAAGCAATGATCTACTAGCCAAATAGTGTTTAATAAATTTAGTTGGAATACCATTATGAGTTAAAATACTTTCTAGTCTATTTATTTGTTTATTGATGTTGTTTAAATTATTACATATATTGTATATTCTATTAAGTTGATTAAAAATAATATTTTTATAAATTTTGATCGAAATGTTTGAATTTCAGAAAATTAGTTTATTAACTTTGAAATTAAAATTATTAGTTTTATCATGTATGTCAGTAAATGTATGGTTATCTAATATTGATAACTTAAAAACTGAATTTTTAGATATTTCAATTACGATAAATGATAACCAATAATAACAATGCCTTACAGCAACATCAGGCCATTAAGCATATCCACAACAAAATATCAATCAATAATACCTTGCTTATTTTGTAAATGTAAATCACGCTTCTGAGATTGATGGGGCCTATCTGTCTGTATGCAAATCTTATCACTTAAATTACATTCAAAACGATATAAGAACATGTTTACCTGAGAAAAACTTTTTTCAGAAAGAGCTATTCATTTTCTTATTTTTAGAATATTAAAGATAAACAAATAAAAGAAATTCTTCAAATCAAAGAAATTAAGTTAGATTCAAAAGTTGCTCAATTCTTTGATTGGAAGAGTTATGTACTCTTATTAAATTGCCATAGAATCAGGCTATCCAAGGAAACAGTTTGAATAAAAGTACCTCAGACATTTGTTAATAGAAATAGTTTTATAATCAGATAACATACATAGTGATTGATTAAGATTTGATGTGAAATGTAGCTTAATTTCCTTAAAACTGATCAATTTCTATAAATTTTCTTCAAAACTAACCTTCAAAATGTTTTATCCAGTTAATACTAAAATTGATTTCACTTTAATTTTTAAAGTTTATTTACTAAACCAACTGTAATTTTCAGAATAAAATTTTTATGCTCAGATTTCACTGAATAGAAAGCGGTGTGTTATTTAATCTTATCTTTCTCAATCAACTGAAATAAAAACTTATTCAGGATTTTAGTGCTTACGTAATTAATTATTGTCTAGTTCAGTTTCATGGTTCAATCTTTAATTTAATCATTACAAGTACGTTTTCAGAATAGTTATAAATATTTTTCTATGAATTCTAGAGAAATATTCGTGGAAATTTTTTAAATAACTGAAATTAGTTTCAAATTTAATTGAATAGTTTGTTTTTTGAAAGATTTAGAATTTGTGTGCAACAAATAATTGCGTGATGTTTGTTTTCAAACCTTATTTAACAAATTCACAAAAACTCTTATTCAAATTGTATTATTTACAAACATTTTTTGTTTCTTTAAAAGCACGAATATTTGTACATACATATATTTATATTTCTTTAGTTATTACCTGAAAAATAAACAAAAACAATCTTTTTTAAAGAAAGAAAATTCTATCAGGCTAAATATGTCAATATCATTTATAGCACGCTATTAACAGTATGTATGAAAGTATGCCAAGTTGAAACTTAAATATTTCCTATTTGCAAAAATCTAAAGAAAAATACATAAATAAATAAAACGTGAGTTAAGAATTCAGTGTCTGAAATCACATTTCTTTAGTAACTGGACCATTCGATAATCATTTTATGTTAATGTAAATATTGTTTTGTTTTAAAAAATTAAAAACTTTTTACTCATAATGAAAGCTTTGGTAAAAAAAAACTGTTTGATTTGTTGCATGATAATCTTTCTTTTTGTTGAGAATAAGTTATAGAAATAAAAGAGATAGGCTTTTATAGTCATAATTAAAATATAACAGCTGTTGTCATTTGTTATATTAAAAAATTTAAAAGTAACTAAAAATTGAAGACTTAATTTTCCCAGAAGATAAGCATAAACAGTCATTCGGTGAAATACTATAATTTCATTGTTTGTTTTGCATATCTGATACTTTTTTAATTTTTGCATATAATGTAAAATTCAACTATTAAAGCATTTTTACAATTGAAAAGAAAAAAATCTTATTAAAATGTTGCGCAAATTTTGCTTTGCCTTTTTTTTACAACACAGTAAATGTGCTGGAAAGATAATGCATAGGAGGACAGTATTCATCCAAAAATATATATTATAAAATAACTCAATTAAACTAAGAGAGCCATTTAATCGGCTATATGAGGAAATGCAAAATTCAAAATGGTAGAAATATCATAAGCAATGAGTGAATCAGTAATGGATTGTTATCCAAAATTTGTATTTTTTCGCTCATCTTTATTTATTTATACATTTTAACTAAATTTCCATGAAAAATAAGCAAACCTTAATACAAAGACAATAAATTTACAAAATGATAGCTTAATATAGATAAATTTGTTGTGTATGATGCATGGTAATATTAATAAACGAAGAATTTTAACATCCACTATTTTGATAACTTGTACACTGAATATATCCCAACAGAAAGTACTATAATTCAAATTAGTTAAAGATTGTTATAAGCTGGAGTCGTTTTATGGAATAAAGCTCTTTATTTTAAAAATACACTTATTTATATCTCGAAACTTTTATAATCTCATTCATACTCGTTATAAATCTAAGAATGGGAAGAACATGCTTATCAACTTCTTTTTAATATTATGTCATGAGCCACCAACATCACATTCTTAGCAAAGTTTTGCCAAAACAAAATTCTTTGCATTCAAGTTAAAGCACTTTAAAATATCAGATAAATGTAATAGAGCAATTATGTGTCAGAAAATTTATTGCTTTTTTATCAGCATGAAGATGTGATTATATACACGAAGAATTATATTTAGTATCTTTTCAATTTCAGATTCTCCTCAGAAGCAATGGCACCTGGACAGACATAAGAACCATGAAAGAAAGAAAACAAAAGTCTTTTGGGTTGGGAGCCATGCGTCTTGATTATGTATCAAGAGTGCTTTTTCCTTTGTCTTTTTGTATATTTTGTTTGGTATATTGGCGATGCTACAGTTAATATTGACATAAGCACTTTTAGTGTTACCTTAAATTGACTAATGGATTTTGCTTTCAATGTAATTATGTATTTACTTGTGATTGTCACACTGAAATACAATTAAAGAGACTTAAATAAGTTTACTTGAAATCAATCTACAATAGTTTCTTGTTTTCTTTAAATTTTTAGGTCTAAATACATGTTTAATAGAAAACATTATTGATGTAAATTTATATTATTTGTATATTTAATATGTGAGAGTCACTTTCTAAATGCAAAAACTTGATTTTAAAGCACTAACTCGCTTGAACATCACTTGTAATTTTTAATCTGATTGTACGCAAATGATTTGAATAAATCGTGTTTCTTTTAATGTTTTTATTTTTGATAACTTATTTCATAAAGTCATAAACGGCAATACTAAAACTAGTCTGCAGGAACTAGTTCTTTGATTTTGATGCATATGGCTCGTTATTTTGTAGAAAAACGTGTTTTCTTTAGTTACATTTAGTCTAAATGATTTAAAAAACGAGAGAAAAATATCATTTAAAGTTTCCATTAATATCAATATCTTCAAAATACAGCCTCAATAAGACGATTAAAATATTTTGATTAACGGAAAGTATCACGGATTAAATAAAGAGTGAATTAAAACTGTATAGACTCTGGGAAACTTTCTTATCATCAAAATTCCCTTACAACAAACTACAGATAAATCTTTTGAAAATTACAGTTGAAGTAAGGGGTATCCTATAATTCAGCTAGTCTGGCTGTGAGACCTCATTTGAAAATTTACCGATATTGCTTAGAATCCATTAAGAAAATTGTATTTTTTTTTTTTATCAAAAATAGCAAGTTTTTTTTCAATTTCTGGTTTCGTCGGTTTATTTGTAACAACAATCAAACATTTTATGATATCATTTGCATAGCCATTAAGATGAAGCTTTATTCAACTTTCTAAATGATATCATCGATGAAGTTTTTGGTGATTTAAGCCATAATTTTCAATAAGGAGTCAGCAAAATCCCCATAACCTAAAAAAATTGTCTTTAAAGGTGTATTTGGCGCTCTCGAAACGAAAAGTGATATTACTAGTATGTTTTACCCAAGTTTCCATTTCTAAAATGTACATGGAAGTATTTCAAGACTTTATTTCAGCACTGGATTACAGACCGTTATTAGTGGTTTTAGCCCTTTGCAGACGTCAGATCTAATAATGAAGCGCTTATGGAATTTTTTGATCATTTAATTCCAATACGCCTCAACTACTAGTTCTCTTTCCCTTAGAATTATAACATAGGATTATCACAAAAAGTTAGGGTTTTTCCTCTTCATGTAGTGGTTTTTAATCAAGAATTTAAAAATATACTACCAAACATATTTTGGTTTATCCTATTACGAGAGTAAAAATCGCGAAAAACGAAATCAAGTTCAGAATCAGAGGAGGAAAATGGTGGATGGTTGAACAGAGTTTGAACTAAATGTTGGAGTCGCTGACTCCATGGTTTTTATTTTTCACTCATATTAGCAGAGTTATGCAAATATGTAATAACTTCATTATTAACTGTGTTGACCAGGTCATGATCATTCGTTAGCTGTGTTGACAACTCATGACAAGTATCTGTTCCAATACGGATGACGTAAAATATAGTTATTCGAAGCACGAAGTTAAGTCAGAATAACGTATTGCATTAATCCATTTGTTTCAATAGTATCATACTGTCTGGCAATATCAGCTAAAAATGCGTTGATTTTGAAATTCGAAGTGCGCAACCTTTAGCAAATAGTTATTCAAAATGCAGCAAATTTTTCAATAGCAATATTAGAAGAGACATTATAATATCTTCACAAAGATCAATAGATTACTACGTGGGACAGAGACCATCCACTCACTGTGCTCTGTTGCTGATGTCTCATTACATGCGCATTCCTCAAATTTAAAAATCACATTTCATTAGTTTGTTATTTTCCTGTCAGACATGACCCGAGGAATTTTAATTGACTTTAATTTTTTGCATACAGTGACCTGGATCTTCCGCATAGTGCAAGGATATCATCCTTCCACAAATAAAAAGTGCACATTTTAATAGAAAACGACTACCCTTTCATTTACAGTTCTTACTTAAGATCATTGATTCCATCAAACATTTTCATCATCATTTTTCTCCATTGTTTCATTTACTAACGAGATCCACTTTGCACGAGAAAGCATTGTCTATAAATATGATGTAAACATAGAATCAAAGAGATAATCCGAATGTTACAGAGACACAGAAATCTAAATAGGGTTGATGGGAAGATTTTGTGATTATTATTTGAAGCTATATTTGCTAATTATGAGCCTCGATCATATTTTCTAATAGAATGAAGCAACTTATCTTGATTTCTTGCAACAAGATTTGCCTTAATTGTTGCAAAGAGTACTCTCAACAATGCAGTGAACCAATAAATTCATGCATGAATGTAGCATTCTCTTTTCTTCGTATAGGAACATGAATCACATAGATGTGAAGTGAATTGGATTAGTAGAGAATTTTGAATGGATCTGCGTTCGCCGAATCTCAGTCTGTCTTACTTTTTCTAAATGGTTATTTCAAATCAATCTCCTATTTAACACTTAATGATACACAAGAAGTTAGCATGTTTTCTTTAAATTAAAATATATAAAATACATAAAAACACATAAAGTAAAATTTTATTCGTTAAAAATATCTTTTATTCTGAAAATAGCATCTTTCAATTTTTGTGTAGCCTTTATTTTTATCTAAAAGTATTTTCTTCCAATATCTTTTTAAAAATATTTTACTAGTACTGTTTGTACTATTCATATAAAAGATCTGCACTACTATTATTAAGTGATGCACTTCAACATATAAAATATTCAAATTTATTTCTGTGTCATTAAGTTGATTAGTGAATATCTATATTTTTTGATTGTATATCATGTCAATAATTAAAGCATTATAAGCATTTTAAGAAATTTTTGAAATTCAGCGCTTGAGAATATTAAATATAAGAAATTTAGTGTTTTAAAAAATTACAATTACACATTGATTTTAATTTCTTTGGTATCGTAAACAAATGTAGTTAAAATCTTAACTTCTAAAAGACACAGAACTTCTATAAGGAATTTTTGCATTTTTACATTTACGTACTACAAATATTGCCTAACAGTAGTTAAAATTTCTGTTGTCATTTTTAATACGTTGTACAGAATGTATATTAAGATAATTTTCACTAAACTTTAAGTTGTATTCCCTATTTACATAGATTTAACGATTACATTTTTGAAAACTTCATAATTTAAAATATTGTTTTATTGCTTTCTTAAAATAATGAATATTTTCCATGGACATCATTTTTATCACAATTATCCAATCGATTAACTTAAACGTTTTTACACTAATTGGAAAAAATCTTGCATAAGAACTCGTAATAAATTACAGAACTAGTATTATACTTTGGAACAGAAAATTATGACACACGTTACCTAACAATACAACAATGTAAATATGTCTTGCCTAGCTCACGTATTTTTTTACAAAAAATTGCAACCTTCATATAATATTTACGAGACATTGTCTCTTTTGTAGCAGAAATCTTAGGCAAGATGTATTCTTTGACAATAAATATCATGAAAAATGGTTAAAAGCTTTTCGTGTAACAGAATTTTTAAATTACCTGAAACGAATACATTTCTTTTCATTATTTGATGAAATGTAATAACATTTTTCGATTTATGAATGCTTAAATAAAACAAACATTCTAAATTTTGAAGAATGTTTTCCAACTACAACAAGTGTTTGGCAGAGGATGAGAGAAAAATGAAACTCTCATTAGTTGCTATGCATGTTTCTCAAATTTTATGTGGAAATGAAATGAAAACATCTATTGAAGGTACATTGCGACGCATTTTAGCATTATATACTCGTAAATTTTGTGAATTCTTTTAGTTCAAAACTATTTGAATGAGAGAATGTTTTATTCTTTAGCGTGTTTAAAGAGAAAAATTAATGTTATTGTATTTGTCTGTGTGTGAGATCATTTTATGTAATCAGCTGAATGGATTCAAGAATATAAGAATGGATGAATATTAAAATTGAAATTTTTATGTAATAATTAATGTCAATGAGAGTAAAAAATTTTAAAGAATTGCGAATTTACGTAAATTCACCAACAGTTTAAGTATATTTTCATGGAGTGCATAAAAATTAAGGAAATGTTCACTTATATATCTTGCTTATAAGACTTTTACAAATGTATTTTTTTTATTTTCAAAAATATTGATATAATAAAAAATGCTTTTCAGATAAAAATGATTATATGGACTGAATTGACTTTAGCATAATTTATGTAAACTTATTTTAAAGATTCAGAGAAAAGACTCATTTTTATTATTTTGTGTATGACTCGTGTGTCTAATATTCTTCAATACTAATTTCATTTTAAGAAAAATTATTACAACGTATAAGGAATCATGCAATGAAACAAACAAAAATTTAGTTTTTTCTAATATGTTTCTATTTAATTATTTATACTTAATTTTTACTACTTAATATATTGTATATGGAGTGAAAATTCAATATATGGAGATAATAATAATCGATATTACTTAGTTCATCTCATGCTGAAATATACATTTATCACATCAAAGATATTAGACCTAAAGACTTCAAATCTAAGCAGAAATTTATGACTATCTAGGACTAAAAGCAGTTAAAATACGATGGCAATATATGGTTAACTCGTGTGTATCATAAAATACTCGAAAAATATTAATTATATCTGAAAAATTTTAAAAATAACTGTTTGAACTTTTGTCAATTCAAACAATTTGATGTAAAGTATGTAATTTTCTTAAAAAAACAATATTTTATCACAATAGCAGGATATATTCTTCAATAAAGGCATAATTTGTTAATTTATTTCTTTAAAATTTTGTGTTTATTTCAGAATTCTTCCGCCAAAAGTATTTCTAAATATTTTTTGCAAAAATTTAAAGAAATCAGATAATATATACTGATAATAAAAATGTAAATATTTCAAGCATTTATGTTTCATTACATGATTTTAATTCATCAAAAATATAGCGTCAATAAATTAAAGTTAAAATAATAAGGATTTTTCAAGATAATTTTCAATAATATACATTTTTTAGTTTATTATTTTATAGCTGAATATTTACTTGCTTGCGTGTAATGAGAAACACACTAACAACTTTAGGAAATAAATCAATTTGTTTATATTGACTTTCACATTTGTGCTATAATCGTGTTACTAGACACGTAAGCAATTTTCTTGCTTTAAAGATTTCACGCACGAATTCTAAAAGTATGAAAGCAAGAAATCTGTTAATAAATTATCAAAGTTTATTTGTCAGCTATAATAGTATGTGATTAATAGATTAAAATTAGTTTTAGTTCGAATTAAAATTACAGTTATAATTTTTTAAGCATTAAAAAATTAAAAAAAAATTTTTTTTCAATATATTTTCGTTCATTTATTTCAATATTGTTAAAACATGATATATTTTTTTTATAATTATGTTTTTATTTTTTATAAATTCTTTATTTTCATAATTCTTTTTTTAATTTTTTTATAAATCTTTGTATTAAATATTAAGAAGGGAATTGTTCTATAAAGACAAGGCATAACAAAATCACTTGTGGTTTTGATAATGTGCCTATAACTATGTATGTAATGACAAAAGATAATTATATATTAAGAATGTGTTAGAAATGACTTTTTTAAGATGATGTCATATGCTATGTTGAGTCGTACCTAATATGGTAAAAGAGAAAGAGTCTTATGCATTTGTAATAGCTTGGAATTGCGTTCTTACATTTCATATGAAGTTATCTTTCAATCAAAAAAATATATATGTACAATTAATTTAAAGTAACTATTAATATTGTTTGGTAAAGAGTACCTAAAAAAAGATGATAATCACAGTAATTGTTTGAATCGAGACTAGAAAAATATTACCCCTAAAAATTAATATATATATTTTATTAACTTGAAATTTTATGCTTCTAGCTGCGGTTATCTGGTTGGTTAAAGCATTCGTTCTAGTTATAGGAAAATAGAGAGTTTGAATCGCAGTCCAACAAAGATATGTTCATATTTGCTGATAGTGGCCGAGCACATTAAATATGTCTTGGTCATTATGTCATCCATTTGAAACGATATTTCTGGAGATAGCAGGTGAAGTTTGAGCTTATTTTGCTTAATCCCTGCTTCTAAATCATGAAGACCCATCTATTTTCGAGGTAACTGGAACACCCACTAGATGTCTCTCTTGATAAGAAACAATCGTTTCCGCTTCTTGAGTGCTGAAAAGGCGTTAAATGGATCCTAGCAGCCGGATATTACAATAATAATAATTAAATAGCTCTTTAACGAAAAAAAATCCAACAATACAGTTAGTTCAAGAAGATGAATTAAAATTGGGGGTTTCGTTCAATGAATAGCTTAATGCTATTCAAAATAAATATGCTAAATATAAAGTTACAATATGGCAGTATATGCTCAGTCATTGCATTAAGTATTGCATAAAATAATAACTTTTTTAACGAAAACATTATTTGTGTATAGCAAGATACTTTTTTCCTTCAACAGGCAGAATGCTACCCATTGTGCTTCAACTTAAATATGTATAATCAAATGTCAAACGCAAAGCATGACATTTTAATTTGTGGACTGTGTTCAAGACTTTTTATATGACTGCAATAGTTGAATTACATAAATTTGTAAATATAACCTTAGCATTCACATTGAAATTAAATCATTTTTAGATAGGGAGAAAAGATTAATTTAAAGAATTGTTTGTCAGCAACGTCAGATTAGTTTATATTTGTATTATATAACTATTCAAAATCAAGAGCAGATCAACAATTATCACGTGTTAGATAGATGTATGTTTTAGACACTATAAAACTGACAACAAACACAGCATAATGCTAATTCTATTTCACTAAATATTGAATTTCTAAATTCTTATTATGTAGGGAACTAAGAAACTTATAATTCTTATCTAAGCTTCAACTTTTAAAAATATATTTTGTTTGAAGATACTGCATGAAAAGCTGTAGCAAGGTATATAAATATACATTATGTTTAGTCTTCAGGAAGCACCTTTTATAGTATCCAGATGTCTGAAAGGGAATAACTTGGAAATTGCTCCACCTTCCCCCTCCCAACAGATTTATTATGAGGATATCAGAAGTTCAATATTCATCATTCATTATTTATCATTATAGAGAATACAGCCATAAGTTTTCTCTTTGAAAAGCATGGGTTTATCACTTTGTCATGAGGAACTATTGTGCTAGGGAGGATAAAGTAGTTATGGTATTGGCAGTTTGAAACCAATTTTAAAGAATTTAACTACACATCATTTTTTATCTTTTGAATGACTTTTCATAAATGTTTGCATACATATTCGCGTTTTCCAAGAGAATAAACTTGGAAAATTCCAAGGTACTTAATCTAATCGATAGGCACGCAGAAAATTGAATTACGATTTTCAATATTCAGCAATGACTAGAACACAATTTGTGGATAAGGAGAATTGTTTGATGAAATGTTGAATTTGTTTAGTAAAAGAAAGTGAAATGATTAATTTCCACTACATTTTCTTATCAATATTACCAAATGAGGATAATTACTCCATTTAAAATATGGAGTAATTATCCTCATTAATTTTAACTTGATATTTTAACTTGAAACTATTGTCATTCAGCCCATTTGCAAAGTTCTCATATTAAATATAAACTGTTTTCAACTAATGATTATTTTCTTAAATATTAGAATGTACAGCTTTAATTTTATCTTAACAATTTTTCTGTCAGAACTGAATTATTAATAAAGGGTTTATCATGGCATTTTTATTTTATAAATGGAGAATCACTACATAAAAATATTATATTTCGCTTAGATTTCCATTTTAAAATTTTTCTTCATACATATAATGGACAATTAAAAATTTAATTTAACAATATAAGTATATAACTTTATACATATATAGATAAATTATTTCTTACATTCTAGTACCAACAGAAAGCATTAAATGTTTTTGATGATATCAATAAAATCACAAATTGTTCTTTACTATAAATGTGATAGATTTTAATGCATATATATTTCTGTAATTCTATTATTATTTTATTCTTTTCATTCAACAGAATTATACACTTTAAAATATCATAATATGGGTTTATAGTTAATACTATAAAATTAATAGAAAAAATTATTAACATAATATTTTATTATTTTAAAACAATTAGTGAATTCAGGTAAAAACCTTTAAATATTACATCCTTATTTTATTCCTTTTTCCCAGAAAATAATAATATTTTTTTTGCATTTTATTTACAAGCAAATATAAACAGTGTAATGTTTGACTTTAAAATAAATTTCTAATTTAAAATATATCATTATTTTCTAACAAAATTGTCTGATTTAGTCTTTTCTTACATGCACTGTTAGAAATATTTTTGTATGTCAGATTTCACTTACAGAATGATAAGTAAATTGTTTGTTTGCTTGATTTGAATAAAGCATACATTGGACTTCGACGCTCCAGGCGGACAGCCTACTTGCTTGGCGAGTTTAAGTCCGCTGCGATGTTGATGTCCGTTTATTGTTGTTGATGTCCGCTGCGATACATTGGACTTGCAGTACAAACAAATAAAATTACATATTGAAATCTATAAATTTAAAGCTGCAGTGAAAAAATACTAAAGATCCTACAAAAAGCTGCCTACCCTGTCTATTGATCAGAGTGCCTGTCTGTGGATAGGGAAGTCCTGGGTTCGAATCCCAGTTCAGACATGGATGTACTTTCTCTCTATGTCTATTCTGTCTTTGTCTTTTCTTTGTATTGAATGAATTTCTATGACATGAATGTACTGAGGAAGTCGGACTCCACACCAAAGTTTGGGAAAAGTGGAGCAGCGTACCCATATTGTCAGCCTGGCTGGCACAAGACAACAACAACATAGCCTACAGAATATGTTAATATGTTATTCCTCACGCAGTTTAAGTTTAAAAATATAAAAAGAAATTCCTTATTTCATTTGTATATTTACTTGAAAATATAATACAAAGAATTATAAAAAAAAATTAGATGTCATTTTGTGGTTCGTTTTAATTAATAAATATTTCTCTTAAATAATGTGTCCTCTTTGTCTAAATATCTTAGTTATTATTGACAAATTTTACCTACGCTTTTGAGAATCGCTGTAACGGGAAAGGAAAAAAAATGTAAATTATTGTCATAAATATTCCATTTGCACTATGTATTGATTAAAATGTTTACGATTTTAGAAACTACTAAAAAACAATACAAACATTATTTTACAATTTATAAACTAAACAATTATCACTTATTGATAAAAAACCAATGTTTATTTCTGGTGGAAACTGCTTAACAAAGCATCGGTGATGGATTGATCAAGTATATTGTAATAGTACCTTTTTTTTCAATGAGACAAAATTAAATTTTTCTGTATTTAGTTATTATTTGCTTTTGGTGACTTGTGAACGTAATCCTTCTTTCAACAGACAAAATTATCACCAAGAAATCTTTTGCACCAACTAGCTTTAGATTTGTTTAGCATGTAGCTTGTTTATCCTTGTTTACCACTTTTTAGTCAACTTTTTCACAAAAAATTCGATTTAGTATATATATTAAATTTAAAATAAAATTTTGAGCCAATATAATCATCGTATGTACGTTATTTTATTTTCGCTTCTCCGTAAAAAAGCATACTATTTCTTGAGGATCAAAATTGGGGGTATAATGGAAAAGTACCAATTATTCTTACAGATTTTACTTCTCTTTCATTCTAGTATAAGATTTTTAATATGAATCTTTTCTTAGTAAGCATACCATTTTAACACCACACATAAATATTTTAATTCTTCGCTAAAATTACTAAGCTGTATCAGGCAAATTATAAATTCTCCTTATAAATGACAATATTTTTAGTGATTTAAAAGGGTAATCTCTCTAATTGCTTGGGAGTAAAAAACCATAAAATAGCTTTATCTTAAGTGTCAAAGCATCTGATAAGGAAATGGGAAAATGAGGTATGCATGTGGAAAGTATTCAGAGATTTCTAACAAAAGAAGAAGAAAGATGCAGCTCTACTTTTTTTTAAATATTTATCCTGAAATTCTTCAAAACTTAAGTTATTTCATTATTACTGTGGAGATAGATTTATAAAGTATTTTCTTAGATATATATGTTTGCATGATGCGTTTTTTAAACAAAAAAATCATTAGAATAACTCAGTCAGGCTAAGTTAAGTTACTACAAAATATTTAAGACAGTTTCTATTGACCGAACCTTTTCATCGTAGTAATTGCTTCACCTTGTTATATATTATAAATAAGCAAACAGGTAAATGCTTAATCTCTTGTGCATTTTTTTTCATTCCTAGTTTCATACCTTGCAGATTGAAATTAGACCCTATAAAAATATTAATCTTGATTGACATTTTAACCACAACAGTCTACATGTATAGTTGGGTTAATTAATTAAACTACAATCTTTTGAACATGCAAGCCTTTCCTATCAGGAACCTATAAAAAAATTCAAAATTTAATTAAATAAAAAATGATTTTAGAAGACAGCATAAACTTTTAAAATATTTATCAAGATATGAAAGTTTATTAAAAAACTAACTTTACGATCTTAAAGTCATTTAAAATAATATTTACACAGTTTATAGTTGAGAACAGTATGTGGAAACTAGCTGTAACTAATCGAAATAAAAATGAAACTCTAAGCAATATTTCTAATTCTTTTCTTTTAATCACCCAAAAAGCTCCAACGTCAGCAGATGAATAAATCTAAAATTATGTTTACATTTAGCAACATAATTTCCAACAAAAAACAAGCTTAAAATAAAAATAGCTTACAAAACCCAAAAAGCAACTAAACTGCTTACAATAATAACAAAAATTTAAGGATGCAATAGGAGTTCTCATTGAATAAAAAGCAAGAGTTCGGTGTAGAATCGGGTAAACCCCGGTTTGGAGATCCATTTTGCCGATAAACTTTAATTCCTGGCAGCTCTGGTAATCCTATCTTTGTATAGATGTAGCGACCAGCTTTTTAGTCACATTTTGGCATTTATCTTGGAGTCAAAAAATCGCCAAAGGGTTGTTTACCCAATTGAAAACTTTTACCAATTGCAACAGATAAATGAAATGATTTTCAAATAATTAGGTAATATTAAAATATAAATAATAAATAAAATATTAACACATACTCAGCATTTAATCTTTAACACTAATCATAAATTATTACTTCGAAATGGTGAATGAATAATGAATTCGAAATATTTTTTGAAATTGTTTTGTATATTATTTTCAGGATCATACTAGAAACAATAATTACTAGTAATTTCAAAATCATCTTTCAAGAAAAAAAATTAGCAACTCATGCACCTTAATGAGGGGAAAAACATTTTCTGCAACAGGACAGAAGCTCCAGCACAGAATTATTTTCATTACATCAGGGTAGCGCATTTTTCATAATCCATGGTTGTATTATTTTTAACGCATGACATAATTCTTAATGCATTATGTGGCTAATTTCTGATCACTTAGTTAGAAATATTTTACTTCAATGAGTTTCTTTCTTTTGGATTCATTAACACACACACAACATACACACACACTACTCACACACACACACACACACACACATACATATATATGTGTGTGTGTGTGTGTGTGTGTGTGTGTATGTGTGTGTGTGTGTGTGTGTGTGTGTGTGTGTGTGTGTGTGTGTGTGTGTGTGTGTGTGTGTGTGTGTGTGTGTGTGTGTGTGTGTGTGTGTGTGTGTGTGTGTGTGTGTGTGTGTGTGTATAATATCATTTTTCAAAAACACATATTCCTAAAATAGTTTACCTAAGAATTTTAGAAACACTTCCTATATTTAAATACAATCACTTTCTTATATGAAAACTTTCTATTATTATTATATATTATTAAGATTTTTATAAGGGCTGTGGTAGGCTAGTGGTTAGGTTACTCCCGGAAGGGTGGTGTTCGGTTCCCAATGCCACCAAAACACCCACCAATTACATGCAATATACGTGCTCGTTAAATCTGTGGAATCTAAAGTCCTGTGGTCGGTCATTGAGCAGTTACCATGGGTGCAATTGTTTGAAGAAATTTTCCTCTCCCTACAGATCAATGTCAAAATTGAGGGAGTGGCTCCTCTGGTGATGCCATCTATCGGAGGATTTAGAAAAGAGCAAAGACGTACTTTCACCTTTGTGGTGCTGTGATTAAAACGAAAGACGCTCCCTTTTGACTTAAATTCGCATTGCCAAGGCATAGCGAGTTTGGCTTGTCCAAGTGTTATAAGTAACAACAGCATTACAATTTTTACTACAAAACTACTTTAAGATATCCTGCATTTAAAATACGAATAAACATTTATTATAGAATTTTAACAGTAGATTTAAAAACTTCAATTTGAGTGATTTATTTAATATATTCTCTTCAAATTGGCTAATTCACAGGTGCAGTTGTCTAATTCACAGGTATTAAAACAACGATACACCATAAATATAATGAATTCGTGTTTATCTGAAGATACTTGAGAACTGTATTCTCTTACTTACAAACAAATTTCGGATACTAAATTTTTAAAAAAATATTTACAGAGTTGTTATTTCTGACACTTGGACAAGCCGAGCTCACTAGCCAATGGGTATGCGAAATTAAGACAGATAGGTATATTTTTCGTTTTAACCAGAACACCACAAAGGTGAAAGTACGACTTTGCCCTAAGACTTCTTCGATAGATGGCACCACCAGATGATTCACTACCTGAATTTTGACTTTGATCTGGAGGAGGAAGAAATTTTCACCAGACCATTACACCATGTTAACTGCTCAAAGACCGAAGACAGGACTTTCGATTCAACCGCTTTAATGAACACATATATCGCATGCACTTGGTAAATATTTTGTGGTATTGGGTATCGAACCCAGCCCTTTCAGACGGAAGGCCGATGTCCTAACTATTAGGTTACCAAGGGCCATTTATCGAATGTTTCAGTTTAATAATCATCAGATAAATCAAATATTTGTTTTTTACATTCAAGATCTGAAAATTAAATTTTATTAACAACAGTCTACCTCTCCCTCAAAGATTTTTTTTGACTTTTAGGCGTATTTATTAAAACTCTTTTTCAAATATGTTGCTACATTTTTCAAATTAAGCATTAGTAAAAAAATCTTATTATATATATAATAAATATATAGATTGTCTGTGACAAATATTTCATTTGATTTTCAAACTGTCATAAGAGAAATTTATTTTGAAAAATAAGGCTTTTTATAAGCTCATTAAGAAATTAAAATTAAAACTTATTGTAAAGTTTAAGAAATTACAAGAAAGAATTTCAGTTCATTTACTTATAAGTAAGTTAGACCATTTCGTATTTCTGAAGCAAATATAACTTATATATTTATCAGTATTTTATTTTCTAAAGCAAAAATGGAAATTCGCAATAAATGGATAAGTAAAATGAATAGTAATATCTATAATAAATCTTCTACAGATACAGAAACATGTTTATGATCATTTCTACTACTCCAATGTCTAAAAAGCATTAATGAAAATAATCCATTTATAGAGTTATCAATTTTTAAAAACCGCAATCAACAAATTGCAGTATTATTATTCATAAATGTTAATGGCTTATTTGCAGATCAATTATGCAAGGTATTTCAATATTTATCAATAATTTAGGAAGAGATCTGTATTTCACTAAATAAACTGTGCTATTTAGGTAATCCTCATTCAAAATAAAATATTTGTTTGATCATCATCAATCAATGAATATTCCATCAATGAAGAAATAATTTCGTCAAGCAAAATAATGAATTCCATATTTCAAGTGTGGAATAAAAGAATAGGGAATGATGTATATAAATATATATTGTCATGACTACAAACTTGGCAAAAAGAATACGACACTTTTTCAAACAAACTTAATTCAATGATTAACAACGTAAATTATATAATTATTGAAAATGGTCTAAATGTTTAATGTGTGAGATATTATATATTATAAAGGAATATTTTTTATTTGCTCATTTAATTATTGAGTTACGTTCCTTGTTATACCCATCATTTAAATTTTAGGAAAAAACTCGCTAAACATATTCATTTAATTAGTAATTTGGCAATTTAAGTAATTTGGTGAATTAAATAATTTAAGTGATTTGATTTGGACATTAGCAGAATCCTCCATTATAACCAAAATTATATCATTAATTAAAAAATTGATTCAATAACATTTAAATATGATAAGATATTTTAAATCGTCGCACAGTCTCTGTTTAAATTATATAAAAATTCACTACTTACGACACTGAATACAATTAAATTTTTTACTATGAAACAGTGATCAATTCTAATTAAGTCTTATATGTATAAGCAGATCTAAGTTGCTTTTTTTTACAAAATTTACTTGTTATCATGCTTGCAATTAAGACAAGGAAGAATTATTTACAGATAACATAAAGAAATCACCCAATTGATTAGGCTCTTTTCAAGTTAACTAGCCAAGCAAAGTTACCCCATGATGATAAAGACGTGACACTGTAGAAATGTTTAGGGTATAAAAGTTAAGACTTGAAGTTATAAGGGGGCGGACTCTAATGTTATTAAACTAATATAATGGGAAATTATAATGTTTTGATTTCTATAATAAATATTAGACCTTAACTGTAAAGCAATATAATTAAATAAACTAAATAAAATAAAACGACAACATTTAAACCAAACAAATGATAATACTAAAGTTATTGATAAATCAGTGATAAATAATCATATGGACTGTTAGTAATTTTATCACATTTTGCATAACAAATATTTATGCACAATACTTAATTAATTACTCTTATAATACGTTTTAAGATTTACGCGCGGTTAACAATTTCCTAATTTAAAAATTTCAATAGTTTTGATTCTTTAATAACAGTTTTAAAGTTCATATCCCTTTATCAATTTTAGAAGCGCCATGTTTGGATTTTATGCGCTAATTGAATTAAAAATAAATAATATAAATCTTCGAATCATGATTTTTTAATAAGGCAACAATTATTTAAAAATACATTTTACGTAAAATGCATAAGCCATTATAATTTAATGCACGTCATGACTTATTCTATTTAATTATTTGAAAAAAATTCCAGTTAATGTGTAAAAAATATTAAAATAAGTCATTTCAAATATATTAATACCATTGCCTGTTGCCTGATTAAACATCTTTAAATAAAATACAATTTAATTAAAAATTAAATAGGATTTTTAAATAAGAATTCAATATAGATTTTTAATTAAATTATTCTTCATATGCAGTCGTTTATCATACTTTAAAATATTATAAGTTTTAAAAAATTACTATCCTTAATTTATATATTCAATTCTTTTTTTTGGTTAAAATCGATTTACAAAAACAATTATTACAGTTTTCATTTCCATATTCAGAAAAACTACAATAAGAAGATTGATAATGAAATAGCAATTTATATAACACTTCATTTAGAAATGCATTCTTTTGTCAAACGACTGAAAAGCTAACGTTAATAGCCTTTTAATAATTTATAAAAAATCATTAAAATAAATAAACAAAACAAAACGTAAATACTCCAATAATATTTTAAATTTCAGTTTATTATTCGTATGAGAACACTTATAAATGAAAATGAATCCAATTAGTAATATTTTTGGAGGATATTAGAAATGAATTGCGTGTACTCGTTTTAACGATAAATCCTGTTGAATTTTGAAATCAATAACTCTTTGTTATTTTCAAATTTGCTATTTTGATCCTTTAATAATTTTAAAATTCACTCATTATCAAATAAGTAAATCGTATTCGAAAAGTGTAAACTCTAAAGGAAATAAATTATTTAGTTATACTGTCTTCTATTGAATATCAGAAACATAAAAGTAAAGACATACAAACAGATGAAGAGAAGAAAATTTATTTTACACCTTTCATTCATGTTTTTACTACTATCACAGAAAATCAGGTAAGATCTTTAATTTTTTTACCCATGCATTCTTTCAAATTTTTAACTATTTTAAAATATTCTTCCTTTTTTTCTTTTTTTGAAAGTATTATTATGTGCTATTAAAAATACCAAATAAGTTACATATGCATTCTCTCTGAAAGTTACATCAACAAAGCAAAATCAAAATGTTTTAAAATATTGTTAACATTCATAAATTGTAAGTAAATCACGTGAAAGAACTTTTTCTGTTCCTTTATGATACTTAAAAATATTTATTAAATATTTCAACTGAAAATACATGAAAAAGCAAATAATAATTTGTACTAATTCTATTTGAAATTATTCAAATAATTGATATTATTATTAATAGTAATTAAGCTAAAACGATTTAAGAGTATGTCATATAAAAACAGTAATTTAGACTAAATGTTTAGCTGGAATCAACTAATATCAGTTTTATAAGATTTAAGAAAGTAATATTTGCATTTTAAAATTATTCCTTTTGTTTCGTGTGTCTCAAGATTTGTCATAAAAAATCAATTATTCAATATGTCTACATCTCTCGCTGTGTGTGTGTGTGTAAAGAAAATAAGAAATTATTATTTGTCACTTTAACCCAATTTTTAAATAACTAGAGTGATTTATTTCTCAATTGAAATTTTACTGTCCAACTAATAATTAGAACTTTTTAAATTTGTACGATATGAAATCGTTATACTGGAATAAATGGTGACTTAATGATTAATAATATGAATCCATTAATGGAAATGAATTCTAAGCTTTATTATAGGAAAAGGTGTAAAATTAATTTATTATAATTTATATAAAATAGCTTTACATATTACTGTTTTACTCTATATTAATCAAAATATTTTCTTTATTTATAACATATTTGAAATTTTTTCATTATTTATAAAGAATGTATATAAAAAAGAACTCTTTTTCCATTCACAATATTTGTTTTAATTATTATCTTTATATACATAATAATTTTTAGTTATTTTGCAATTTTACATTTGATTTACAAATAACATTATGTGTTCTGCCTACAAATACTTTTAAAATATTAAATATCTATAAAAACAAAATGACATGATGAAGGATTCAGATCAAAATTTAAATTTCCTTGGCAGTTTTATCATCAAATTTTTTTGGCAGTTCCTAAACTCTTAACTGATTAAATACATATTGTAAATTAATATACATTCAACTGATTATATTGTAATAAAATAATTTGCAATCGTTAAAAAAATTCAAACCAATCAAATTATATCGATATCAAATAAAATAATTATTAGTTAAATAAATTATTTTAATGTTTATTTTATTCGGTAAATTAGGGGAAGGCATACAGTACGAGGATCATGCAACATAATAACCGAATATAAAAGATTTGTTTAGCAAATAATTTATTTTATAATTTTATTTTTCGTCAATGAAATTTTAATTTAAGCCTGGTAATAAGTTAAATCTAAAGATTAGCAGAACTAAGCAAATTCAAAGAAAACATATTTAGGAATCTGGCTTAATATGTACCTGTACCTTTTATCTGCATTTACTTGTAAGTTTAAATTAAATTTATATGCAATACCTGAAATATGGGGGTCGAATATAAAGTCAATATCTAAATTATAAAACAAAAAGCGTAAACTATTTTATTTTAAATAATAAGCATGAACAAATATAATTATATGTATAGATGAAATAAATTAAAAAATTATTTTATTTTATCTGAAAATTGTTTCACGTGTTGCTTTTCCTATCGATGAATCTATTCACAGAAATGAAAAAAATTTTAACACAAAAAATTCAATTTATAGATATTTGATACTTTTAAATATAAATTCATAATCACATAAAGTATCTGAACACTGTAATATTATATATAACTATAAATATATAAATATTTACATAAGACATTCCAAAAAGCATGGTAAGCGGGAAATTTTTTTCTAAAATGCATTTATAAAAGGAAATTGCCGTTTATCATGTTTTGATAATTTACTTTGAAAGTGTTATAAATATTTTTTTAATAAATTTGCTACATAATTTATGCTTGATTCAAGATAAGCTATGTATTTATAACTGATCAATATTTTTTATTTCAAAAGTTTCAACACTTTGTTATAACTAAAGTTGGATATAATTAGAAATTCCGTTGAATTTTACATATGCTTTTCTTCAAAGTTGAAAATATATTTCTGTTTCTTTCAAAACAAATAATCCACTGTCTCATGTAATATCAGATGTTACTAAAACTAAATAAATATACACTTTAAACTCTCAATATTATTGGTTTTTCGCAGCATGTAGGTAAGAGCATAGTAAAATAAAAATAATTCAATAATAGCCATATCTCTTTTTCTTAATATTTTATTTAAACTTGGAAATAATTGGAAAATGTCTATTTAAACTTGGAAATAATAAATTCGAACCTCCATATGTACCATTTATTTTATTACAGGATGTTTAAATTGTTGATTTCTCATAACTTATAGACTTTTTTGTCAAACATTAGGTTGCCTAAATGTTTATATGCAGGAATATCAAATTTAAAATGCAATCTATTAAGCAAATGTATTTATTTATTATGATTTTAGTTTTCAAATTTTTCAGCAGCAATATAATAATTTTGATGTATTTCCATATCTATCAAATTTTTTTACATGAGCTTAATAAATACTCAGAACAATTAACTTTATTTATAAAATAGTATTTCGCAAGCTAATGAGGCGTTTATATTGCACATACGACATAAAACAAATTTAATTATTTTCTTAATAACATAAAAGTGCACATAAAATTCAATATTATTAGAAATATCAAAAGCAAATATAGATGTCATGCCATATTTATAATATTTTTACCTAGCAGAACAAACCAAATTTTAAATACAAAAATGGATTACGTTTAAGATATAGTTATACAGTAATATATCCTGTAGTGATATTATCATGAAATAAAAGTGGGTAGAGTAAATAAAATCTAGAAGATTTCTCTTGAAAGCAATAGATAGACTAAACAAAAGAAACATTAGAAGTTAATTGTAATTAAAATATGAACTAAATTAGATTATTTCTTTTTATAAGTATTTTCCAACCTAAATGTCGCTTGTTATCTTTCACAATTTCTTGTATTTATCAAGGGGCTTTAATTGAGAAGAACATTTGAGAGCACAACTACATTTCTTCCATGTATTTAAGATTAATAATTTAAACTTTAAACGCTATAAAATTATTACCTTATCTGCACACTCAAAATAAATGGGAAACTTGAAATTAATAAATAGAAGTAAGACATTCGTAAATGTAGGTGGTGCGGTTTATAAAATTCTTCAACAATGGCATCTAGTTTAACATGTCCCTATCTTGTTTGTTTTACAAGAGTATAGCGTATAAAATAAAAAGACGCATTCAAAAGTTTCATATAGCTGATACAGATATCGGTTATATGTTTAAAATATATATGTTTATATATATATGTTTATAAAATATATATGTTAAAATATATATGTTTAAGATAATATGTTTAAAAAGAAATGTGTTAAAAATTACAGGTAAGGAAAAAAAGAAGATAAAAAAGTAAATTTGAGGACAAGATTTATCAGTTTCAGTTATATGTTTCCAATGACAAAATCTTCCTTTAAAATTAAAAATCGCAGATTTCACGCTGCTAGGTTCCCGATATCTTGATACAGCAAATATGGAATTTAGCATTTGGGGATAGTTTTATCTTATAAATTTAGAATTATTTATTGTTTTTGTAGCTCAGCATTTTAAAATAAAAGTAGAAAATCATAATTTTTAAAACTATGTTTCCTATATTTATGAAGATTTGTACAAGTTAAGCAATAACTCAGTAATTTATAGAAAATGACAATTTTTTTCCACTAAAATTTAAAAACATTAGATTTTTATTAGTTAAAAAATAATTACTAAATTTAAGTCTTTCAAAAATTAAATGTAAGTTTTTGATAACTATGAAAATTTTGAGCAGTAAATGAATGCCTCACATTATAAAATTTTCATGTTTTTTGAACATATTAATAATTTAAGTTCGATAGATTAATAAAAAAGTTAAAGAGGGAAAGATTTTTACTAGAATATATGATAAAAAGGCAACATTTTAAGTAGTGAAGTAAAGATGTATACGTAATATTAAAGCTTAGAATCAATTGAATAGCATAATTTTACAATGATATTAAACTTTTAACATTAACTCTTTCAACGTATTCTCAACTACATAAATTACAAGGTACTTATAATACAAAACCCTGAAGGGAACTTGTAAATTAGGTGCAATTTACAAGATGTAACGTCATAACCATTTTAGTCCATGTACATTTTAGGGGCAACGGTAGTACCATTTGCAAAAGCTGTGTAAAAAGAGAAAACATTGCTGATTTGAAATACAATATTATTTTCATTTTTGTGTAAACTCTTTAACTATGTCCCTCATAAAGCATCAAATATCTTTAAAGCAAGTTTCTGAGTCAAATAGAGGAAGAATTTTAGCCTCTAGGAATTACGAATAATCCTTCGGAGAAATTGGTTATCGTTTTTAACAGAACCGTAACTGTGGTGTTAATCTATAATGGGAAGTTTCAGGAAGGAACGCTGGATGGAAAGGATTGATCCCACACACCGCATTGCATCAGATGACGGGCATATTGTGCTCATGGCCTATATTAGGTTAGATATGCAATTATCAATTTCTCAGCCAAATCATCGATCATAGCATAATAGTGTCAGTCTTCGGTGTCCACTCATACGACTTGACATTAGTTAAAGCTGCGTGGAATGTCCTCCAGGAGTTCGTAGCTTCATTAACACAAAACCCAGTTGTTTGTGCCATCAATAGGGGAAATGAATGACGTAACTCATAACATTATGGGTAGCAGTGATTGATAAAGAAAGGAGGTTTGAGACGCTAATAAAATGTAAAACTAACACTTTTTTCCTTCTTATCGAGGAACCTAGCTCTATAAACACCTCTGGATGATTAAGTGGAATGACATTGTTTTTACTAAGAAATGCAGCTTCTATCTGAAACCTCATGGTGGTCCGATTCTTAGACACAATGGTAAATGGCTACAGCACAATTGTGCTATGCAACGCACACTGGTCCTGCAACCTGCATCATAATTTTGAGTAGCATTGGATTTTACTCCTTACTTACACTAGTATCCACTGTCGGTATACTAAACTACCAGAACTAAATCTCCGATGTATTGGAGTCTACGGATCTCTCATATATTCAGAGTTTGCTATCAGCCACATTTCAATTGGTTAAAGTATGACAACTACAAATGGCACAAATTACTTTCTTGGTTTATTTGTTCTCCCGACCTATATAGTCAATCAGAAACGTGTGGCTTACCCTTTTGCATAACAACTGATCGGGGATACACTCTCCACTGAAAAAGACAATATATAGAAACTGCATCGTCTAATTTACCCCTATTACGCATCCAAAACCTCTTTGATTCAATGCCAAAGTTGTGCAGAGCTTATAGCTAATAATGGTGGCTACACTAATTGCTGATTTTTTGTCCTCATCCACACGTAACAATAAATTATAATTTCACTTATTTGATCTTTCTATAGTGTATTATTTGTTAAATATATTTCACTATGCAATCTTAGGTCATTTTTAGGGTTGCACATTTAAGGTGCTCAACAGTGTAGGTATCCTATGTTTAATGATCATCATGAGTTATGTCATTTCTTCAAAAAGCTATTTGTGCGAATAGACATTACGTTATAGCATTATCAAAACACATCGTAATATTTTTTTAAATAAGTGAAATTGTTTTGTATACTGAATTTTTCTCTATAAGAAAATATTTATAGATCAGAATGATGCATTTTTGTCCAACAACTCAGTATTATAATTTATAAATCATTGTTTTCGGTAAATTACTGAAATAAAATTCATCCATAAAAATTATTATTTTTATAGAGTTGGGGACACACTCCAATATGAAGATATTATTCCTTTGAATTACAATTCAATGGATTTACCAGAAAATGAAGGTATGATACAAGTGCTTTTATTTTAAATGTGAAAAAATTACATACATACACACACACACACACACACATATATATATATATATATATATATATATATATATATATATATAATATACATAATATATATATATATATATATATATATATATATAATATATATATATATATATATATATATATATATATATATATATATATAATATATATATATATATATATATATATATATATATATATATATATATATATATATATATATATATATATATATATATATATATTTGTGGAAAGGTGAGTTATAATCAAAACAATTCTAGTTCAATATTATGACGGTTCTACATGATCTTTACGGTAAAGTAAATTTAGAACGATTTGCTTATAATTTCTAAATTTTCAAAAAATTAAGCAAAGTGTAATTAAAAGAATAAAGCAGTAAAAGTTTCAATAATAGGTCAAAATATAAGAAATCAAAGGAAATATTTTTGATACCGCTACAAATTCCGTAGAAGTAAAGACTATCAGACTAAGAAAAACTTGGAGATTCAAATAGTGTTTAAAAGATTATGGACAAATTACTTGAATTAAAACATTCTCAGACTTGATATTCCTAATGAAATCATAAACAAAATAACTGAAAAAAGTTCTTAATAATAAGTACCAAACACTGCTACTGTTTATTTTTTTAAATTTTCAAATGATTTTATTTTAATTGGATTATTTACTTTTCCTAAGTATAAATAGAAACATTTAAAACTTTGTGATCACTTTAGCCTTAAAGAATTATAAATTATCCCACTCATAGGCTAATTTTTCTTTGATTTGAAGCTTTTCATTTTATTTTTAAAATGTATGTTAATTTTCGTCTGACTTTATACTAAGTTATATTCCAATTTCTATGAATACGATAGATAGGTATCATAAAACACTTATTAAGGCAACTATTTTAACAGCATAAATACATGAAGCATGTCGTATTTAAATAAGTACTTGCATATAACTATTAAATACAATAATATATAGAAATATAATTGTAAGTTAACTATTTTTTATTTTCAAAATTTAATATAAAAAAGGAGTGTTCAAACTAATAAATTCATTTAACTGAGATTATTAATGTACTCTTCTATTGGCTAACAATTCCTTTAGTAAACATTTTCCCTTTAAGTTTAATAAACTAATAAAATCTATTGTTATACAATTATATTTTTTCTTAATTTATACGAGAGAATTAGTTCTGATGGATTAATATAAAAATTACATATAATATACAAATTTTTCATACTTAGGAAAATAGGAAAATATCGATGTCAATTTTTAATGTTTAAGCCCATATAGCTTTCTTATTTTCTATTTTGCATTTGTTCTACTAGATTTTGAACAATTAATTTAATATAATGATATCAAATATGTAAAATTAAGAAGAATAAAATAAATCGAGTTCTCTTCAACTTTATGGAATTTTTTAAGTTTCTTCAGAACTGACAGTTTTAATTTCATAAAAATATGATTAGATGTGTGAAGTCTTAAGCAAACACCAATAGAAATCAATACATATTAATAGAATTTTATTGGTAATCTTTTTTCTATATAATATTTTTAATTTATGATAAGAGTAGAATAACCTTGAAATAATCCTGAGATTCAGTTTAATTTCACACATTCCATACTAAAGTACACAAAAATGCATAAATCAAAAACACTGATAATGTTAAATTAAAATCTGATATGATATTGCGTGCATTATATTTCCCCTAATATTGGTTTAATTTTTGCAATATCAGATATGTATGAATTGTTTTAATGATTTTTCTTAAATTTGACAAAGCTTTTCAAAATATAATTTCAATTTAGAGGCAAGAAATGTAGCAAGAAACCACGGAAAATACTTATAATTTCTATAGGATACTGTAAAAGTGAAAAAAAACGTTATCGCAAATGAAGATAAGAATATGTAATACCTTATGTCTATGTTTTATTCTATCAAATATATGCAGGTAATACTTTATTGCTTATTAAAATTGCTTTATTTTGAAAATTTCTCTAATTTTAATGTTTTATTTTTGTGATATTTATTTTTAAGTATCATAAAATATTTAGTATCCTAAAATGATATAATTATTTAAGCTAGTTAATATCACTGTTTTTTATAATGTTGCAGTCAAAAATATATGATAGAGCATAATCTAAAAGCAGCTTTCATATGATAATATATATACATATCAGAAATAATTTTAATAGCATACTTTAAAAATGCTATTAAAATTTACATATAATTTTACTAAATAAATATAATTTACATAAAATTTTAATATAATTATTATATATTATTATATATATATATAAATTTTAATATAATTATTTAATATAGCTATTAATATAATTTACATTAAATTTTTCTAAATAAATCTGCAACATTTTTCTTGATAAATGTTTTAGCAAAATCAAAATTAAATTTTCTAAATTTCTTTCATATTTATAAAAGTGTTAAAAATTTAAATTTATTAATGAATATAAATCTTTAAAAAACCAGTAACTTACATATATTTTCAGATTAGATTTAAGTTGATAGGGTGCAAAATTATTGCATTTGTTTAATAGTACATATATTCAATTTGTAAAAGCCTTTATTAATTTTTCTAAATTCTATAAATTTAATATTTTAAACCACTAAAGGAAAAATTATATTGCTAATTAAGATATGCCTTACTATGAACGACTTCCATAAATTATCTAATATGAATAAATTAAATATTAGAATGCACATATTAAAAGCTCGATTCAATAATATGAAACCCAATTAGTATGTAATAAAAAATCAGTGATTTATTTTTCCACTTTTTAAAAGTATAAAAATTTCCAGTAAGAATTTTCAGAGGGTTAAAAATTATTTTTGAAAAAAATATCATTAAATTATGTAAAAGTAGTACATTGCAGTATAAATTGTGATAGCAAAATACACTATATTCAAAAAGTAATTTAAAAAAAGTAAATGGATAAACTAAATCATCTGCATATCCTTATAGATACATTTTATATAAATGAAAATTAAGTAAGAGTTTACTTTAATTTCGATTTTATTTGGGCAAACGCTATTTCAGGTTTTATTAACGAATATTTTAAATCAAAAACTAAATTATTATTAATTAAAAATTATGATTAATAAAATATTAGCATTGTTGATCAATTTAAAATAATTTTTATTTTTTAGACCTAATTAAAATTAGAAAAAGATAAAAGAAAAATGCAATAAAATCAGAAAAAAAAGATTTTTATAAACAGATACAATATATAGATAATTAGTCAATAATAATGGAACAAAAGTTATAAAGGATTTCTTTATCATTTTTCTGATTGATTTGACTAAAATCCTTATAAGATTAATATTCAATTAACAGTATTAAATATTACAAGGAATAAATAAACAAAAGTAATATTAAATTTTTTATGCGTTATCCTTTCAAATAAATGTGGTGAAAAATAAAATGCTCTGATTAAACATTATACGTTTAAAAAATGTGAAATAAAAATAAAAACAAAGTTACAATATAAGTAAATTATTTTGTATAATTTAAAATGTTAATAAAAAATAATTTCAGTTTCATAATTCACTGCAATTCATAACTTTTAAAAATTAGAAAAAGGGAAAATTTCTGAATCATTAAAATTGCTTAATGATTTATTTTGTATGATAGACAAAGACATTGTATAAATTATAATAATTTTATATAATTTAAAATGTTAATAAAAAATAATTTCAGTTTCATAATTCATAACTTTTAAAAATTAGAAAAAGGGAAAATTTCTGAATCATTAAAATTGCTTAATGATTTATTTTGTATGATAGACAAAGACATTGTATAAATTATAATAATCTAAAATCTAATATATTATGAATGTCAAGTTTATATAAATATGCACTTGTGTTAATATATTCCTGCAACACAAAAAAGATATTCCATATGAACAATAAAAAATCCAATATCAGTATTAAAAGTTTTTCTTTAAAATTGATTAAAGACTTTAAATTATACGTCATAGATTTTGATTTACATATATTTGACTTGATGTTTCGTAGTTTTTTGATCAAGCAGTTTCCACATTGATAAAAAGTAGGAAATGCTTTTTGAAAAATCATGTCATAAAGCTTTAAAATTATACGTCATAGATTTTGATTTACATATATTTGACTTGATGTTTCGTAGTTTTTTGATCAAGCAGTTTCCACATTGATAAAAAGTAGGAAATGCTTTTTGAAAAATCATGTCATAAAGCTTTAAATGATAAAATATTGATATAATTTAAAAATATTTTCGTATTTCTGAAAGTAAATTATATTCTAAATACTTTGCATAAGATAATATCCAAAGTTTTCAATATCAAATTGTTTTTACAAATTTATAAATATAATTTTTTTTTTACTTTTTAAAGTATAAAAACAAAAATATTAAGCAAACTTATAATCAGTCTTAAGGATATATTTGTAATGTTTATGAATTCATACAAACGTTTTTTGATTATATGAAACATTCAGTTGACTGGTATAAACAAAAAGAGCAAAAATTTATATTGGTCATAAATAACTTTCACTTGACCTCAATAGATATTTATAGATGAGTTGTGGAGTCAAGTGGGTACAGTCAATTGTGATTCAAAATAATACGTAGGGATATATTCCTTTGTTAACATGAAAAAATGATAGCATTATAAATATAAAAATGGAAGACAAAAAATATGAAAACCATATACTTCCTATTATAAATATGTTATAAAAGTTTATATCATAAGCTTTAGGGTTAAAGAGACACTAATTTATTTATTTTACTTTTGTGTCTATTTTATTCTCCTTTGTTCACTTTATTTTGCCTCTACAGCTAGTTTTAATTATTTTCTTAAATAATTGTTGATTTTTGCATTACTTTACTTAATTTTCTTATACGCAATCAAGAGCAAAATTAAGATGATCTTGGCATATACATGCAAATTATGGAAGCATGTAACCAGTCAAGGATTTGGTGTGGTAGACAGTTCCTATGTAAGAAATAAATGTCAAATAAAGCCACTATTTGTGATTATCACCACTACAATAGAAGATTTTTCAGTCTTTCGTGATTGTGTTATATTAAGTATGAAATTGATGGGATATATAAAAACTCAGGAACAATGATGAAATTTTGATTTGTGCCATAGTTTACCAAAAATATTATGAATATAGACAATCTAAGGAAATATCAAATATGTGTCAGGAGTTCAGCTGCAAGAAGACATTGGAAAAAAGAATCATCGACGACTAACCAGATTTTTCAAATGAGATATGTGCAACATTTCTTCAATATGTTACTAATTTCAGTCATGGGACATCAAATAGTGGCAGCTTAAAAATTTTTCAATACGTCATCCTTGATATGAGTTTTTGGGGACAAATATCAACAGGTGTTTCATTATTGACAACACATCATGTAGTTTTACAATTCACTTTGATCAGAAAACCATCTTTGGTTTATCGATGAACTGAAAATATGTTGCTTGATCTGACAATTTTCATTTCCAATTATACCAAGTGTATAGACTTAACCGGATATTAAGATTTAGGCATTTTATTTGATCACCTACACATGTTTATATACATTGTGTGTTCTAGATGAATTTGAAAAATGTGGCAAAATAATGTACATACATTGACAGTTTCTTCCAAATGGCACAAGAATTATTTTTCTGACAATAATCATTACCATAAACTAGTCTGGTCAACAGACGTAAGCTTTATTGAATATATTAGGGATTCCTTTCTAATGGACTGTTAAAAAAATTCTCCACCACTTCATACTTCTTTAAGGTGGGAGATTACTTTGTGAGACATAGTTTGAAATTTTTCAAGAACTTCAAAAGATCTTTCAATCCATGGCAAGCCTTGTTGTGGGATTTCTGTGTTCTACTGAGGATACATGATATTAAGTTTATATACTAGTTTTTTTGCAGCTTGAATGCACTTCATTTATTTTCATATAATGAGAAATAATGGCGTCATACCCAAATTTCTGGGCATTTGTAATAAATTTTCATATAATTAACATCTTTTTAAATAATGTAATCTGTTATGATTTTTGCTCATTCTGGTGCTAATACTATTGTTATAAATTCTTCATAGTTTCACGCCATAATACAAACTTAGCGTTTAATATGACTTTAATAAATTAAAAATTATTAAATAGTCATTATTGTTTCATGCGATACCAATTTTTCTTAGTTACTCTAAAAAATTTTGTTAGGGGTGATGAAGAACATAAAACACTTCGCATTGAAGACGTTGCGCCAACTAATTATGATTATCTTACTCTACCACCAACACCAGGTATGTATAAGTAGTTGTAATAAATATTAAATTTCAATATCTATAGCATAATTCCGCTTAATCATAGATAGTCAATTAAGAAGATTGAAGAAAATAAAACTATTTTTTCTTTTCTTTCTTTATTTTTTTGTTGTTGAATTTCCTTAAACTAATTTTTATTAATATTTTATTTTTTAATTTATCATCTTTATAAACAAAGTTTTCTATTTCTCAATAAATTAATTTGTTTTAGAGATATAATTGTGGAAAATTGAATGTAATGAATGTTTCCAAAGATAAAATACTTTCATAAAAATGATTCACACATTTCTAGAATATTACCAGTTACAATTTTTTCCAAATTGCTTGTTATATTTTTCAAAAGTTAATATAAAATTATAATGCACATTATTATATCATAATTTAAGAGAAGAAAAAGTATTATATTTCAAGAGAAGCACACACACTTTTTAAAAATTTTACATTCTGTTAAAATGGTATAAAAAAATGAAAATTATTGAGAATAAATTTTAATCATTAAACATTTAATTTTAGATGATGAGAGATGAGAAACCAGTTTCAAATGAAAGTAATGTGAAAATGAATGAACGCTAATATCTTTTTTTGAAAACTTTTATTTTAATTCATCTAAATGCAAGCTTATTGCAAATGTTTGAATAAATAAAATTAATTACTTTTACGAAAGCTTTTTGAAATTCTAGTATGTATTACAAATGAAAGGATGATAGAATTATTTTAAAAGTATTAGTGTTTTGAATATAATTTGATTCAGAAATTACTAGTTACTTGCAATATTTCGAAAATAAAATTGTACAGATGAAATACTATTAAATAGTAGCAATGAAAAAATAAGAATTCAAGTATGGGTATATTCTAAATTTCCCAATTTCATTCAAGCAAAAAATATTCAATATGGTTCGAAACAAATGAGGAATATAAATCTATGATAGGAATATAAATTTCTGAAAATAATGATTGCCATTCTTGCTATACAGGAATAACGACTTAATAAAAAATTAATACAACACTGTTTTGAAATAATTATAAGCTATTTTCAATCAGATGCTTGGAAACATTCTTGAAAAATATACAAACAAAAGACAAACCACAATAAAAACATGAAAAAAATGTTCTGTCTTTATTGTGTAATAATGATTATTCTTAATGGGAGTGATCAGTGCATTAACGT
This sequence comes from Latrodectus hesperus, assembly GCA_037975125.1. Taxonomy (NCBI): domain Eukaryota; kingdom Metazoa; phylum Arthropoda; class Arachnida; order Araneae; family Theridiidae; genus Latrodectus; species Latrodectus hesperus. The sequence continues at coordinate 68,846,636 of CM075856.1, read as the reverse complement.
CCATATTTGATGCAAAGAATTTTATCTTAAATAGATTATGTTAAATAATTATTTTATTCTTGATCTAAATTTAACAAAGCTCATGTGCAAAATACGTTTCTTTCAGTAGTATTTGACAAGGAATCAAGTCTAATAAAAAATTTCAGTATATACGAATACTAACCAAAAATGCAGTTTAATTTAAAATGTAAATTTGTTAAATTTTTAAAAACATTTTAAACTAATCTTAATTGATGTTCTTCTTAAAAATAGAATAATAGTGACTGATTGGTATTTTAAGTAATATCTAGTTCATTTTGACAGTTTAGTTATTTTCGTATAAAAAAAATCTTAAAAAAATTATCATACATTGCAGACTTCAGATATACAACTATATATAACTGAATTTAGACAAACAATTTAAAATGCTATTTGAACTCCAAGTTTGAATATAATTGCAGTTGTAAAATTGGAAGTCATGAACAGTGAATAATGCTTGTAGATTAAACTGTTGCTATTATTCGTTCACTATGTTAAAAATATAAATTTTTACTAATAAATAATTATATATGATTTATAAGTAATAATATCTCATAAATTTTCTAAAGTTAACGCATTATATTTGAACAAAACATTTGTAAGAGCTATGAAATCAATTATTCAAAAATATATGTAACAAAGGAAAATTAATCACCCATAAAATATAACTTTTATTATTCAGTCGCGTCATGTAATCACGCTATTTAGTACTTTCATGTACGCCTATTTCAAAAGAATGTTAAATAAAATCGTAAAACCAAAGCAATATATTTCGTTTAAGGGCGGGTACATTTAATTTAAATGCGTACATTAAGCAACCCCGACAAATATCATAATTATATAGTTAACATTTATTTTGTTTGTTGTCTTTTATATTTTTGTTGTGTATAGGAATCTCCAATTGTGGGGATGCTTTCAAAATCTTACGTCATACAGCGGCTCTAATGCAAATAAAATGTACATCATTTAAATCAGAATCTAGAAATCATTTTTTAAATTATTTTAATGTGATTTACTTTTTATTTGATTAGATTTATTACAATTTGTTATTGTATTTAACTTTATACAGAGAAAGTTTACATTTATTAAAATTTTTATATGAATCATTAAATCAAATCCTTGAAAATCTTATTAAGTTCAAGCGCAATATTGCAGTAAAAAGCATGTTTAAAATCAGAAAATTTCTGATTATATTTTAATAAGTTTATTAACATATAAATATACTTTTACTAACATTAATAATCAAGCAACATAAATTGCATTGCTATTAAAATTGTGAATAATTTCATGTCACAAATATGGAAATTTCAATTGATATATAATACCCCATTTTTAAGGTACATAAACATGAATTCAATCATTGTACTAAAGATGCCAATAATCTGACCTATCAAACTTTCTTAATATATGTTGGGAAAGTTGCTAAAATATTTTACTGATAAGTTATGAGTCTTGATCTAGTTTTACATAGTATAGACATTTAACTTGTTTCCTTATCTATCCAAATTTATAATCAATATTATTTTTATCAGAACTATGCAAATAAATGTAACTCTTCCTTGTAAGCTGAATGATAAAGTCATTCATTGATTTTCATATATCAAACTAAGTAAAAATTAATTGATAAAAGTGTTAACGTATGTATTATACTTTGCCTATAGAAATGTAAATTTTTGCTTTCAAATAATTTGCGATGTTTAATATTAAGCATTTATGAAAGAATAATTAAAGTAATTCAACATCAATAGATTATTTATTTCAGGGTAATTTATAAAAGACAAGCATCAGCTTTCGTTATTAAAGACTTTTATGTCTGAAATCAAGCTGTTAAAAGTTAATCATTAATATAAAAATCACAATTAATTGAAATTATCAGATAAAACTACATAAGTAATTTCGAATTGGCAGCAATATTTCTTCCTAGTTATTGATAATTTCAATCGATGGAAAGCAAAAATACATTCATTCAATTAACAAACAGGTAAATTCAATCAAAAATTCAAGAGTATTGCATAGCATTGATTCTTATGAAGTTCTTAGAAACAAAAACAATTGATTGTTTTGTTTTAATAACTGCTGTATTTTAAAAATATTTTTGCATTATTTAATTGATTTACTTGGCAATATCGCATTATGTATTCTCCATTTTACAAAATCTTCATATTCTTGATGATACATTGAAATCTTCATATTCCATTTGGTTCGTTACCACATTATGACATCCCTAAGGTTGATTTTTGACCGTTTGAAATATAACATGTAGTCCCATTATATCCTTTTTTTAATTTTGTACAATTAAATTACTGCCTTATTCTTACAATAACATTATTCTGATTTTAAAATAAGTGTGAAACTGTAAGTGGGTATGTTTGAATTAATTCAAATCAGGAGTATGTATCAAGTCATGATTATTAAATTCTTTCAGGTTGTATGGATTCTCACAAAAAACAAAATGGACAAAACAGCAATGCTGATTGATGTCTTTCTCATATAATTATTAATTGGATGATGAATAATTTCTTTCTTATTTCTGTGTGTTTTGGCTGTATTATCTCTGCCATTACTTATTTCGTTATACTTTATGTTATATCATATCTTTAATATAACTTTTCTTTAAATGTGTAGTACCGAAGATAACTACTTTACAGTACTTTATTCAAGCCAATAAAGCTCTTATTAATTTATTTATATCTTAGCAATCTAATTAGAAATCCCCAAAAATTATTACTTGAAACATTTAATGTTGTTTTGTATATTTATTTAATTAATACCATTTAAAAAGTGTGTATACATATGCATCTTTATATTATTATCTAAAGTAAATTGTTGTGCGACTAATGTGCATTGGGTAATTTGAAATCTACATATTTATAGATGGCCAAGTAGTAATAGTAAATGTGTCCATATTCCATATCAATATTCGATCTGTTGATGAATCAGATATGGTAATTATTTTCTTATTTCATCTTTTAAATTATTATGATGCTCATTTTAAATCTAAATTAAGTTATAAATAATGTTTTTAAATATATTTTCTGTTTGCAATACAATATAAAAATGCTTTTAATGTATTGTAAAATTGTCGATATTTCAATAATTTTATAGGACTTCATAATGACAAATGTAAGTTGTTGTTGTGGCTTATGTTGTTGTCTGACGAAGTTAGGCAAGGTCCATCAGACCATTAACCCTAAGAATATCGAGGACCAGAAGGGGGTATGAACAAATGTATTTTTATGGTAACTACCAAGAAACAAAATCTGGCACTCTAATTCATCTCGAATTAGTTATTATTTATTCAAAATAAAATGTTTTTTTAAAGAAGGTAAAGAAATTGCTTACTGAAATTTTACACTTTATTATTTCAGTTTTAAATCTGCAATAAAATGAACTGTATGTGTGAGTCATAATTACCTTCCATTAAAAAACTTAAGAATTGTTAATATTTGTAACGAAATGTAAGATATGAATTATCAAAATTTCCTCTGCAGGACATTGACCAGTCCTATTATCATTCCGTTTAATTCGCAGATCCAATGTCCACGAATGATGATTGATATTGGTTCAAGCCAATACTTTTAATTCACTTCTGTAAAAAAATCTTTCCACACAAACGTAGAATAATTTTGAGTGTCTATTTTCTCTCTGTACTAAAGTGCGTTTTATGCCATATTTGAAAGATTGAGACTTTTCAGCGAATTATACTTGACTTCAATCACATTGTATCCAGTCTATTCGATACGTATGCTGTTATCTTCTAATCAACGGAATACATACTATTATGTCATATACACAGAAAACCGTTTAATGAAGATTTTGATTGTTTGTCTATAGACTTTCATATTGTTTGCGAAATGCGTGTCTTTACCACATTTTAGCTCTGTTTGCTTAGTCTCGATACTACATTAATAAGTTAAATCCCTCACCATTTAGTGTAGTTAGTATATAGTTGATTCTCACATTCGGGGCTTCTTCGAAATAATTTTATAGTCTTGAAATTCCACTGCTTACAAACCAACAGCAATTGCTATGTTTATTCAAATTTATGGACATTTATAGATCCTGGTAATATGCCAATTTATATTTTTTGCAAATCGCGTTATCGTGACATACTGAAGTCATCTGTTCTCGAAGCAAAATAAATAAACAATTGTGATTTCACAACTGAATTAGTGAATACGAAATTACTTTTCCTTTCTATATCTTTTTTTATACATCATAATCTCTGATTTGCATAAAAGGTTTACTCTCGGATATACATTAAATTATAAATGATTCATGTTACCTTAGTTATCTACGAATTATTTCAGTATCTGAAATTGCAAACTATATCACAAAGCATGTTTAACCAACACCAGAAACATTCTATTTTATCTATTAAACAAATTCAATCAATATTTTTTTATAATTTACATTGTATTCTTCTTTATTTGTTTTTTATTGTATCGATTGCTGAGAATAGGTTGGTAACAAATTACGAAATGCATTCAATGCAAAATATCATTATAAAAATTGCAATATATTTAATCGGTAGAACATAAGTACCTTTAAAAATCGCTTAATTTTATCGAAAATTTAACTCGATCGATTAAATTTATATTATTTTATACAGATTAAAGATCTTAAATAGCACAGAGTTTAGAGTTGTGTATTTACACTTTTTATGTCAAATAATAATTTTAATGTATATTTTAAGCAAAACAGTGCTTCAGATATTAAGAATAAGTGTACAGGCAAATGGTCTCTCCTGACCGGATAAGCCATAACAACAACAGAATATATGTTTTTATAATTATCGTAAGCAAATAAAAGCTTTATGTAGTTAAAATAATTGCAAATATATATTGCGTTTATAAAATACTTGTAGTTCTATACACTAGCATCAATTTTAGATTTTGCATCTGCTTGAAAATTCATCTCGAATCTAAAGCCATACCTTTTAGTGGTTTGGAATTCTTATTTAATACATATCATGTTGCCCTACTCTACTGTCCTACTACTATTGTAATTGTCTTACTCATGGTGTGTAACTATGAAACTAAGATATATAGTAAAATTTATTATAAATTTACATTCATAAAGCATGAAGTACTTCGCATAACGCATTAAGTTAATATTATACTTCATTTATAGAAAAATATCTTAATGTTAAAAATATACACACAGGCCAAAGAATTGGAAACTTTCATCTAATAATCTCTAGCAAGAGATTATACAAGAAAAATGTTTTTATGAAGTTGATTACAAAAAGTTTAAATGCTTGCGTAAGAGGCTTAAGAAATGGAATTTCTTTTCCTTTTTTAAAGAGAATGATCAGTGTCGTCTCCGACAAATTGCACTGTAGAAATGGGACTTTACAGAGCTTCAAATGACAAAAATCGTCAACTTAAGCTCTTCCCAACAAAGTTCAATCCGAACCCCAAACAGAGAATTGCAAAACATAAAAATCCAGATTTGGGGGCCTATGAATAAACAACCCATCTTTGTCCGAAATAAAAAAAAAGATTTCAGTGATATAAACGCAAAAGACTCTTGACATTTGGGGATTGGAAACTAGTAATGGGATTTCATTAACCTCACTACATATTTTTCTGTACTGATGGAAACCGATGAATTTGCCGAGAAATTCATATATCTATGAATCCATTGTATCTTATTCACACTATACAAGAGTCTGGCTGGAATATCATTATATGAGGCATGACCTGCTGAAATGCAAGTGGTATCCAAGTGTTATTCGACGTTAAGCAAAAGCCATGGGTTACTTAACTATACTGGCAGATTAAGCGTTTCTTGGAATATTTTGTTTTTACTCTGATGGTGAAGGAGACTTTAGTGAAGATAATTTATTGTACGATAGGAGTTACACAAATAGGTTCAATCAGCATCTGCTTGTCTTCCAATACTTTCCATGGGTACCATAAAGAACGGAGCTTAACTTTATATGAAATATGAGGGATATGATTGAAAGACGTATCCAACAAAATTATTCTCTTTCGTCTAATTTACATGTTCTAAAAAGCTACATGACAAATGGACCGTATTTTCTGGAAATAAAAGCACTTCAAAATAACGTAGACTTAATGCCCAAGTGAATAAGAACTACTGTGTGTGCAAAAGATGGTCCAATAAAATATTGATCTTGGGTTTCTAATTCTTTGACAAGTAAATTAGATGAAAACCATTACAATGTAATATTCCATGTTAAAAATATGAACTTACTTTAAATAAATAAATACTTTTGATGCAATATTTAGCTTATCAACATAAATTTCATACAAAATTGCAGAAACATTATTACGTATAACCTCAAATAAAATCAAACAAATTATAAAAAATAAATGCTTCTTAGCCCATTAGAAAGTTAGTAACTTTTTTAAATAAGTAACAAATTTTTATTCAATAAGAACTTTTTAATTATCAATAATAAAAATCAGTAAAAAATAACATAAGTACTGAAAAATGTAATATATTTTCACAGAAAACTAAATTTATTTATAAAAATTGTGATTAATTGAAATAACACAATTTTTTTCCTATGTTTTTAAGTCTTTTACTGCCGCCATTGAACTATGGCAAACATGGGACGATACTCGACTTAATTTCCCATCTTGGTCGAAAAAGCAGTACCAGATTTTAGATTCGGAGTGGATCAAAAAGCTGTGGAATCCAAATTTATACTTTGTGAACTCCGTGGACGGCAAAATGAATAACATCATCACTCCTAGCAGCTTCTTTTGGCTTACTCCTCAACGAAGAATTCTATACTGCTGTCGGTAAGCCTTTGACGAATTTAAAATCCTTGAGACCTAAGAAAGTTAAAGTAAATCATATAAAAGATTGTATATAAGTAAGGACTATAGGGTTTACCACATATAAAACTCAAAATGTTTTAAAATCAAACTTTGGAAGTTTTTAAAAATCTACCAAACTGTTAAAATATTTCTCTTAATAATTTAAAATACTTTAGAAGCAATTGTATGTATTTATTGTATTAAAAACTCTCAGTTATTTAGGAAAAATAAAAAAGCAACTATTGAATTGATTTCAATCGTTATAAGTTTTCTATTGTAAGAAAATTTGCGATTTCTGAGTTTGGTAAGAAAAAAATAAATAAAAAAAAGAACATCTTAGATGATGGCAATCAGTAGATGGTACTTACATATCTCCCATTTGCAAGTTCTGAGTTTGGTAAAAAAAAAAATAAAAATCCTAGATGATGGCAATCATTAGATGGTGCATTACATATCTCCCCAAATCACAACGCTAAGCAAGGGCTCGTATTTGCCAGTAGCTGCCAAAAAAAGAAGACGAAGCATAGCATCAGACCAATTTCGTCAGCTATCTGCAGCCTCAGGTCTTACAGTTTCAAGGAAAACCTTGTTCACAGGTTTGGGAAATATTGACCAATATATTTGTACACCTGTCTGATGTGTTCTATTTAAAGCAACTCACTTTTGAAAGCGATTAGGCTGGAATGAAAAAGATGCAATGTAAACATCATTACAGTATGCTTGTCGGATGTTTTCCGACGAGTGCATGTCTCATCCCCTTGAGACTTTCATATGCAGAATGCCACAGGTATCTTTTACCCCTAAGACAACATCAATGAACAACACCGTTACAGTTTATTTCGATTCAACATAAATTCCAAAAAAGTCATTATAATTTTTTGGAATTTATTTGGTACATATCTATTTAATTTGGAGTGGAATCATATTAGATTCCGGAATATATTTGCATGTTGAAATCGAAATAATATCAGACTATATTTATAGGATATTATGTGGAACGGCAAGCTTGTTCATTTAAGGATACCATTGGTTCAAGATTTTTGTTTATAGATAACAATGGAATTCCTCCTTGAACATGCATTGTTTGCAAGCATTCTTAGATTAATAGCAACGAATGTCATTAATCAAAGAATATCACCCATGCAGAGTTACTAACATTCTTATTTGAAATTAATCTGATAGATCATGTGTGGCGAAAGGTTAAACAACGAACTACAGCTTGTCAGCTATCACTTATATAATTAACTTTAACTTCGTACCGCGTTCAATGATTGGAACTTCAAAGCGCGTCGTTTGTTTTTTGAATGAAATAATTTATTCCAAGAAAAGCTCAACAATTTAATATTCAGCATCTTTTAGGCTTTATATGAATTGCATTTCATCGCATTGGAGGCATACACTATATGTAAACCCTCATACCAAATGAATGATATTTAGCTTTTGTGAAAGTGATATTTTTATGATTGTTTCAAAAAGCAAAGTTTGTAATTTTCATTAATGATATCCTGTATTGCCATTTCTTGTTCTTCATCATTTGTTTAATAAATAAGCTTTATGAATAAATTGCTTTTTTTCAAAAAAGTATATTTAGTTAACAAACTGGGGAAAGTCAGTAAACATTAGACGTCTTAAATAGTGTTGAATTTAACAATGTATTCAGATTTGGTAATTGATAAAAAAGACATATGTGTATCATTTTAAATAGCACAGAACTAAAAATGTAACCACTGTTATGGAGTTCTTGATATTCTCTCAACCATCTAAACAACATCAGGATAAATTAAAAGAATTGATTCGTTTCCCTTATTTTTTAAACTCTTAATTGCAGTACATAATATAAAGCAAAAGTTAATAGATAGGAAATACAGTTCTTAATTTAATGTTTTTATTGGATAGATATTGCATACACACAATTTATAGATCACTTATATTATTCAATTAGGTTTTCAACAGCAATAGAAGTATAATGTGTTAAAATCAGCTGAAAAATAAGATTCTAAAAAGGTTTTGACTATTTTTTCTTAAAAATTAATTTTTTTATCTTCGTAAAATAGAAACTGATGGAAAATAATGTAAAAAAACTAGATAGATTTTGGCATTAAAAATGTAAGCAAATTTAGTAATACATAATAAAACTTCTACTTTCACAATTCTGTTAAGGGAAAATATAAGGGGTGATATATTTTAAGTAAAATTTACGAATCTATATTACACATATATTTTAGAAACTATTTTCATATGTAACTTCGTATAAACTATTCATCTCGATTCATTTTAAAAATTATAAATCGTGTTTCATCATTAGTTCTGAGAATTTATTTCTCTTAATGTACTTAATATTCTGATTTAGTGATTAATTTTTAATTTTGAGAGAACTTAAATATAACTTATCAATTTAATTATTTATGTTATCCGTATTATAATGTGTATATACACTACTGGCCATTAAAATTGCTACACCAGGAAAGCGGCACACCACACACGTGAAATTTGCATGACAGGTAGAACTTGCTGTGATTAGATTTTCAGCGAATTCATACAAAGCAAGTGACAGTAGCGACATCTACAATGTGCAAAAAACCAGAGATTTGACAGCAGTTTTCTCATACTCAATTTCCGTTTCAACGTTGTTTTCGGCAAAGAAAGTTGTTGTAATGCCTCGAGTAAAAAGAAGAAATGCCTATCAGCACGTGTCTCACTTTGATCGAGGAAGGATTATAGCCTACCGGGATTGCGGTTTATCGTACTGCAATATTGTTGCTCGCGTCGGTCGAGACCCCATGACTGTTAGCAGAATAAGGAATCGATGGGTTCAGGACAATCATACGGAACGTCATGCAGGATCTCAGCGACCCCCATCACTAACAGCAAAGAAGACAGACATCTTATCCGCATGGTCACAAGGGATCGTACAGCCACGTCACGAACCCTGAGTCGAGAAATGGAGTCATTTACAAGGCAACAAGTTTCTGCTAAAACAGTTCGACGACGTTTGCAGCAGCATGGATTGTCTGCACGGTGACCATGGCTTCGGCTACCATTGACGCTGCGTCTCAGACAGGAGCGCTTTCAATGGTGTGATCAGTGACGAACCTGGTCGCGGGAATGGCATCACGTCATCTTTACAGATGAATCTCGGTTCTGTATACAGGACCATGATGGCCGCATCCGTGTTTGGAGGCATCGTGGAGAACGTGCATTGCCAGATTGCATTGGACATTGCCATACTGGCCCAACTGCTGGAGTGATGGTATGAGGTGCCATTGGATACACGTCTCGATCACCTCTTGTTCGCTTTACCGGCACTTTGAACAGCAACCGTTACATTTCCGATGTGTTAAGGCCCGTGGCTCTGCCCTATCTTCGAGGCCTCCCTAATGCTTTGTTTCAATAAGATAATGCACGACCGCATGTTGTCCTTACTGTTCTGAACATCCTTGATACAGAACAGGTTCGACTGTTACCCTGGCCAGCACGTTCTCCTGATCTGTTACCAATTGAGTACGTGTGGTCAATGGTTGCCGAGCGATTGGCACGCCATCACTCACCATCCACTACTGTCGATGAACTGTGGCATAGTGTTGAAGCTGCATGGACTGAGGTCCCCGTACATGCCATACAGTCTCTGTTTGACTCCATGCCTAGGCGGATAAATGCTGTTATTGCAGCCAGAGGTGGCTGCTCTTGGTACTGATTTCTCAAGTTCTATACATCCTAATTTCTTGTAAATCTAATCACTTGTTCTTTCCACTATAATGTATGTGTCCAATAAATATCGTTCTGTTATTTGCATTCCTTCTTGGTGTAGCAATTGTAATGGCCAGTAGTATATATATATATATATATATATATATATATATATATATATATATATATATATATATATATATATATATATATATATATATATATATATATATATATGTATATGTATATGTATATGCTTTCCATAACTTATATTATTATTTGATTAGAATAGATTTAAAATCTTAGCATTCAAAGGATTTTAAATATTATAAAAATAAATGGTTTTCTAAAAGAAATATAATGAAACATGTATTTTTCATTTCAATTGTTAATTGAAAGAAATTATAAATGGAGGATCATATCATCTAAGCTACATAATTAACAAAATAACACAATTTAAAGATATTTTGCCTGATATTTAACTACTAATAACCTGTTCTATTATATATTTAACAACTAATAACCTATCCTATACCTTGTCTAATAATAAATATTTTATATTCACCTTTTGTATTCTGAAAGTGTTTTTCATTTGAGTGTTCAAATGACTAAATACACATCTTTCCATTAGTCAGCAAACAATTTTGATCCAAGCGCTTCTGCCATTTTGAAGCTTTTGTCATTGATTTGTCCCTCTGAAACTCTTAGAATATACTTAAAATTTATGTCAGTATAATATTTTATTCGGTTTCATTAGGAATATAAATTGAGACTATGCAACTTTTATACATTAATCTCATGAAATGCATTTCATAAAAATTTGTTTCTTTACATACCAATTTTAAAATTGCTGTTCATATAGATTTACCTAAAACTGAACTAGAATTTTACGTTGCAATTAATTCTATAGTGAGTTTAAATTTTTAACTATAAATCACACATCAGATAGGCTTAGTTTAAAAACATTTTCAGCTCAGTAACATTAAACACCTTATATTCACGTATCTTAGGATTTCTCTTATTTGATGCACCCTTTCTTTATGTTTTAATGAATCCCGTAATGATGTAAATCTATTCTTTCTTTTTATGATTCAGAAAACTAATAATTATTCAGAAACTTATCAAAAACACTGGTATTTTTTCCTTCAACAAAAAATTTAAATAATATTTTGATTTAAGAGTAGAATCAGTCTTTGAAGTTAAAATATTTTTCTTACAGTTTACAAAAATTATAGTAAGTGGCATTTTGAATGTTTAAGTCCTATAGTGTTTCATACACACAAACATTATAATTTCAGAGTCACGCTGAAGTTGGTTTGCGAAATGAATCTGCAGAATTATCCTCATGATGAACAGAAATGTGGAATAAAAATGTCATCAGGTATAGTAAAAATTCAATATTTCTAACTAAAATAAATACATTGTCTTAGTTATTTTTTAATGATATTTTCTTTAGTGATAAAAGGCGCTAAAAATATTTGATTATTTATTAGCAACTACAAAAATTAACATTGTAAATAATCAAAAACTGTAAATAATATTTAATGTCTCTCATATTATTATTTTCTTTGAATTCTTTGAAACTTCAAATGTATATTATCCAACCATTTAATTCTGACTTAAACTTATTCGCTTACAAAAGACTTTTCCCTTTGGATCATCAGTTTACTTTAAATTTTCGATTAGATGGAGACGAAAATGTAGGGTATACAGTTTATTAAAAGAGCAATAGCTTAACACAGTTAAATGATTTTTTACAATAAGGATATCTATTGTCTAAGGCTGCACAAGACATCAACAAGCTTCTGTCCACCATAGTTGCAAGGGAGAAAACCTGCACCATCCAATGGGTCCTTGCACATGTTAACATCGAGGGAAATGAACAGTCGGACTCCCTCGCCAAGGAGGCTAGAAATATCAATCCCCCTCCCACGACTACCACTTGCTTCGATGCAAACGCCGTTGCAAGGCATCAGCTCTGCGGGGGACTAAGGAAAAAATGGTGCCTACCGGAGCTTAATCCTGACCGTGGTATCACCTCTACCATCAGCAGAATGCGGACTTGGCATATGAAGGGTATGAAAATCATGGCCGACGGATCTAGAACATACGCAGATTGCAGGCACTGCACAGGAGTTCCACTGGATCCGAGGCATCTCTTTAACTGTATCTCTGTTTTCTCGACCCTCTTTAGCATCGAACCCAACTGCTGCCATGATAGTCTCTATACCGAAAAAGCTTAAGATGTGACCAGGGCAGTGCTCCATGCCTTTGGTCTCATATGGCTTATCTTTTTTTACCTCTTCCTTTTTTTTCCCCTTCGCCCTTGTCACACGACAACAACAGCATTATCTAAGGCTACAAATAAATACTTCACAATCACGCATTACTAAACTTCCTCCTATTCACATATTGTATTCTTTATAACATGAATCTCATCATTGGGAAACACATGCACTATCAAGAAAAGTTGTGAATTATCTGTACTTTTCTTAAAACATTTATTAATTCACTTCTGATTGTTCAATTATATTTTATGAAATTTATTATAATAATTATTTTGACAATTTTTTTAAATGCAAATTATAAAATATACTTTTATAACAATTATGAATCTAAATTATTTTTGTACAAGCCATCTGTTTAGTTTACAGTTAAACAGGTTTAAGATATATTATTATAGATTTTTAATTCCCTGCAAAGATATTTTCTAAACTTGTTGTTATAAAACTTATGTTAAGCCTTCATCTAAACTGTGGTTCAATTTGTTCAACCCGGCTGGATAGAAAACTGTACCCCCATCTCCAATTAACCAATTCTCTATTGTTGTTTTTAAATAGTTATCAGATGGAAAATTTGTTCTGTATAATATGTTCCTTATTTCTTTTGATCAAAAAAAGATATATAGAAAAATATTATACAAAAGAATAATCTCTTGCTTCCCAATCTGATCTTTAGCGAAAATTAATGGGATTTTTGAATTTGAATTTTTGTGTAAATCTCTCATTGAAAATCTATTAATGAATTAATTATAATAAAATTTTAAAGTAAATATTATCGAACCAATATTTATAAAGAAATTCAAATTATAAATATTTTTATAAGAATTCAGTTTTACAATGAGTAAAAAAATTCAAGTTTAAAATGTATTCTAAAATATTACAAAGAATACGTATGATATCCAAATGCCTCAATCTAATTTGATATTAGAAATAAAATCTTTTAATGTTAAATTATTTTTAGTACAAAATATGCTTAAATGTTTTGAAAAAGATTAAATTGTTAAACAAGAAAATGACAAATTTTTTTTACATTCTGCTATAGATTTTCTAATAACTGAAATCTAAAAAAAACAATATCTCAAATATTAGCTTTATGTTTTCCATTTTTAATAATATCCTTCAAAATCAGTCATTTTCTTATTTGCTGCAAGAGAAGAAATCAAGAAAATATAAAACACACAACTCAATAGACATACACTGCTGGCCATCGTAAATTCAACACCCTGAAGGAAGCATGCAAATAACATGAAATTTATAACATGCATTAGTGGAGGTGAGATATGAGAATGATTAAAATTTCAGCGTGGACACACATCACGCAGGTCTATGACACCACTTCAAAGCGCTATTTAAGGATTGCAAATTTTTACAGTTTCAAATGCGGCAGTTTTTTTTTTTTAAACATTAGTTATGCCTTGTAGAAAACAGCAGTCATTTTTTGATCAAGTATCCGAGTTCGACAGAGAAAGGATAGCAGCCTACCAAGATTGTGGATTATCTACCTTTCAGGGAAATCTGTAGTCGTATTGGAAGAAACTAAACAATTCTTACACGGATGTGTAATCGTTTGATGACGGAGGGTACAACGGACCGATGAGCTCTATCGCATCCTTCTCAATGCACCGCTTCACATGATGGCAAATTGTGTGCTTGGCAGAAACGAATCCCTCGGCCACATCACGAACCATAGAAAGCACATTCAGTCTGTAACACATCATGCAGTGTCTGCGACTACCATTCGACACCGCTTACAGCAAAGTGGTCTGTTCACAATGAAATTGTCTTAACAGATTATTTTGTCTTTTGTCTGCAACATCACGATAGTCGCATTAGAGTCTGGAGACACCCAGGGGAGAGGATGCTGAACAGCTGCACCGTCATACTGGTCATCGGGTATTATGCTATGGGGCGGTATTTGTATCACTCTAGTATTCCTCTAGTACGCATTGAAGATACTTTAAGCAGTCAGCGCTATATCTCCGAAGTGTTGGAGCCAGTTGTCCTTCCTTACTTTAAGGGCTTGTCCACATTCATATTTTAAGGAAATAGTGCGCGACCACACTTAGCACGCATTGTCCAAGGTTTCTTTGTCATTTGCCAGATTGAATTGCCTCCCTGATTAGCTCGCTCTCCGGATCTTTCGCCAATAGAAAACATTTAATCCATGATTGCTCAGCGATTGATCTAGATTACATCTTCAACAGCAGCGCCAGACCAACTTTGGGAACGTTTGCAAACTGCTAAGTTTATTGTACCCCAAGAACTCATCCAAAATGTTTTTGAATCAATGCCAAGGAGTGTGAACAACAATGGTGGCTACACTGGCTACTGATTTTGGCCGGAACCATACTTCACATAAGTCTATAAATTTAATCATTTGATACTAGGTCAACATATTATCAACAAAATAAATTTTGTTGTGATATCACTTGTCTTTCTTGGTATTGCAATTTGAGTGGCCAGCGGTGTATGAACGGAAAGGAGTAGTTTAATCTAAAAAATCTTAGTCACCTTCATTTAAATTATTTTTACAACGAACCCACTATTTGTTTCATCGAGAAGTTTTAAAACACTTACGTAAGTGATTAATAAAATTCAAATAAGGCCCAAAAAGTCTTTTAAAAAATTAATTACTTTCAATTTTTTTCAATAAATATACGTATTAAAGACCGCACAGTAAATCCACCTTAAATAAATATTAGATAATTTTCAAATAAAGTGAAGTTTATTTAATATATATATATATATATATATATATATATATATATATATATATATATATATATATATATATATATATATATATATATATATATATAATTTATTTTCAGCTATATTTGGTACTCAAAGTATTGAACTCAGGTGGTACGTCAACAGCATGGAAACTGATAAATGTTCAAGTTTGCAGCAATTTGAAGTGTTAAATTTAGAGAATAACATTTGCTCAGCCAAGATTGGAAGAGGTGAAAAACAGTTGCTTGTATTACAATAAATGCAAGTTTTTCTGTAATTAATTATAAAGTGCAACCATAAATTATATATGACGTTTAAAAGCGTTCAGTATTTGATTGGTTTATATTAAAAGAAATACCTTATTAGTCAGTTATATTTTTATATACTTAGAAAAATTATTTAAGAAATGATTAAGGCAGTCATCATAAATCTTGTTGCAATTACAGCTCGATAATCAAAATGTGTTTGCCATAATGGTCAAACGCTTAGATAACGCTTTCATTTGTATCATTTTTACTCAATTTTTTGCTTCAGAAATAGATTGAATAAATTTTTGGTTTATCAACTGTATTAAATTTTAAAAATGATTGAATTATCAAAACAATCGAATAAATAAATGATTACATAGAATAACTTTTATAGCAAAAAGAAAGCAAAATATTTTCAATTGTTTTAAAATCTTATTTTATTAGTATCTATAAATTCAAGTTAAAACCTCCTATCAACAATCCTAAGCAAAAATTCACTGGTCATAAAATTAATTTTAGTAATTCAATAAAAAGAATGCATTTCAAATAG
This sequence comes from Latrodectus hesperus, assembly GCA_037975125.1. NCBI lineage: Eukaryota > Metazoa > Arthropoda > Arachnida > Araneae > Theridiidae > Latrodectus > Latrodectus hesperus. The sequence goes on along the minus strand of CM075856.1, from coordinate 68,830,324 downwards.
TGACCAACAATTCGATGTTCGTTACATGCTGCATGTGAATTGAATAATATTCCTCTACATATAAAATTGTCTTATTTCAAAATATTCCAGAAGAAATATCGTATGCAGAACTCAATAAGTCGTTAAACCAATGCCAAAGTTTCATTTAAGTATAAATAGTATGTGCAAAAAGAATCTTCTTAAACTATTATAAATAAGTACATAAGGTTCATATATTTTGAGTATCATGTTTTAAAAATATCCAGTCACGTTTCATTGATTAGAGCAGCATATTTTCATGGTGAAAGAGCACCAGAACATATTAGAATGTAATTTTTGGAAAAAATATTTCCATTCCTTAGAGTTTTTTTTTTTTTTTCCAAAAAGCAAATTATCTGCTCCCTAATTTAATAAAACTTCATATTCTAGACTTTTCAATTTTGATTTCAACATTAAAACTTTTTGCACTTGGAAACAGCTTTACCAGTTGCAAAATTATTGAAGTTTTATAGCTCTTCCTTTTTTTTATTCAATAATCAATTCGTCAAAGCATTTTATTTGAATCGTTTTTTTCTTTACTTAAACATAATGTTAATTTTAAAAGAAGCACAAAGTTATATTTTTTTAACAATTCTCTGTTCACATTTTTATTAACTATGATCTAAATTTAAATACAAATTTCAGAGTCCTAAAACTCCTATTTTTATTGCACAACCACCTTTTCTATTCCTCCCATACTAAGCTCTAAGCAGCATTTATTATCTTTACAATATTAAAGAAGTTTCAATAAGATCAGCATGGTACCATAATTGCTGTAGAGTAAGCATGCGATATTATTTGTTAAAGCATACGTTAATATTAATAACAGACATGAAATGACGTCAGCTCAATAACATGAATTATATATCTTCAAGCAATCCAAAATAAAAGGCATGATTTGTTTTAAATTTTCGATTAATTTAACTCAAATTATCTGCATGTCATATAACTCAAAACATCGATATTTCTAAAAAATAATCTTGACACTGGGCTTAGAGATTATGCTTTATTTTCTTGCTTAATTTTTCTTGACTGTTAAAGCGATTACTTTGGTTTTAAAATGATCGACACTGGTATTATAAGAGCCGAAGTGATTAAAAAAGTAATAACATATATTTTTAATACATTGGTGGTTATATAGTAATCAAATCTTGTTGGTTATTGATGTGTTTCAATACTGAGAAAAAATGTTTAATAAATTACACATGGTAATAGGTCAAGTTGTCTTATTCTCTAATGTCTATTATTCAAAAGTATAAAATAAATAAAAGGAAGATTTTTTACAACATTGAATTAATTATGAAAAAAATCAGAAAACATTTATTGCTTCTAATTGTTCTGTATAATTATATGCGTATCCTCAATAACAAAAAGATTCCTAGATATAAAACTTTTTTAAAATATCTTTTTTTTACACTAATTTTGTTAACAATTTGTTATTAAATGTTTATACTGTCGGGAGAGTTTTCACTTCAATAATTAACGTATTACGTAGAGAGATTCCTTAACAATTCTTAATTATTGACCAATTCAAAAAATAATTCAAATTGTCGATTAACGTCATTAAAAATTTTGATAAGTAAATGGATAAAATATTGTGCAGAATTTCAACTTAAATAAATTTATGCACCTACCTCTGGTGACGTAATTTAAATTCATTCCCACTTCTTCAAATATAGAGAAATACATTTCTTAACTTCTAAAACGTTAAAAAAAATGTTTGTTTAAAAAAGAAAAGAAAATAATCACATTTCTCTAATATTTTGATCATGCGCATATTAAATTAACATGATCATAATAAATAAATTTAAGACTTCTATTTTGTGGTATAAAAGACAGTTAAGTTATCTATATTCAATTGATTATATATTCTTAGGTAGTGTACATAGTTTTACATACTTATTTACGTGGTATAATTAGCATAATTACTAATATAAATAAGTATATCGATATAAATATTTCTGTTTGATGTTTTTATCCTTTTCATTCATTGCACATAAATAATCACTTAATATAAAATAATAAAAGAAAAATCTTCTTCTATAAACTAAAATAATAAAAAAATTTGAAAAGCACAAGATTTTAGTAAAATTATAGAAATACTTAAATCGATGATTAATATCAAGTATAAAATTCATAAATCTTGATTATTAAAAAAAAACTATCCCGACATATAGGCCACTAACTATCAAACCATTCACAGAAAGTGAATAAAACTTTGTCTTAAGGTATTTTGAGATGTGCGCTGAAGAATGATATGGAAAGCAACGCCACTACGATTTCAGTGAGGGAATTTCGAAAATATCATATGGCAACAAAAAATTTTTTTGCATTAGAATGTGATCCTCTTTGTGAAAAACCCTAAATAATGTTCAAACGATAACTGTAGCATAAAAATCACCTGTGGTAGATAGGCTAAAAATTAAAACAACCAATAAGGATTAATAAGTAGATAAAATAAAGCATTTTTACTGTGTTCCACAAATTCTCCGCATGACCTCATTCACACATGACGAGACTTTGCATGCGGTAGATGAAGGATATCACTGCAGCTCGTACCAGGAGTATAGGAATCCCCTGAATCGCAGTTCTGGTGGCACCTTTCAAATTCGATGCAGTTTGCGGACGAAACTGATACATTTCGGATTTTGATATACTTACAGCCAGAAATCCAATCGTGTCAGATCAGGTGACCTTGGTGACTACGGAAACGGGAAATGATGGGAGATTATCTGGTACCAAACTATTGACTTAATACACATTTTACAGAAGATCCTGCATGTGGAGGAGCGCCATATTGCATCCCCACAACTTTAGATAGAGCATTTTGCCGTTGCAATGCAATCAAGTAACGAGTTAATATGTCCAAATAGTGACCACTCATAACTATACACGTTTGCAGATCACCGGCAGTAACCTCTTTAAAAAAGTAAGGACCGAAGATGAATGAACTAGTTATACCACACCACACAGTTACTTTTTCCTTGTGTAATGGATTTGCAAGCATTTAATGTGCATTATTCTCTGCCCAGTTTTTCGAATTCACGTTACCAGTTAAGGACAAATACGCCTCATCTGTCCACAAAATGCACATAAAGACAGCTACTATCTTCAACATACTGGATAAGAAATTGATTCACCAATCCAACCGTAATTGATAGCCTTCCGCTTCCTACATCTGGAAACTCTGTAATCGATAGGGAAACATGTTTAGAACAAAGCAACGAATCTTGCAGACAGTTAAATTCCGCAAATTCAGAACACGTGAAACACTGTGTGATCTTGCTGGAAGAACTGTGCTTGTCGTCTCATGAATTTCTGCAAAAATTTCCAATGGAATGGAAGGTCCTCTAGACGGAGATCTACCACATGTGCAACCAGTTTCTTCAAATTTATCAATTCCCGTTCAGCTTTGACAATGCACGGGCCTCGCCGTAATCCATGGTTTCTGTAGTAAACACACAATGTCTCTGTGGTATTTTGTCCATGCAGGTAATATATCTTTACGATTTCCCCACCTTCTTTTCCTGAAAGCGGCATTTTGTTTGGAATGGTAATAAGCAACATACGCTACTCGCAGTGCCTTTCCATTCATTTAACGTGACGATGTCAGTGATGACATGGCCTTTCGTAGAACCCAAAATTTGCATTTCTTGGTTTTTTCTTCTCGTTTTGTGGAGTACTAATCAAACTAAGATCTCAGCCGAAGAAGTAGTGTGACATAAATCAAACGAACATTAATCATCTGGTGCATGGCAAAGTCCTTTTTACTTTTTCCTTGCCTAGATCAGGGGAATTTCAGTACAGGTGTCATTCCAACGTTGTTTAATGTTTTTCAGTATAGAATTTGCATTCCATTATCAAAAACTCAGTGTTGCCATTTGAAATTTTCGAAATTTTCTCATTATAACTGTAACTGTTTGAGTAACACTGTTTTCTTCCCATATCTTTCTTGAGAGCATTTTTCAAAATACTTTATGCCAAAAGTTCATTCAGTTTCTGTGAATGATATGATAGATAAGGACCCAAATATCGCGCAGAATAGTTTTTTTTTAAATCCCCCTGTATTTTGAAATACAACAGAGACTTAAAGTAGGGATATTCATCATAAAATCAAGAAGCAAATGAGGGAAAGACATAAGTTCATAAATCGTGATCTCCCAAATGTTTTTTACACTCATTCAGATTCAAAATAAAATTATTCAGCTTTTTTTTCGAAAACAGTTACCATAACGTACTTTTTTTAGAAATCCATGATTTCTACTGAGAAACATACTATCAGAAAATTTTTATCAAAGCAAACACAAAGAAATATTATGAAAAACATTAGAGTGGAAGAAGTAAATAATGCCCTTTTAAAGTTAAATACTCACACACAATTCTATGATACATTAAATACTTTGTCTCAATTAAATAGAAGGTCTAAACAGCAATAATTGATAAGTAATTATAATATTAACAGCTAGCTTAAAGCTATCAATAAAACAAAAACCATGTTTCTTTGAAATTAGTGCCAGGCAGCCTGAAATAAGCTTTATACGAAAAATATTTATACAAGTTTTACAATGATGTTTGTAATTAGAGATTATATATAGAGATAAGAGGCGATAGACTGTTGAATGTTAACTTTGAGTGAAAATTCACAAGAGCAAAGGGATATCGACAGAAAGAAAAAAGTGTGATAGTGATAATTAATTCGAATCTCATTAAAACTGAGATTCGAATTAATCATCACACTCTATCACTTTTTACTCTCATTAAAATTGAGATTCGAATTAACCAACACAATCAAAATATTTTTATAATTTTGAACTTATTTGAATTTGGTCTTAATGACAATCAATCAATATAAAGCTTACCAACTCATGCTTCCTATACCAACTGGTAAATTTATATATTTTCTAACTTTCACAAACACATTCCTGATTCAATATTTTTTTTTGTTTTATCTTTTGCAATAGTAAATGCTTCTTGTTTGGAGAAAACATTCCTAATGAGAAGACGGAGTGGATATTACGTCATCAACATCTACATTCCGACGATATTGATCGTTTTGATGTCTATGCTGACATTCTGGATACCACCGGAAGCGGTTCCCGCCAGGGTTACTCTTGGAGTGACCAGCCTCCTAACAATCATTACGAAGCAATACCAGGCATCGATGCCTAATGTGTCATATATCGTTGCTCTCAATATATGGATATCCACTTGCATTGCTTTTGTATTTTTTAGCCTTCTGGAGTTTGCAACAGTAATTGTTTTGACAAAAAAAATGAGAGGGAATATATATTCGGAAGAGTCAAAGTTTGTGATGCCCTTGGTAAGTAGAAGTACAAATTACTTTGTGTTAAAGAAGTTTAACGATATATTTCCAAGTTAGTGATTAAAAATATCTTAAATGGATTAAGTAAAAAATAATTTTATATATGTTAATACTACATACTGAAGTCCATTAGTAAGGTTGGAAATACTTTCCCGGCCCGATAGTAACTACACGAAACAGAGTAAAGGACGTGGGAAAGATAAGGAAACATGTTTATTATTCTTATTAAAGCAAAAAAGCAAGGAAATTTTGGCTTCTCCTATTAAACCATTGGTATGTATCTACATATGTAGGAAAAATGAGGTTAACAATAAGATAGAGTGGGTTGGTCTAGTGCATTGGTCGGCAATCTGCGACTCACGAGGCGCAGGTGGTCCTTAGCTCCTCGACTACAGCTATTATCCAAAATTCTTAGTTCAGGCACGGAATTTTACTTATTATCTTGTCTTGTAAGAGACGGATAAAAAATTTTGAAACGCAAGAGCTATAAAGAGAGGGCACATTTACAGAAAGCAAAAATAGCACACAGTCTAAAGTCTAGACAAATGATGCAAAAAAAATTTTGAACTCATTCCTTTAAAAAGTTCAATGATTTTAATAGAGACAGCACTTCTCCATCAGTCATTTCAAAATAGTTTTCGATAAGGCAAGTATTATTATCTTGTCTTGTATAGGCAAGCAAATAAGTAGCTTGTAAGGCAAGCAAATATTTTCGAATCGGTACCATTTAAAATGATACGTCATCCAATCATGCTTATCAGTACTGATAAGAATAGACGATTAGTGTTATGTCAAATTTATTTGTCAAGGAAAAATGGCGCATAATAAAAATCTAATTTAGAAAGACGCTTTATGACTAAACACCAATCATTTAGTATAAAATATCCGGTTTGTGATATAAGAAAGAAAGCAATAGAAGAACTCCAGAGGCGAATATAAAGGTCAACTTCTGTTTTTAATCACTGAGTGCAGTCTTCTAACAATGTTAATACTGCAAATTTTGAAGTTAGTCAGGAGACTGTTGAGAAAGCAAAGTTTTAGTCGGACAGAAATTATACAATTATATTTTCATACGTGCATCCGAAGAGTTTTTTCGAGATTTCAAGAATAAAACAGACATTCTTAAAACATCCGAGAGAGGCTTTTGTCTGCTAAAAGAGTGAAAGATAGAACAGTAAACATTTCTGCAAACATAACGTACCAACGAATTGAAGGTTTCAAACTGGATTCCACTTTATCCATAAAAGTTGAGGTGTCTTATAATTTAAAAGACACAATGCAACTTTCTCTTTCTGTTGTTGTTGTTGTGACTTATCCTCCTTTTGTCTGACTTCGTCAGACAAGGTCCATAAGACCACTGACGCGAAGATAATCTGAAACAAAAAGGGGGAAAGAATAAAGGTCATTCTTGGTGAGCCCCATGCAGTCAAGAACATGTTCAGGGGAGGCCTACTTTCTCTTTCTTTTGCTATTTATCTCTATTTCAGGCCTTAAAGATGAACTTTTAGGATTATTGTCATTTAAAAGACAAACACATGGAGTTGATTTACTAAATGTTGCTCTTGAGTGCTTCGAAAAGCATCAAATTGCAATAGAAAAAAATGTTTTGATTTCAGCCGACGTAGCGATGAGTATGACAGGTGCAAAAAGTGGGTTTGTTGCTATTTTGAAAGAAAAAGTTCATGACGAGATACTTACTTACCATTATATTATTCATCATGAAGCACTATGTGAGCAGACATTTCCTGAAGAAATTTGTAAAGTAATGTCATTTAGGATTAAGATTATTATCTCTAATTGTAGGTAGACCTTTTTTCCAGCACCAATTTAAAAATTTTCTAATCGTGGCAGAAAATGAATATGCATATCTGCTCCTGTCAGGTTCTTTGGTTTTCGAGAGGAAACGTTTAAAAACCCCTCACTTCCCTATTTACTGAAATTAAAACATTTCTTCTTGAGAAGAATGTTCACTATGCAGAGTTGACGAATGATCTGTGCATCCAGAAATTTCATTTTATGATAGATGTTACTTCTCATCCAAATCGCAGCTTAATTGCAATTTACAAGGAGAAGGAAGCTCAGTTTTTTTCAGTGTTAAGAAGTAGTTTGATTTGAAAACATTTTGCTGAAGGTTTTGAAAAGCCACAATTCGCTTTTTTTGACTATAAAATATTGGTGAGAAAGTAAGTTAAATAATGACATTTGCTATTTCAAAATAACACTAAAAACTATTAAAGCTTTTCTTAGCAAGTTTAAAAACTTCAGAAACACAAGCGTTTGTGATAAAATTTCTGAATGTCAAGGTAACAGAACTTAATTTTTCCCCTTTTAATATTGATATTGGTATCGTTAAAATGCAGTTTCCTAATTTAAAAAGTAAAGAATTATGGAGCTCAAAATTCAAGCGTCTTTGTGGCGAATTAGAGCTATTAGAGAGAAATAAATGTGAACTAAGCTTACAACATAAGTGATCTGCCTTAAAAAATCTGGAGGGAAAGATAAGTTGATTTTTGACAATTAGAATAGTATTCCTGACTCATATGATCAACTGAAAATAACTATATTTTGCTCTTCTTTCCTTATTTGTGTCTACATATTCGTGTGAAAAATAATTTTCAAGCATAAACAATATCATGAGTAAATTACGAAATCGGTTTATCGGTGAAAACTTAAAATCATGCTTCAAATTAAAAACTACATCATACAAACCTGACTTACCCTTACTTTTCAAAAACATTCGAGGCCAATGTTCACATTTGTGGAGTATTAGTAATTATATTTAAGAAATTTTTTACATTATTTTACTAGTGATACTTTTAAATAAATGTCATCATCTTTATAAAAGTATGATACTAAGTTTTATTTAGTTTACTGCGAATGAAACTAAAACTTATTTAGCAAAGGCAAGCTTGAAAGTATACTTTTAATCCTAATTACTTCCGTAATAATGTCTCCTATTAAAGCAAAGCTGATGTTAAAAATGGCTCTTTAAATACATTTCAATTGTAAATTATCTAGATTTGGCTCTTTTAAATGACGAGGTTGCCCACCACTGGTCTAGAATATTGGCCCAATAGGAAGCCAGACTTCAATTCTGCTAGTTACTTTCTCTGAGAATGCATTATGAAACTATTATATGCAACTCTGATTGAGAGTGCTGATAGCCTTACCGGCAGTTGCAGGCACGCCCGGTATTTTCATTAATATCAGAACTTCAATAAAGCAAAAATTTGAGTCTTGAATTGCAGCATGGAGCAGTTTTTCCATCACCTTTATTGTCTATTTCTGTCACCTTATGATATTTTCCCTTAGATTACCATTGTACTAGAAAACATGATTTTTAAACTTAACCGTGTCATTTCTTTCTTCTGTTATATATTGTCAATAGTAAGGCGGAAAAACGTTTCTGGTTAAGCAATATTTTTTATTATTTCCTATGTTGTTCTTCTTATACTCTAATTGCTGAACATTTGTAACCGCTGTATTGAAAAATTACTTGTATATATATATATATATATATATATATATATATATATATATATATATATATATATATATATATATATATATATATATATATATATATATATGTATGCTTCAACTTTAATATTATTGGTTTCACATTTCAGGTTCTTCTCAGAGCCGACGGGACATGGTCCACGTCAAAAAGTAGCTGGCCATTTTCTAAAGACAGTGATAACTATTTGATTCCCAAAAGATTAGATTATATATCAAGAATTGTTTTTCCTGTATGTTATATTGTATTTTGCGCAATTTATTGGCAATATTACAAATAGATTTTTGAGTAAAGCGCCATGCAGATCCTTGAATCTTTTTCACTAAAATGAAATATTAAATTGCTTAAATATTATATATATATATATATATATATATATATATATATATATATATATATATATATATATATATATATATATATATATATATATATATATATATATATATAAGAAATTTTAAAATGTGCTTAATTTTAAAAACTATAATTAAGGTTTTTCGTTGTAAACTGTATGGAAACTTTAAAACTAATGAATATATTTTATTTTAGTTTAATTTAAAATAGAGCTATTTTCCTTTGGGACACTATAAATTTACCTCTGATCTTTTAAGTTATTATTAAAAATAAAAAACAAGAAATTTCCGGAAATTTTTATCGCTATACTTTATGGATTTTTTGGACGACAAAAGTATGTAAAACACAAAAAATATCAAAGCCAAATTTATTTCATAAATTATCGCAATGTAAGAGTTAAATGTTTGAAAAAGTAGTCTTATGTGATGTAGAGATAGTAAAATTGATAGTGAATGCCGTAATTAAAACTACCACTATTATACTCCGTAGGATGAAGTGAAAGAAGCTTTGTACGTGTGTGATATCAGTTATTCAAATTTTCTATTGTAATAATATAGGTGTTGTCTTTATTGAAAAATCAGTTGTAATCAATAACCGATAGATCTAAGAATCTGATACAGCAGGAAAGTGATGCAATTTGATGAACTAAATAAAATCGTTATCATTAGATGAACAACATATCTTCGTATAATCCCTGAAAAAAGCCCAAAAACAAAGTTTGGATCTGAATAAAATAAAGAGACTTGAAAGTGTCTGATTCAGAAATGCAATTGTGAAGTTCACTGGAGAAAGCTAAAAAAGTAACTATGGTTACTTATTATAGAGCATTTTTTATGCTTTTGCATATTCTTATCCTCCAACCATGGTAATTTTGTCAAAATCGTAAAAAAAAGAATTATTTCATACCAATGAAAATTTTATATCTAAGTTTATTGCACAATTGAAAACTCTTAGTAAATAATAGAAATATTTAATCAAAGTGATGTATACATGGGTAGCTTTTGGCTGTGCTTCCATCAATTACCTGAAATTCTGGCTGATACGACTGTTTTGTTATGAACTATGTAATTTCTTAGAGCATTTGATTCTTATGATCTTTCTCTGTTATGCACACAAATGTGTTGCTTTTGAGTATATGAATCTATGAGATGGTTGTAGTGTATGTTTAGATACTTCTACTTCCATCACTATACAATATTTGCTTGATTGCATATTACTAATCCATGACATCCATGACAAAATGAGTAATTAATCAGAAGGACAATCCTCCATTTCCTTCAACAAAGACACATATTCGACTGACATTTGCATTAATCAGAAGGACAATCCTCAATTTCCTTCTACAAAGACACATCTTCGACTGACATTTGCATTAATCAGTCACTGATATCACTCGTCATTTCGAAAATGCACCCAATAAAATTTACTCTTGAAGAATGATTGAAATAGTTCTCTTCTCTCATCAAGCAGTTTGTAATTCTGTACAGATAGGTTTACAGTCACTATCGGTGAGTGAATTCTTAGCGATAAGAGTAAGAAATACATTTCTTGCCATTTGCACTCTTATTTCAGATGTTGTATTTTCACTGAACGCGTAAAATTTAATTGCAGTGAAAAATTAAACTGTGAAAATTTTTAAGTTTTCTCTCAATTCAAAAACAGTTTTTATTACGAAGAAAATTTTGATTAAAATAGTAGCAAATGATTTCTTATGTTTTAAATAAATTAACTGAATCAAAATTTATTGAAAGCACTAAACTACAATATATTGCTTTTAATGAGAACAGTTGAATATTTGTAATAAAAATTTATAAATTTGTAAAAAAAAAAAAAAAAAAAAAAAAAAAACTAATGTTTGTAAGTAGCATTGACTGCACCAGGCAGCCGAAAAGAAAATTGACTCACTGCCCGTTTTTTTGTGAATACAAACAGCTTGTAAACACTTTTTTAAATTAATTCTTGACAAATATTGAAACCACATTGTTTTAAATATATCTTTGTGTCATAGAACATTACATAGATTTCAAATAATACGATAATTTTAATATTTTATTATATGAGATAATAATATCATTTTTTATTATCTTTTTTACAATAATTTCAGTTCAAAATTATTAAATTTATTAATTTATTGAACAATATCCTATATTCTTCATGTATTACTTTCAGCGTAAAATAAAAAGCTTTTTTATCATTATTTTTCTGTGTGACATGAATATGTATGTCGGTCGTAGGTCCAACTTAGACACACACACACACACACACACACACACATATATATATATAGTATATATATATATATATATATATATATATATATATATATATATATATATATATATATATATATATATATATATATATATATATATATATATATATATATATATATATATATTTGCATATATATATATGTATGTATGTATGATATATATATATATATATATACATATATACATGTATGTATGTATGTATACATATATATATATATATATATATATATATATATATATATATATATATATATATATATATATATATATATATATATATATATATATATATATATATATATGTATATATATATATATATATATATATATATATATATATATATATATATATATATATATATATATATATATATATATATATATATATATATATATATATATATATATATATATATAAATCTATTACAATATTTCAGTCTTACTGATTTCTGGTAAACAGGCTACATGAACATGATCTCGCACTTGAAGAAAATGGGTTTAAAAATATTACTTAGAATAATTTAAAACGGCATGGAAAACAATGCATTTCCATAAATGCACGACAAAGTTCATTTGTGTGAATAGTCTTACTATAAGAATAACAAAAACTATATTTTAAATTGTATCATGGTATATAAAAAGATCAAGATGTAATATTTGGTATAACAATTAATGAAAAATATACAAATCAAAAAATTGTTGTGTAAAAAATGTTGAATACAATAATGTTCACAAAATGAGATCTTCATTAAAAAAACGTCCATATGAATAAGCCTCTAAAAGTGTATAAATAATTTACTGTGAAATTGAATGAAATAAAGAAAATTTTAAATTCACGCCAAAAAGTTCATTTCAATCTCAAAATCATATTCTTTGATATCCGAATTATGAAAATTGCCAGTTAATAAACTAAATTGAAATTTAAAAAGAACACAACTCTTATATATATGGTCTCTTAAATTTTGTTGATCTACATTTTTTATCTAGATGCATAATTTTAGAATTACTGAATCCTTACATTATTAAAGATATCTGATTTCATATATAAAGTCACCAAACCAAATTAACAAAGTTAATTTTACTTTCAGAATCACATTTCTGAGTATCCGAAGTAAAATAAATTCCCAAATAATAATCTAAACTAGAATTAAGAGACTCGCGGGTTCTCAGATCATCACTTATATATTCCTGATGTGCATTTCTTTATCCGGGTAATTTTAGTTTTTTGAGCTGTCAAAAATATTTTCCCAAATTTTTTAACACATTAAAATATTTTTTGTGCTATCAAATCCCCCACATCAATGCCAAACACCATGGCGCACGGTTAACAATTTCACGTTCAAAGACATGGGCATCTAGGTCGTTTTTTCTAATATTACGCCATTAAGATATTACTATATTTAAAAACAATAAACACTTCAAACCATACACACAATACGAAATTTAAAAATAATAATGTAATTACACTATAATTCATTAAAATTGCTGTATTCTATATTAATACCAACAAAAAATATTTGGTAAGTCTATAACATGTTATTAAAAGTTTTTAAACTAATATATAATGATTTTCATTATATCATTTAGCTTAAAAGAAATTTTCAAACCTAATTATTAATAAATATATAATAAAGCAATAAAAATATCAGATTTATAACAAAATTCAAAAAACCTATTTCTTAAAATTATTGAAATTCTGCCGATATATTAAGGAAAGGAGAGCAACCTCTATTTTATTTATTCATTTATTAATTATTTTTATTTTGATCCAGAATCAAATTGATAAAATGGTTTGTTCTTGTTGATGACGTAAAGTAATCATAAAAATATTCAAAGACAAGGATTTTCTCCAAACAGAAATTGCTATTTTACTAAGAACAAAAACATTTGCTAAGAACAATAATACTAAGAACTCAACATAAATGCGCATGTTGTCTTCATGTTGTAATAAGTGATTCTGTACTTGATTATTTGAATACATTAACTTTCAAAAAATAAATATTAAAGCAAAAAATAAGAAGTTTTGGAAAAATTTAAAAGTGAGTCTGTACTCTTTATCTAAATATGAAAATATTATTTTTATATTTGAATAAAATGAATTTTTTTTTAAATTCTTTTTTTGAAAATACCGTATTTTTTATAATTCAGTGTTTGCTAACTACACTGCATGGTATATTGTCATAAAGTTTATTGTTAGATTAAGTATGCTATATGATTTACACAAATTAGGCCTATAAATTAAATTATTACAAAAGCTTCATTTTAAATGTAATTCTCAGTTAAAATTTTTGTACAATATAGTGGTATTAATAATAAGATATATAAAATGGTTACCAAAATAAAATTCGTTGAAACAACTCGATTTTACGGATTCAATTTAATTTCCTAATTAAGTAAATAAATTTAAAAAAATTTAATGATAATATGATAGTCCCATTTGTTACATCATAATTCCTTGACATAAAATTCATTTCTTAATTGCTATTGACCTAAGCCAAATGGTTTTGAATTTTGGTGCTCAAACTGTACATTTTGCTTCAATGCAATTGTTATACTATATATAACTACATAATGCTAGAAATATATGTGACAAAATACTAATGTTTTTTTTAAAGATCCGCTATTTTTATCTGAATTATTCGCAGTTAAATAATAAATTTTGACTGATGAATTTATAAATGTTAAAACTATACAATTATACTATACAAAAATTATTATAATTAAACTATACAATTATACTATAAAACTATACAAATATTAATGTAGTAAAAAAAAGGTAAAAAAAATTAAATACGCAGAAATTATTTTTTTCTGTCTTTTTTCTTTCAGAAATACTTTACATAAAAGAACATTCTTCTCTAGTTTCATTTTATTTTTATTTCTGGTTATATGAAAAATGCATAAAAAAAATAAACATATATTCAACATTTCTTAAAAGAAATACTGAAGAATTAAGCCTAATTATATTTTTGTATTTTGGAAAATCTTTAAATGTGGAGCGAAATTAATATCGAAAGAAGAAGAAATAGTTTAATAATACAAGAAATAGTTAATAAGAAATATATATATATGTATATATATATATATATATATATATATATATATATATATATATATATATATATATATATATATCCCAATCATCAATATTGTAGTAAAATTTTGACATTTAAAATTAAGTTTATTAGAAAGATAAATTATTTGAAATATAATTGAACTACTAACTTATTTTTATAAATAAAAAGTAATTTCTTAAAATATAAAGTACGATTGTTAAATGACAAGTAGCAACAATAATTCTAAATAAATAATTATTACTAATAAAATGTCAAAAAAACGAGCAGATGGCATCGTAAAAATAATTACTATGATCGAAATGCTTAAAAATTAAAAAGAATAATGCTCTGTTATTTGTGCTGCCATCTGCACTCAAATTATAGAACTTATAAGTGTTCTGAAGAGGAATCACTCTGACAATACATTGGTTTTTCTACTGAAAACTTTCAAATACTTTAACTTTATTTCAGTTTTGAAAATTGACATAAGCTAAATGAAGTATTAAAGTAACAAGTCATTTTTAATTTACATATCCGATTTTGAAAAAAAACTCCAATTTTTAATAATATTAGGAAGAATAAAATAAGTCATAACTGAATAAAAATTATGCCAGAAAAATAAAGTGAAAAACTTCCAAATGAAATCGCTAAACATTAATTCAAATTCTCTATGCAAAATACTTTATACAGTGATGACTAGTGACGGCGAATAAGTATTTTTTTTTAATTTTTTCACTCAATTGAAATTTATTTTTAGCAAATGTGAACTTGAATATTTCTATTCCTGTAAGTATGTCTCATTTCAATACCAAAATGTAACAATGAATAAAATAAAATTCCTTACTATCATGAAAAATCTTAAGAACTAAGGATGTTTAGTACAGCCGTATGCATAATAATACAGGCATTTAATATATCATGTAAATGTGTATAAGTAATAAAAAGTAACAAGGCAAAATTTACCAGAAAATTAACTAGGTAAAATATTCTAGCAGCAAAATGGACGATACAGTAATATAGCAACATTTAAATAAACTCTACGCATGTCAAGCTCAATGCTTTTATGAAATAAAATATTGAACAAAATAATAAAATTGATTTTTTAAATTATTTATATCACATCTTTAAAATTATTTATATTCATATTTATTTTTTATTTATTAGTATAATTTATAATAATAATAAAATTATTAATTAATAATAAAATTAATAAACATATACTGTTTTAGGTTTTTGATGCATATTCTATAAAATTTTTGAGGTATGTATAATATATAACTTAGATATTAAAATTTAATAACTTTAATATATCAATGGATTTTTGTCGAGTGAAGAATTCTAAATTATGTGAGAGTAACAGTGCTGCCATCTTTACGAAAATAATGAAACTAACTAGTTGCATTTCAGTTACTTATTTACATAAAAAATTTTAAGTTGGTTGTCTTTAGAAGCGGACATATCACATAAATAAACCTCAGAAAAGAAAATATTATAAAATTTTACCTGAGTAAATTTCAAACAGCTTTACCGCCTCATGATACTGAGTTATTGATGAAAATAATTATGCAACGGGATTATAAAAACTTTGTTTATCGTACAGATATTAAGTTACTTCATCAAGGCCAATTGATAATTAAATTTCAAAAGCAAAACTATATGTTAACACAGCTGAGATAAGAATAATGTTTGCTTTTGGTACTTTAAAAGAATTGAAAGATCGAAATCGGATGTCTCTGGCTTAGTTCCAGGTGCTGCTAAACAGTAAAAGAAAATTTATGCAGTTGCTCTTTGGTTTCAGTTCTTTCAAATTGATATGTAAGGAATTTAGATGTTTCTAAAAAGATGATGGAAGATGATAATTAGATACTAGTAAACATTATAATATTTATGATTTATAAACATAAATTATTATAATGTTTACCAATCTTTTGCAATATGAAATATTTAATTTATTTTATTTGCAATATATTTAAAAAATATTTGAAATATTTATTCCATTGCAATATTAAACATCTACAATATTCATAAATTTTCAATGAAAACATTTATCCCGTAGGTATTTAAGGATACTTCAGCCGCTTGACGTATCCTTAAATACGATACGATATTTTATGATACGATATACGATATATACACGACTTTTAACTGTTAGATTGTTCAAAATATGCACTACTAGCCATTAAAATTGCTACACTAGGAAAGCGGCACACCACACACGTGAAATTTGCATG
Source organism: Latrodectus hesperus (assembly GCA_037975125.1). Taxonomy (NCBI): domain Eukaryota; kingdom Metazoa; phylum Arthropoda; class Arachnida; order Araneae; family Theridiidae; genus Latrodectus; species Latrodectus hesperus. The sequence continues at coordinate 68,813,552 of CM075856.1, read as the reverse complement.
ACAGGTAGAACTTGCAGTGATATGCAAATGATTAGATTTTCAGCGCATTCATACAAAGCAGGCGACAGTAGCGACATCTACAATGTGTATAAAACCAGAGATTTGACAGAAGTTTTCTCATACTCAATTTCCGTTTCAACGTTGTTTTCGGCAAAGAAAGTTGTTGTAATGCCTCGTGTAAAAAGAAGAAATGCCTATCAGCACGTGTCTGACTTTGATCGAGGAAGGATTATAGCCTACCTGGATTGCGGTTTATCGTACCGCAATATTGCTGCTCGCGTCGGTCGAGACCCCATTACTGTTGGAATCGATGGGTTCAGGACAATCATATGGAACGACATGCAGGATCTCAGCGACCCCCATCACTAACCGCAGAGAAGACAGACATCTTATCCGCATGGTCACAAGGGATCGTACAGCCACGTCACGAACCCTCAGTCGAGAAATGGAGTCATTTGCAAGGCAACAAGTTTCTGCTTGAACAGTTCGACGACGTTTGCAGCAGCATGGATTGTCTGCACGGCGACCATGGCTTCGGCTACTATTGACGCTGCGTCACAGACAGGAGCGCCTTCAATGGTGTGATCAGCGACGAACCTGGACGCGGGAATGGCATCACGTCATCTTTACAGATGAATCTCGGTTCCGTATACAGGACCATGATGGCCGCATCCGTGTTTGAAGGCATCGTGGAGAACGCGCATTGCCAGCTTGCATTGGACATCGCCCTACTGGCCCATCTGCTGGAGTGATGGTTTAGGGTGCCATTGGATACACGTCTCGATCACCTCTTGTTCGCATTACCGGCACTTTGAAAAGCAACCGTTACATTTCCGATGTGTTAAGGCCCATGGCTCTGCCCTATCTTCGAGGCCTCCCTAATCCTTTGTTTCAATAGGATAATGCACGACCGCATGTTGCCCTTATTGTTCTGAACTTCCTTGATACAGAACAGGTTCGACTGTTACCCTGGCTGTCACGTTCTCCTGATCTGTCACCAATTGAGAACGTGTGGTCAATGGTTGCCGAGCGATTGGCACGCCATCACTCACCATCCACTACTGTCGATGAACTGTGGCATAGTGTTGAAGCTGCATGGACTGAGATCCCCGTACATACCATACAATCTCTGTTTGACTCCATGCCTAGGCGGATAAATGCTGTTATTGGAGCCAGAGGTGGCTGCTCTGGGTACTGATTTCTCAAGATCTATGCATCCTAATTTCCTGTAAATCTAATCACTTATTCTTTCCACTATAATGTATGTGTCCAATAAATATCGTTCTGTTATTTGCATTCCTTCTTGGTGTAGCAATTTTTATGGCCAGTAGTGTAATAACTGTTAAATTGTTCAACTGCAAATATATTCAATTCTTAATGAGTATTCGTTTCTTCAAACTCCCTTTTTTATTCATTTAAATAAATTTGTGTAAATGATAAACTTCGTGATGTTTTCATATTACACTAAAAATTTATGTAATACTTGTTTCTTTTTTAAACTCAAGAAAAAGAAACATAGAAAACATTTTTATGATTTTTATATTTACTTTTGTAGATTGTTGCGATTATTAATTATTTCTGATATACTTTCAAAGAAGTATATTAAATAATCAAACTTTTTTATACAATAAATTTGAATTAAATTTGAGGGATGTGATTTATGTAATTCAAATACTGTTTTAATTCATTAGAAACTGATAAATATAATGCTAATCATATAATGGATTTTTAAGATATTGAAACATATACTCCAAGCTGTATATAATTAATTTATGCCTAAAATTAAAAAAATTTCTTAAGAATTTAACACAGTATGTGTAATTAACAAACTTAAAAAATGTTGGAATAATTTCCAAGAATCTAGTTTTAATCATACTTGTATACTCTTTTGAAAAATTAAACTTTGCTTTCACAGTATACAAAAATATATTTTAGCAGTAACTCAGAAAAAATAGATTTCGAATATCAATCAAGCCTCTAATGTCAAGTGGAATGGGCAATCATTATTTGACTTCATCTGCTCCGTTGACAATGTGACCACTCGAATTGATATTGACACGCCAGTACAATTCTTTCCTAGACAAATCTTAAGCGTCAGCAATGCCAAACTCATTACGTGGGAGTCATGTGATTACTCTCAAATACACCGTACATGATTATCCCAACCCTCTTTATCATCTAAACAGCAGTGGTTGCTTTTACTGGCGTAGTTAATTATAATAGGCTGTTACAATTTAATTGCCTTAATTTTGCTGGTCAATAAATTCAATGCTATCAATGGGCTGAAACTGCCCGCCCAATACTTAACCTCTTATTCCAACACTGTTTCTTCAGGCCACCATTCTACTTTGACCATATTATACAAAGACGTGCTATCAAACAGCCATGTGTGGATTGCTTAAGCTAGTATGAAACAGGCTTTACTTGCCGCTGTGTGTTTCCTCGTCAGTAAATTTCGCTGCAATTATGAAGATAATAGTAAAAATCTAACGATACAAGCAGTTTACCTAAAAATGTATTTAAATTTTAAAAAGATATATAATAGACTAGATAACATTTATCGAAGATAAAAAAATTTTAAGTTTACAATATATTTTTATAATAAAGTTATATAAATAACAAAATATGTGAGTCACGTTATTTAACTGACAAAATACAATACTGCCAAAAAGGAAGCTTCCTCGTTGTCCCTTCCTTTTTTCATGTTTAAAAGAGACTCCCATCGATCATGCCCCAATCACTTGAAAACTGATTGTTCTTATCATTGCAAGTCAACTTAAAAAAAAGAACTGAAGTGTCTTGGTGCTGATTATATTACTATAAATTGTTTTGCTGCGTTGATGTGTTAACTTCAATTTTAATATTGTGTTTTATTTGGGCTTTTGCGTCTCTATAAGTGGTCCTTCGAAATATTAACAGATTATAAGTGTTACAGTCCAAAAGAATAGGAATGATATAGAAAACTATGATTTCTGCATCTTGTAGAAAATTACTGTGATAGTTATCAACCATTTGTAAGTTTAAAGCAGTATTATTGTGCAATGGGTATATATTGTTTAATTTCACCATCTAATGGTAAATTTCTCTTTATCGGGTTTTAATGAAAATGTTAGAAAATGTGTTCGTTAAAATTGCTAAGAAAATTAATGTGGATGTACCATCACCTTCGAAAGTGTTGACACTGAAAAGAGCCATGGAAAATATTGGCGTATATAAAAATAACTTTGAGAAATTTGAAAGTGCTGTCTCTCTTCTGCAATCATTCAAGAACAGGAATGATTAGGTTTGTTCTACAAGCTTATCTAATAGGACCATATTGGATTTTGGTTTTTGTTGTGATCTAAGGCAAGATCAATTTGTTTTTGCAACTCATAGTTATTCTTGTGCGATTACCATGCGATCTGTCTTTTCACAAATTTCAAGACTGTTTGATCCATTGAGACTCCTTGGACTGATTCTTATCAAGGCTAAATTATTCCTTCAAAGGCTCTAGTTGCTCAAATTATCCTGGGAAGAGTAACTTTCACCTTATTTGCTGAAGGAAAGAAATCCTTTACTTAGAGTCATTATCAACCTCGTTCAGTCATTATCTCCTTAACTCAGAATCGCTGTTGACACGATTTACGTTCCTCGTTGAATTCTGGTCCATAGTGCTCAAGAAATTTATCTATAATGCCAGCAAGAATGGATTTAGTACATTTATCTACATTCGTTCCATCAGTCAATATGGTGAGTCTAAAATTTCACAACTGTACAGTAAATCAGGGGTGATTGTGCCGAATAACATATCAAGAATGCAAAAATCATCTAAAACATTCATTTTGAACTATGTAAGCACAAAGAACAATCCTACCGATTTTGTATCTCGTGGTTTCTAGACAGAAAAAATAAAGAATTTTTCTCTTTGGAGGACGGGTCCAATATTTATTGGTACGAAAGAACTCTTGATGAATCTTCAATAACCTCTAAAGTACTTGGTGGTGATGAGGAATACAAGGGAAAATTGAAAGAATATTCTAATGACGAAATGAAGGACAAATGAACGCTTCTCATTTGCTATTATTGTACTTTAAAATAACTAATTAGTATTTTAAGCTAATTAGAGTATTTGCATTACTGTTTAAACTTATTAATAACTATAGAGGCAGCGTTAATGGGGGTTCACTTAAACAGGTGAACTAGGGACAGTCAAGAAGTTTATTTTAAGGGTAGCACAGACTCAGTAATTCTCTATAGAGTTAAGACTTTTAGCAGATTAAAGACCTTTAAGAAAATCAAGTCTCACTAATTTAGCTTCTTTTCTAGATCATAAGGATTTCATTCTTGCTTTTATACAACTCGAAAACTCTGACCTACTCCTAGATGTAAAACACTCTGTTTTATTAGCAAAGGATCACAAATTGTCTGAGATGATTTTTAGGTATTATCACTTCAGAAATGTACACTCTGTGTTCCCCGTATGTCAAGGGTACTGGACCTTAAATAGCCGAGATATGGCAAATCATATTATATACAATTGTGTTACATGTTTTAAAGCGAAGCCAAGAGAAGATTTTCTTAGAGATGGAATAATGGTGAGCCAGCCATTTTCTAAAACTGGATTAGTTCTGTGAGGTCATTTTTTGATAAAGTTAAAAGTAAGACTAGAGAAAGGATACATACCAAAAGTTTTGTTTGTATATTTGTGTGTTTAGTTACTAAGGCTCTAAAGCTTGAGGTATAAAGTGACTTAACAGCTGAGTCTTTTATTCCTTATTTTAAAATGTATGTAAATCGAAGTGGTTTATCCTTGGAATTTTTCCAGACAATGCAAAGAATTTTTAGGGGTTGCATCAGAGATAAAGAGGGCTCTTGCCTAATTGATTCAAACAGAAGCCAGTGAGTGATTATTCTCCTCAATCTCCTAATTTTGGAGAATTGTGGAAAATAGGTGTCAAGAGTTTTAAGCACCATTTAAAAAGTTGTGCAGGAGAACAGAAACCTACCTTTGAGAAGTTTCTTACAATAATTACTCAGATAGAATGTTAAATATCCCCAATTTTCTCTGATTCGAATAATTTTTCAGCTTGGACAACTGATAACTTTATAACTATTAGTCTATTGAATGTCTTGCTTTAATCTGATGTGTCAGTGATTTCAAACAGACGTTTGACTCGTTGGCAGCTTACTAGTCAATTATCTCAGACTGTATAGAAGAAATGGTGGTGTGGTTACCTTATTAATTTTCAACAGAGATCTAAATGGAAGTCTGAGAGTGGTGATGCTGCATCATGTTTGGTAGTCTTATTGAAGGAAAATAGATTAACATTTTGTACCTGAAAAATTGGTATAATTAGTAACATAACATTTTGAAAAGATGACAAGGTGAGAAATATAAAAGTAGTGACAGTTGTATTCATTATACTATATTATTTTTTAATTGAAAATTTTATGTTTCAAGGAAAGAACATACGCTCAAATCAACTGAAAAAGGAACTGAAATGAATTGTTGATGATTTCATTACAATAAATAATTTTGTTGTTTACGTGATAATGAAGAGTTCGGTTAGAAGTTTTCGCCTCAACTGTCTTATCACTATACTACCCTGAGCCTTATTTTTTATTTAACTGTTCATGCATTTTGTGTATAAGATTTATGAAAAAAAAAATTTAAAATTAGTATCTAATATTATGTCTGTATATCACATAAGTGTAACATGATTCAAGAAAACTTATACTAATGTAACACATTAAAGAAAATTAAAGTTTAATTCTTAGATTAATTCCTGTTTAAAATAAAAAAATAATTCTAAACAAATTAGACACCGATGGAAAATTTATAAATATCAGTTTACAAAACCTGAGTATAAGATAGTGTTGAACGTTAAAACACTTGCTCTTTATAAATTTTAAAACGGTAAGCATTATTCGCTTATATTTGTTAATTTTAAAAAATGAGAGAGAGATTTGATGAAAATTATATAATTTATTAAGGTTTTTTTTTTCTCAAGAATTTCAACTAATACTTCGTAGCGTTTTATCCAACATATAAAGTCTTTCTTGAATTTCAAGTGATAAATCTCTCGACTAGACTACATATATATATATATATATATATATATATATATATATATATATATATATATATATATATATATATATATATATATATATATATATATATATATATATATATATATATATATATATATATATATATATATATATATATATATATATATATATATATATATATATATATATATATATATATATATATATATATATATATATATATATATATATATATATATATATATATATATATATATATATATATATATATATATATATATATATATATATTGAGACAAAAAGGTTTAAGAATTATGTACTGTTTTTTAAGAGATTTCATTATTAAACAGAGGGTATTATTCAGGTAGCAACACCTGTTACATGGGTTTTCCCTGAGAAATAAAATATTTAACTAATATTCTAAAGAAGTAAGGAAATTAGCAATGCTATTAAGCACTTTGTTTACATTCAAACGAATGACGTCAGAACTAGAGGAAGCAGTTCATGGGCAGTTCGTTTTTCGCAGAATTCCAATATCACCTTTAATATTTCTTATGCATTTAATCTGTCAGAGAGATTTGAAACTCCGGAAAGAACGCTGAACTCAGCTCTTGCGCAATATCTTACGATACGTGGATGAGAGGGGGTCGAATAAATTATAATATATCAAATCAAATCCTTTGACGCTACCAAGCCATAAGTTGTTTTTTTCTTTTTCTTTCCTTTGACGGCAATCTTTGAATAAATCGCTTGCTTCTTCCAAACTATGCAAAAAACTTCTTTGACGTCATACCTTGAACAGATTACGTATTTGCATTTTACATTTTATTCACGCAGCTGAAATGGTTGAACCTTGACTTTCAAATTTTTTATCGCGTCATTTTTTTTTTCAAAAGCAGGTGCGATTAGTTATGAATGAGAATTTTTCAGCGATGTAAAACAGGGATGTTGGATAGGTTTTAATTTTAACAAATCCATTAAGTGTTTAAATAATAATATTGATACTTAAATGAAATAATAAAATAAAACTAATTAATGAAAGTAATGCATAAAGTAAAAAATGAATGTTCTTATGAAAATTATTATTTATTATCTTAAACCGACCGATTTGATTTAAAAATACATAATATCCACAAATAAATTTACTAAAACATATCAGTAATGTTTACAATGAATTCAAATTAATATTAACCCTATTAATACAGTTGATTTATCAGAATTTCATGTCTTTCTTGAATTTATTTGTTTCAGTTTCTTTATAATACTAATTTTTTTAAATTGTATTTTGTTTTCATGAATGAACCATTTGCAATAATTGATTTCTTGCATAAAGCATAATGTTTACACTCTTTTAAAATAAATGTTCTTGAAATAAGAAAAAAATTAAATAAAAATGCAATCAGAGCCTTAAATCATAATCACAGACATTAATAAAGTCAGAAGCAATGTGTCTTCCTCTAATTTTTGATCTTGATCTTTTATTTATACCTAATTGTGCAAGGCTTTATATTAATTTGAGCTAAAAAAAATTCAGAACAAAAATAAACTTTAATCGAAAAGTGAAAGATAAAATAATAAAGACTTAAGAAATTTAATAAAATCTATATTATAAATTTTAACAAAATATTTCTTTTTTATTTGCTTTGAGAAATTAATAAAAATTATATTTTAAGTCGCCTCTTCTTTTACTTACTGAGTTAGAAAACTCAATGAATAGATTCTTAACAATGGTGAATTTCTTAAAATATTATTGAAAACAAATCTAGTCTCCAAAGTAGTGTTCAATACATTAGACGAAAAAAATGTTTCACATCTGCAATATTTATTTGTAATAGAAAATGTTTTTTCACATAAGATATTACTTGATTTTATTTGGGATAAAGGTGCCGAAATAAATCATCCATCGGTAACCCCGTGTAAATATTCCTCTAAAATAAAATAAATCATTTCAGTTCTATGCAACAAATAAATATTTTTTCTTACAAATGCAGATGGAATCAAATTTTAAATTTAAAAATTATAAATAGACCTCAAACAAACTTTTTGTACAAGGCAAATATTTTCTTTATATATATTTTAGTGTTGAACTTTTATATCTTAAAATAAGTTTTCTGTCCGACACAGAATCCTATATTTTAGAATAATTTCTGGAATGCATATCACTCCTTAGTAATACCCAATTTAGTGATAATTTGATATACAATCCGTAAGATATCAAAAGATATACATGGATGAAAGAACGCAACATCAATTAGTTTATATAAATGCCGATTTCAGGAAATTTTATTTATTTTCATGAACTGTATTAAGACCAGAATAGTAACCATTATATCAGTTATACAATATTTATCTAAAGGGCAAGTTAAAATTTACAAATAAAGAGCAAGTCGTGGAATAGGATGTTTCTTTTGAAATAAGAAAATAAAATGTTTTTTATTATTTCTAAAACTTAATTAATGAATATTTTATAACAAATATAATACAAGTACAATGAATATACTAGTTTATGGTGTTATGTTATTTAATAAAAATTAAACATTAAAATTAGTTTATTTTAATGATATTGTTCTGAACTGAAAAAGGTGCTGGCATAAACATCAGCTACATTAAAGCGTTAGTTAAAATCATTCAATCTTTTTTTAATTTAAATTAAATTAAAATATGTTTCAAGTCAATTTCAAGCAGTTAAAGCAGCTGGCTTAAAAAATTTGTTCTCCGATAATTGCTTAATGATTCCAAAAAATAAAATGCACATTTTAAGATAAGCAATAAAAGAGACTTCATTTAATAAAAATAATGCAATATTCATGTCATAAGAAAACAGATTTTTAAAAATATAATTCATTCATAAAAGCAAATATAGTATTAATACTCATTTTCTTATAAATTTATTGTATAAACTTTAATTATTTTGTTATTTTAATGTCTAAATCGAAAAATTCAAATAAGCATATTTAAAGAATATTTGTTCTATTTAAATTCAATTAACATGCTTAAAATAAGGTAAGATACAAATTACATTTGCGTAAGAGGTTATTTGTGTTTATTTAAATCTTTATGAGTACTCATTGGAAAATATGTGAATAATGTTTAATTTAGAACTATACCTTACATCACTATTTTATTCGTATGAGTTCAATAATAATGATAAAAATGATATTTAATTAGTTTCCAAAATAAATATAAATATAACCTTAGACTTGTAAAGAAACCTTGATAAAAAATATGACTATCTTTGACATGTAATATAGTTTAGATTGCCCTCCATTCAAGTGCTGAATATTGCTTAGAGGAATACTCTACCTTGAAAAATTGAGGAGAGATTCCAGTGCATATTAAAAGTTCTGAAATAGACCTTAATGGTTCAATTATATTGTGATCGAGTAACTGTCCAAAGCCAAGATACACATTTAGTTTTATCATCTTGTTCATCGAGACCTGATTTTACAAACCCAGTGGCATGAATAGTTGCATTATCTTCCTTGAAAATTCCAATTCCTGCTGGAACAAAATTTGCACTATAGGAAAAATTTAAGATAAAATTTCTCTCCTATGATCCTGTCCATCAAAGTTACAATTCATCGAGCAGAAAACCACGATACTTCAGCTCATATCATTAGAAATCCAATTCTCTGTTTAACAGATGGTAGAACTCAACCACAATCATATTGTTGCGGAGGTGTTCTCCAAGAGTTCACCTGTCTTGTTGTAGGGAAAAGTGAGAAAAACAATTCGTCAGATAATATTGTTTTCTTCCATTTATAAGCCGATCAGGCTTTGTGAGTATGCTATCATTATAGCCAACGTTCGGTATTCATATGTGAGACAAGTTGTTGGGGAATTGCTGCTCTGCTGAAAATGTTTAGTTTATGAACCTTTTTTTAAACCATGATCATTGGTATTAGAGGATCCAGGTGCTGGTTGCCATTCAATGTTTGGCTATGCCTAGCTTGTCTTCCCGCCTTATATGTATGCTGTGATGACACCTTACTGCTGGAATGCCTAAATGATACAATGTTTCGATTCCACTTTCTATAGTTATGAAGATTACTTCGATTTGGTTTCTTTGAAAATTTATGGTGTCCGACTTTTTATGCTTTTGAAAAATACGTGGAGGCTACAAGAATCTATACATTTCCATTACAAAGAAACTAGTAAAAATATTATTATATTTTGATGTTAACGTAGTCTAGTTTTCGGCAACTTGCGTGACTCGCATGCGGCTTTTTGCTCCTTAGCTAGGGCTATTCTCCAAAATGTTTAGACTTGACACGGAATATTGCTTATTATCTTGCCTTGTAAGAGATGAGTAAAAAGTTTTGAAACTCAAGGCCTTAAATTAGGTCCACATTTATAGAATGTAAAAATAGCACAGAGTTTAGGCAAACGTGAGAGTGTACTTTAAATCCTAATTAATCCCGTAAATATGTCTCCCACTAAAGCAAAGCTTATATTTTAAAAAATGGCTCTAAATAAATTTCTATTGGAAATTATTTAGATTTGGCTCTTTTTAATAACAAGATTGCCGACCACTGACGTAGTGTATTCAAAAATATAATCCTTATTCATATATATATATATATATATATATATATATATATATATATATATATATATATATATATATATATATATATATATATATATATATATATATATATATATATATATATATATATATATATATATATATAAAAGCAATATTTAGGAAAAAATAGATAAAGTAAATGCAATTTTCTCAGATTTAAACGTTAATTCTCAATTTCAATGAAGAGAATATCTAGCAATAAAAATATACCGAAAAATCAAAATAGTTGATATTAACAACAATAAATTATTACATGGAAATTCTAATTAGTAAATAACATTGGCAGTTTTAAAAATAGTTTGTTTATTGTGGAATTTGTCATCTTATTTGTTGTTTGGTTCAATTATTTATAAAATTAAAATAAAAGTTAAAATTGACACTAATAATTAATATTATTAAACTAAAAAAGCTGCAAAAAATTTAACAGTAAGCTACTAATTTCAATGAAAACAACAGTGAAAGTAAAAGCACAAAATAGTTATTGAAATAATAAATTTTAAATAATTTTCCCTGACAATAATATAAAGCACAAATCATGAAAGTGTTAAAATAATAAATTTTCAAGCAATAAATGTGTTTATATTATGTTTATAATATTTTTGCATGTTTTTCAAATATTAAGTGATAAATGCCTGTTGATTCGGAAACTTTAACTAAAGTCCATGTACATAAAAATTATAGTAAATGAATGACACATAATGATAATGTAGTTTCAAGCAAATAAAAATGATTTTTACTAACAATAACAAATTCAATGGACATAGATAATAACAATATTTTTAAAAATAATTAAATTTTATACAAAGTTATAAATCATCTGAAATATTTTTCTGCGAATGCCACATCTCTGAATAAAATTATAACTTTATAAATGTGAATGCAAAAATGATTGCATTGTTTTTAACTTATCCTTATGATTTACTTGTGGTTTACTGCTTGCAATCTTTGTTAATATTTTAAATCAACGTTCAATATTAAATCATGCAAATTTTAATGAATTTTATCCAAATAACTATTCAATTTTATACAGCTCTATTTTTTTTTAACTTTTGAGCGTCCTTTAGTATTCCCGGATATACTTACATTCTTTCATTATTAAGAATTACATATTTACTTAAGTAAAATAGATATTTTAAAATATCTAAAACCATATTTATTTAATTTCTTAATCAATGTATTTCAAAATACATTTCTTTATTCATTGGAAATTGATTATTTTATTTTCATGCACCTCGCCTAGCTTGCTAATACAATTTGTTGATAAAATAAATTTTAACATTCTTATCAATTGTAGTACTTTTTCTAGGCTTAAACTAATTTATATTATCATATTAAGCAGTGGAATATGCCATGTCAGGGTTAAATTATAATGCAACAAATAATATAATATCATTATAAAGCAATTATATTATGAAAAAACTATTAGATTCTAAAGATTGTATCTCATTTACTAATTAATCCTACGAAGATTTTGTGAGATATGGAAATAACTTAAATGTGATTGCTGTTGGATTCCTTCTGATATATTTATATATATATTTTTTATAGTAAACATAAGTTTTTTCTCAGTTTGCAATAATATCAATGAATGTTTGCGGAGATGGTAGTGGAATAGTTAGCCTTCGATTTTGCAGTTTATGGGTTCGAATCCTAACTTTTGATCGAATATTTGCATTGGCTTTCATTTCAAACTATATTATTATTTTAAACTGTAGTTACCTGTCTAATTAAACCTTGTGTGCAAACAAATCACCGTTGAATGATAAACTCAATGAATTTTTCTTAATTTGATAGAAATTTTGAACAAAGTTTAATCAAATAATTTATATTATTACAATGACCACATATTTGGCATGGTTTTCTTTTTCTTGTGATAACATAAAAAATTTATTAATTGAGCGCTAACAAAGAAAAGAAAATAATTTAAACATTCTTAGTTTACGTTTAAATTAGTTACTTTTAGAAATAATTTGTATATGCCCAAGAGACATGAAAGTGTTGAAAATAATTATAATTGTGGATGATCAAATATGATATTTATAAATTTGTTAGCGAGCATATTTAGAGTGTGAGTGCTACACACTTAATGACCATAATTATGTTTGCCGTAATTTCATTTGTTTTCCCAACAAATTCTGCATTTTTTATGATAAAAACTTTTTATAGAATAAAGTTACAATTTTTTTTCCAGAAATTCTGGTGTAGCATACAAATAAATTGTAATCTTGATACTTTACTTTATGCAATAACTTTTTATTGTTAAAATAATTTACAATATTTAAAAATAAACTATTTAATGTGTAAAAAGAGCAAAAGTTGCATAAACTAATATGATGAAATAAAACAAACAAATGTAAAAGTATTGTATAAATACTATAAATATTATTCTCATACAAATGATTTGACTCTAAATAAGTGTTATATGTGGTGGTGGTGGGACTAATCCCCATCTGGTCTAGTTCCACTAGACCAGATTCATGAGAACATAGATAGCCAAAAAGTCCAAAAGCAGCTATGGGCTTTTAACAGCCTCTTCACGAGAAAATCCCTAGCACTTCAAGATGTGTTGCGGATAAAACGGAGCATTGTCGCACTTGGAGCATGATGGGTATTTTCTTTTACCGTCCTCAAAGATCATACACTTCAAGTGGCCAGTATGAAAGTCGAGACAGTGTCGTCTGATGTACTCTGGAGCCCTTAAATGTTCTGGCGGCTCCAGGATGTCTTTGAAAGTACCAAGGGTGAGCAGGAGGGTCAGCTCAGGTTTTAGAAGTAAGTTCTTTAGCAATGAAAGAGATCTCTGATTGTGTTAGTGCCATGCGATCTTCCTGGTTCAAACGATTACTGGCGGCAGCCTTTGCAAGGTCGTCGGCTACTTCATTTCCAGGCAGACCAACATGCGAGGGGACCCACTGGAGGTGGATTGGAGTTGAACTGAAAGGCTTTTCAACAACAGTAGAATACTTCTACTAGTACTGTCGCCGATGGATTGCCAATTGAAAAGGTGCTGGATCGAGGATCGACTATCTGTAAGGATCCATATCTCCGAGAAATCATTTTGTGTATTGTTATCTAACAAAGAAAGTCCACTCATGATGGCGATGAGTTTCGTTCTCAAGACGGACGTGTAGTCAGCAGCTCTTTTTTCAAGCTTGATGGAATGGTTGGGGAGTTCAATACATTCTACGCTGCCAGTTGCACTCGTCTCCAATCTGCTTCCATCAGTATAAACCCTGGCTGCTCCGATAGGAATCTTGTCAATTGTCTCTAGAGCCAAGTGTTATATGTTAATAATTTAAATACATTTTGAATTGTAATTTTCTGATAAATAATGTTTTGGTGAAACCCATTTTAAAAAAATAAGTATAACTTAACTAAATAAGCTTTGCATTTTGAACAACTATTTGGTCGTTAGAAATACCCACTTCCTTCGTATCTTTTTAAACATTGTACGAGCATAGTGCCATTATTAAAAAATCAATATACATATATATATTACAATGCATATATATTTTTTAATTTTAAAGGAGTAAATAAGAAACAGTAGCATTTAAATGAAACGAAAACATAATAACAAAAATAATTTATTTCTATTATACACTGCTGGAAAAAAGTAGATGGACACTATGTTTTTTTCAAATAAGAGAATTTAGAATTTTTACAAAGTAATTTTATTACAGCACTTTTAAAAACTTATTTACAATCAGATAACTATGTATGTAACATAAAGTTAAAAACTTCTTGCTTATTATAATTAAAAATTAATTTCATTCACATCATACTGTGTGAAAAAAAGTAGAAGGAAGGAATTCTTCTGTTATTTGCTTTAAGTACTTCAAAGACTATTTCGCCATTGAATCATATAAGTCTTGAATTTTGGTTTGACAAAAATTGTCCGAAACACAATTGAAAGTTTCTTGAAGTTCAGTCAAAGATTCATTTTGCTTGTTTTTGGTGTAAACAAGCCGAACAGTTGCTGACCACAAATTTTAAACAATATTGAGTTGTATTTTTAGCAGGCTATGGCGAAACCCGAGCATTATTTGTTCCAAACCAATTTTTAACGCAATTTGTTCGTGTGAATTGATGTTCTATATTGCGGAAATATTCAATTTTCTCAGCCTATCTCAGCGCTATAGAGAAGAAGCTACTGAAGCAGAAATTTGAATTTAATCTGAATGCTTCTGTCTTTCATCCAGAAACACTAGATTGGTCTTTCTAATGTAGCCAACTGATATCCAAACCATTAAACTGCCTCCTCCTATCTGTCATGTAAAATAAATTTCTTCTTGTGTACCCAAACAATGCGAATATAATATTAATTACCACCTGGGCCATCTAAATTGAATTCTTTTTAATCGGAAAAATAATTGAAGTCCAATTGGAGTTCCAAGACACGTGTTCTTTCACCCACTGTAGCCGGTGCTCAATGTGCCTTTCGTTGCATTTAAGATGGTGCTTTCCTTTCATGAATATGAACGTATCCAATCTTTTTATGTGGCTGTAAAGTGTTCTTCTAGTTACATATGTGAAGCCAGATAGGTCTTCTAATGCTTCCATGCGCTTTTTAATTTATTTAAAGATTTTTCCATGATTACGTTGAGTCAATTTTTTATGTCTGCCAATCTATGCTTTTCTGTGATTTTTTAGATTTTTCAAGAATTTAGAAACAGCATTTGGACTGATGTGTAGGTGCTTTGAAATTTCTCGTACGCCTTTACCCACATCTCTACATGCCACAATTTACCTTTCTGAAATTCACTTAAAGGTTTCTTCCTAGGCATTTTAACTGTACAAAATTTGAGGATTTTTTCAAGAAAATATATCTTTTGAAAGAAAGACAGTTTAAAAGAACATTTTTTTCAACATATTAAACTGCTGCAGATTCCTAAATGAGAATATTTTTTCAAGCTATCCTTCTACTTTTTCCCAGATCAAAAACCCTTAAGTACTATTCTATAATATTTTCTTAGTGGAAAATAAAACTCATTCACTGAAAATAAAAGAAAAATTAGTTTAATAAAATAAAGAAAACTACATTAATTGCCCTAAAATTTAAAGAGTAATTTATAAAATATTATTGTCCTACTATTTTCCAGCAATGTAATCAAGAGCAAATGCAGTTTGTAGACACACTTTTGCGTGAATAAAACTAATCAAGTGTAAATCCATTAAGGTATAAGACGCATATAATAAATAAAAGCACACCAAATAAATCAGCTTAAAACTAGTCATTTTCATTAAATTCTCAAACTATTTTCCATTAGTAAAATGGGTTACACATGATACAAAATACATTAAAAATACTTAAACACAAAAGTATTTTTTAAACATAAATATGAAAAAGAGTTAGATATTAGAATGAAAAATTTTTCAATGTAATTTCTTCAGTTCCCTAGGAACGTCGAGCTACAGTGTCAATTCTACAATTTTCAATATCGGTAATAAAAATACAAATTAATAATCATGATAGAGATAAAATATTTAATTCAATTATATTTTATATGAAAATGAAAGAAAGTTACAAATTTCAACCTGAAAAAATAACAATTGATAGCTTCATTGCATTAGTATAGGTGTATGTAACATTGATTATCATATATTCATAGGATATTTTATTACTAAATATACCTTACATTACATATATATATATATATATATATATATATATATATATATATATATATGTGTGTGTGTGTGTGTGTGTGTGTGTGTGTGTGTGTGTGTGTGTGTGGTGTGTGTTGTGTGTGTGTGTGTGTGTGTGTGTGTGTGTGTGTGTGTGTGTGTGTGTGTGTGTGTGTGTGTGTGTGTGTGTGAAGCAGTAGTTTCTGGGTTCGAATCTTGGTTCGAGCATAGCTATTTCCTTCTTTCTCTCTTTCTATGTTTCCTTATTCTTTCTCTCTCGAAGCAAATAAGACTTACTCACAAGGGTGTCCTCTGTGTATATAAATATATACATTGGAAAAATGAATATACAAAAATAAATTCTTCCTAAACAACGAAATAAAATGCTTTTATCTATTGAAATTATATAAAAGACATTTCTGAAAGTAAGTTTCATTTATCAAAAGAACCACGCATTATTCTTTTCACATAATTAACTCAATACACTTCAAATGTTTTTAGTACATTGAATTTGAAATGAATCTGTTTATTCACAGATAAAAATAATGGCTTCCTTAAATATCAAGAAAGCATACAATAAAACTCAATTTCATATGAGTTATTATTGTTAATTGATTTTATTTCTAGATAAAATTTATGAACATTTTTCCTTGGGAAGACATATTTTGTTTGTGTTCGTTAATTGTCACATAAACAAAAACATTTATGCCCGTGCTTTCAGAAAAAAATAAAGCTAGTCGTGTAAACAAATACCCTCATGGTCAAAAATTAAGAGAAAAAATTGGCCACGGGGAATAGATTTACCCTGGCATAGTCCTCATAAAAAGGGATTGCAAAAGATTTCCTTTTGTGACAGCAACCTTCCTCCATCGGTGTCAGGGCCACCCATAACCTTTCCTACCACCTGGTTCAACGTCCTTCTGAGAGCTAAGTCTGAATATTAGATTGTTTCGCAAACTTTCCCTTTGATGAAAAACTAATAGACTAAGAAAAAAAACTATTTTAAAGATATTCCAATGCTTTATAATTAAGAAACATTAACTTTATGGTCTTTATAGAAAAATTTGAGCAGAAGAAATTTACTGGTAGAAATAGCAATTTATAAGCTTTGTTCTATTTGTATTTTGCTATTTTTTTCCTTCATACCAATTATGCACGCATTTATATTTTTTTCAAATGTTTTAATGGATTAAGATATCAATCGGAATCATTAATGACACCAATTAAAATAGTTTCTGTTGCGCAATAGCTTTTGAGCTTTTTATTCTCTTTACTCTTCCTTAGATATTAAAAATATGGTTACAGCAGAATATGTATTTATTTCGAAATATTATTTCCAAATTAATTAACAATTATCCTTAAATGGGAAAAAATATTATCTTGAAATAAGTTTCCTTTTTGGAGCAAGGCTTAGGTATTAAACTATGATATTATTTTCTAATTTTCACAAAAACAAGGAAAGAATTTACTAAATTTGAATACAATGGAACAACTTTAAAGTGGCTATATTACTATTGGTGATAATGACAGCTCAGAAGATAATATTACTTTGTAGATATAAAAAAATTAATAGAGATAGTGAAATATGCAGAGCAAAAAAAAGTTAATTTATCTATTATAAGGAAATTAAAAGTAATATAATTTAAAAAATTTTCAGACATTATTGTCTCTACTATTTTATTTGATAGTATTTTTCAAGATTAATAAATTTAAATTTTTCTGAAATTGTATTTTTACTTTACAATGATTAAACTCACTTTTCTGAACTTGTCTTTTCTTCAAAAGCTGTATTCGAATGAACACGGTTATAAATATTTGTAATTATTTAAGACATGTTTTTCAAATGATTAAAGGTGAATTAAACCTCGCGTGGATAAAAAAAGGACTCTAGAGCTACAAAATAGGCAATAATTCATTTTTTTCTAAATATTTTGTATTATTAATGAATATTTTATTTGAAAACCACTGGGATTGATTCTAAAGACTAAGGCATAAGACTTCAATTTCATTACTTTTTCAAAATCGATCATGCTTCAACATCGCCACCATATAGTTTTCAGGAATATAATTCTATATTATGGTATGTATATATATATATATATATATATATATATATATATATATATATATATATATATATATATATATATATATATATATATATATATATATATATATATATATATATATATATATATATATATATATATATATATATATATATATATATATATATATATATATATATATATATATATATATATATATATATATATATATATATATATATATATATATATATATATATATATATATATATATATATATATATATATATATATATATATATATATATATATATATATATATATATATATATATATATATATATATATATATATATATATATATATATATATATATATATATATATATATATATATATATATATATATATATATATATATATATATATCGCAAATCTTATCGCGATTATGGAAAAAAATCGTTTATTGAACAGATAAAGGTTTATATATTAAATTATATTTTCCCAAAGATATCAGGATATGGTTTTTTAAAATAAAAAATCTTCGTGCTTCAGGAGTCTCAGGTTTAATGTAAATTATTGTTTAAAATTATGCAGATAATTATATAGCAATTCATAAAAAATTATAAATTATATAAAAATTCAAATTCTAAGTGGTTTAGCAATGTCTTTCTATTCTAATATATGTTTTGTACAAAAAAGAAGGAATTACGTAGTATTTTGTAAACTACTATCACAACATTTTTTGTGCATCAGAAGATCAAACATGTATAATTCATTCAACCAAATATTTGTTCACTCATTTTAAAAATATGGAAACAATTTGGACAATTTTTTTCTTAATTTTAGTTGCGCAATTGTCCTTTAATGTAAAAATAGAAACACAAAGATAGTTATACTATTAGAATTATGTTAGTAACTAAGATCGCACAATTTTGTGAATCATCGACGTTTTTGAAGCATTACTTTCAAATTTAGCTTTTATAAGCAAAACTAACTAAAATTTTAATTCTAAATATAGTTATGAAACTTGGCATACCGATATGTGTGATTATTGGTTTATTTATTTAAATGATTGATTTTTTAGTACTGATGACGAATGGAATTTTGTGAAAACTATTAGGTTGGGGAATAAGTTCGTAGCGTTTTTACAAGACTTTTATTTAAACAAAAAAATAAATATATCAATAAGTTAATCAATTATATATTCGCCGTTACTGTTTGCAACCTCTTCTCACCTCTCGATCAATTTGTTGATGCCGTTCCGCCAAAAATCACCAAGTCTGGTGTCAAAGAAGATGTTGAGCCAGTTTTTAGGGTCCTCTTGGTGCACTGGGAAATGCTCGAAAAGAATGCCACAGTCAACAAGGATCTTTTACATTGCCCAGCTACACCGCGTGAATGAGGCTATTCGACTGAAAAGACCTGATCGACATGGTCAAACCATACTCCTTCACGACAACGCCAGGCCCCATGTTCCACAATCCAAGAGCTCGAATGAGAGGTCCTACAGCTTCCACCATATTTTTCCGGACTTTCCACCGACCGATTACCATCTTTTCCACTCCTTGTCAAACCATATGAAGGGCGTTATCTTTGATAATAAAGAGGTCCTTAAAAACTGGCTCAACAACTTCCTTGACACCAGACCCAACCTAATAAATTTAAATTACACAATTTAAAAAAAATATATGCTTGAATTTAGATGGACTTGGATTATAACTTTGACTTTGGACATTAGTATGTTGATTTTATCTTAAGCAATAACTTTGGGAATCTTACACAGGAAGAATTTTAAAATGAATTACTGTGTATTGTAAGTTAAAAGATTATAAGTATATGGAGTCCTTTTGTGAAAGTAAAAAAAAGAGATGATTTTTCATTTACGATAACAAAGATTATTTTCACGTAACCATTTAAAAATAATTTTAAAACATTTCTTGGCAACACATCTAATTTCAGTAAAATCTCAAAATACAAGTTTCTTAGGGTAATAAACCATTGCAGCGACTTTGATTGAAATAAGTTTGTCAGTCATCGCTAAATGCACCTGAAGACTTGGTCATGTCTATTTCGCTGAGACAATTTAGCATCGCATGGCACAAGCGCATTCAAATAGTCAAATTTTACATAACGATTTTTATTTCAGCTTTTTGTCTTAAATGATTTTTGAGATTCTTAATATATTTTGAAATTTACTACTGAAATTTATTTAGAAATGATCTAATTTTACCCTATTTTAAATTCGAACTCTACTGAATGTGTATATAATATTAGAAAATGATAATGTTTATACTTATTAATATTTATTTCTTACACATATAGCTCTTTTGGGAAAGAACAATGATTTCTGATTACTTTATGTATTTCAGTTATTAAATACATATTTTAGGAATCAGTGTTCAAATAAATAAAATATAAGCTTCCAAGTATTTGATCATCAATACTTACCACAAGAAACTTAATAAAAGAAAAGTAATGTTCAGTTATAGTCTCTCAATTTGAACTTTATTTATTATTAATTTACATAATTTTATAAAGCATTTTTATTAATTATAAGGAATAAAATATTAATTTTTAATTGAATCTTTCCTTGAAAAAGTAACATTTTGTACACTTTATTATGTAATTGAAAACATTTAGAAGATATATATCTGACAGTAATTATTTTTTATATTTGGTATTAATTTCTCTACATTGAAGAAAGCAGTCATCAGAATGGAAAGTAACAATCTTTTAAAGAGAAGTTTCCATATTTCTAGTTTTGTAAACATTTATAACAACATTCAAATTCATTAGCTGTGCTTCAGAATTATTTCAAGCATGCTTGATAAAAATAAAGTTCATATATTCAACAAGTTTGTGTAGCCAACAGTTTGCTAATACTATCATCATTGTTTCTTAGAAATAACTTATATTTATATTGTTGGATCAGTAGCATATTAAGATTTCTACATGAAATTACTTGGAAATAAAAATATTACTGTCAGTGATTATGAAACTTGATCAGTGATTATGATTATTAAATATGATTATGAAAAAGTAAATTTTTCTCAATTTTTCATACAAATTAACACTTTGACAAAAGTTCGAGCAAATAGGGTTATTTTATCCTTTATTTGAAATATTTACATTGCCAAAATTTTTGATTCATACTTTGAATATCTTTGTCTATATCATTTTAATTTTAAACTCAAAACTCATTTTGAATTTCTTTTTAATTCTTGAAGGAAATGTTAGTGGTATTAATATTCTATTAATGAAAATAAATTTGCTCTTAACAATTTGGCATACATGTCAATCAATTGTAATTGTGAATTGAAATTTGTTTTAATTACACGTTGCACTTTCACACGAGAGCTAATTGAACCAAGATTTACAGAAAATTTCTTCAAATCTTTAGAAGGTATACGATCAAATAAAGAACGAAACATTCAAATATTTCAACATCTTTGTGCATATGTATGTATTTTAAGACTCATATAATATCTAGTCTGTCATAAAAATTTCCAAAAAAATTAACAAAAGATTTTAAATGAATTGAAATATGATTTACAGAATAGCTGTTCAGCAAGGGTACAAAAGTTACCAACTTATCAATAAATCTACACAGTAACAATTAATTAGATCTATTTTGAAGAAATAAATTTAATATTTGAATAAGCATTGTTAAAAAAACAGTAACAAATATAATCTAAACTATTACTTGTTATTTAATTAAAAACAACTTTATGTATTCAAGATCCTTCTAACTTTTCCCGATAGATGTCTACTTCAGATAAATAAATATAAGAATAATATCTAATTTAACTTCCTTCGTAAAATTTCCTCCTGCCACCAATGTCAAACTTGAAAGGAAAATAAAAAGAGTAATATGAAGTACTCATTGGGTGATACAAGAAGTTAGAACTTCAAAATAAGGAAAACTGCATGGAAGGTAAGATACGTTTTCTTATTTGACAGGTAAATATTTTCTAAGAACTATAATATTAATTTATAATAATGTAAAGTAAATACTTTCAAGGATTTCTGAAACATTTATTAATTGTTTATAATTGTAAATACTTTTAGAAACCAATCAGAAAAATCAAATATTAATTTATGGAAGTATTTAAATAATTTAATATTGTTTCGCTTATTTCTATTTATTAATTTAAGTAAAATTATTTTCTCTGACTATTAATTTTATTTGCTAAATAAAAGGAATATAGATACTTTGAGGAAGTAATATTTGATATTTAAAGCTATTTATAGGTATAAATATGTTATTCCATTATTGAAAAAATTGACATGAGTATAAAAATGACAATGCTGGATACCATTTTTAATAAATAAGTTAAATATATAAAATATATGTTAAAAATACAAAATTTGTACTATTTATTTACATAAAGTATACATTATTTTACTGCTTTAACAAGAATTAATTTATTATAGAAAACGTCTTAGAATTTGTTTATAAAATCAGATAATTTAACTTTATTATAAATTACAATATAAATTTGTTTGCAAATAATTTTCTGTTGGCATTGAATGGTTCTGAACTCAATGTAAAGTATAAGACACAATCGAGTTAGATACCATGTGAAAATATTAGCCAATTGAGTTAGCCTCATGATAACAGAGCAAAAATTCAAGCTGTAGTGTCTTTGTGTAAAAAACTCCAGAAACTAAGCAATAATTTATTGTGGAGTTTCAGAAAGAATCTGTGCTAAACAAATCAATAACATTGCCAAACCTAACAAGATTGTTTAATGTTATATATAATAAAATGGTTGACCAAGATTCATAGTAAAAGGATAAATAGTGATTTCATATTTATTTCGACTGTAATTAAAATCATGTAAACTGATTTCTTAAAATTTTGTCCAAAGAAAATTAGATTAGATTATCAGAGTTACTGAAAACATCGTTTTTTTTAATCTGGCCATAGTGCATTTTACGCTGCTTTAGAAAAAGTTTGGGCTGTTAAAAATATTAATCTATGTTAATTACTTACTTTTAAAATTTAGCAGGCTCTATAATAGCAATGATCATTACATTGAGAAAAGATCTATGCAACAGTAGTCGTATTCCTAAACCAGTTGTCTTATGTAGTAGTGAATTTGATGGAAATTCTCCCTGCACTAATTTTCATTTTTTAGTTTAAGTTAATTTAGACTTAAAAGACCTTTGTTTCTTTAAACGTCTTATCACATAGATTGAAAAATAGCTTACCCTGATACTCAAATACGATATTAATGTACAAAAAATTACAGTACGCAATAACTTCTAAAATTGTGTTCAAGGGACGATAATTTAAAAAAATGAAGGATAGATGCATATTTTGTATTTCAAATTAGCAAACACATGTGAAACTGTTTAAGTTGATAAGATATAAATTTGAGCATTTCCAGTTTTCATAAGTTTAAGAAATATATTGTTGAATTATAATAGCCATTAAAGTTATAAAAATGTTTTGTTGAAAGCCATATTCTCCATTATTATTATCCGCCTTTTTGTTCCCTTCCATTTTTATATAATATCTGAAATATACATGCATAAATTAAGTGCATATTAATTAAAAATAAGATTTTTTTAAAAAAATAAAATTTAATTTATAATTAAGTATAAAAGAACTTGATAATGGATAACTGTTTACAAATAATTTTCTAACCAATTTTCACCGGGCTTTTAACACAACATTATCATTATTTTATATTTTGATACTCACCAAAAATATTCGAATAATATCTCAGCGTGAGTGATAGCGCCCCGTCGTGGTAATTTACTAATTTCATGGGAGCAGTAGAAGACCGAGAAAACAATAAAAGACGTTGGTCAGGTACAGAATGATGACTGTAATTTAAATGTAAAGCCTACTATAGTGTTAAAATTTAAGGTAAGTCCAATGCACATGATGTACATATATAATTTTTGTAAAAAAAATATGTTTTTTTATTATTTATATTAGCAACAGTGACACTTATGGACCACGATCAAAATAAAAGCACATTTTGATCTGCTTATAGGAGGGGGGCGTTTTGGGAAAAAAAAGCATTTTGCAAAAAAAATATATATATATATATATATATATAAAGAGGTGGAGAATCTATGATTTAAATAAAGAATAAATGAAAATAAATAAGCACTTTAAATGAACATTTTAAATGTGGCAGAGTTTTCTGTAATAATGTAGTGAGTGCTAAAGTAAAATGAATTTTTAGTAATTACTTTTTACTTTGTGATTGATGATAGTTTTAAAATATCTTCATTTTTATTAATCAAGATTTAATAATACAAAACTTGTGAGACATTTAAAAAAGATTATTCAGTCACTGACCATAATTAAATTTTATTTTAAGCCTGAATCTGGTGAAGGAATAAAGTACTTGATCTAACACTTCTTTTTCTAAAGAATTTTTATTTTGGTGTTCGTTTTTATGAGCGAGTTTATTTATATTTTTCGGACTTTAAAACAAAAATAGTTTTTTCATATTTTAATTCTGAATTATAATTTTAGAAGTGAAAGATTTTTTTATGTAATAAATGAATTTGATTAGTGGTTAATTGCTTTAAATCAATTATATTTTGGACTTTGTTTGGCAACACTTTATTTTTCAGCATTATCACAGCTCTTGTTCAATACATACATGTTACATACCCTAATATTTTTAGCAAATATGATTATCCAATTTTACATTTAATATATTAAAGTAATATAAACGATATTTGATAATGTAAGCTGTATCATTCAATTATAGAAATAATTCTTTTTAATGCAATAACAATAGTAAAAATAAGATGCAAACTATTTAGATTATAAACTGTGAAAAAATATTAAAAAAATGTTTGCTTAATTCAGCAAAATTTTTCTACATTTTATAATCTTAGGGCTTCAAATAATTTGTTTATTTAATATTTAATGTATTATGTTCATGAAAATATTGGATCAATACCCACTGTATGTGGAACATTCTTGTCAGCAAAACTGCAAAAATTTTATTCAATTCATCATAATGTACATAATTGTAATCAGATACAAAATAAAAAAGTACAAAGTTGCTTTTATGTAATATCTGCAGCTTCCTATTACTATTTTTCTGGAATAAATGTACTATTTTTTCCCAATTTTACTATTTTTTAATCAATTTTATGTTTATCCTCCTATGTACGCTTCGTGAAAAAGAGTAAAGTCAATATTCAATCGCTTCAATAGTTACTCCTTGCTTTTATATGGTGTAATATTTAAAAGTATTGGGTAAATAATATGTATGAATATCATATTTCTCTCTTAAATTCATATTTTATTCAAATATTTGTTTTATTATCTTTAAATTCTTGCACAAATTATTCTACAAATTGCTTCACTCGATATTTTAATTAATTTTATACGTAAGTAATATAAAATATGGAAAGCACACTAGTAAAGCAAACAATTTTATTACTCAACAAGTTGATAAATCAAGTTTCAAAATTTCTCCTTACTGTCTTATTTACTTGGCAGCGCATATTTCTGTTGACAGAAAATTGCTAAACATTTAACTACTAAGCAATTTTTGACCTTCATCGGATATTTAATTTGACCTCGGGCATCTTCTTCGCTAAAAGACATTTGTTCTATCATTCTGTTTCCGTGAGTATATTCATTTGATATTTTTTAAGTGTATAAACTGCATAAAATTGATCCATATATTAATTCCAAACAATAATGGCGAAGCATATTTTCAAATCTGAATGTTGTTTTAACTATTTTCAAGTAATAAAAAATGTGGTAAATCCTGTTTGGTAAGAACATATTTTTATAAGCAATAGTGATGAATTTTCAATAAATATTTAAAACGATAGCTTTTATTTCAAATTTATATTCATACGAACAAAATAACACTCAATATGGCCTAATATTAAAACAACGAACCCCAGTGTTCGTTCCCAGGCATGGTTGAATAGTTGGAATTAGTTGCTGAAATTGTATTTCCTACATGACAATCGTAGTGTGCGTGCTTGTGACTATTCTAAGATTTTTTTAGACATACGAATGTGGTATGTTATCTATGTAAAATCCTGCCCAATAGACAATTATGTGAAGAATATTAAAACGTTTTTACAACAGCCTTATCGACCACGTGGTGTCAAAATACTTTTAACAGAGGACTCATTATAGCATAGTGATAAGACCGCTCTCATCTGAGCAGAAAACTCTGGGTTCGAACAATCGATAAACAATGGATATAAGATTTAGCGTTTTTTTTTTTTTTTTCTTTTTTGTTTGACAGGAATAACCATTGGCGGGGGTACTAAGGTGATTTTCTAAATTTCTTTTTTGCAATACAAATTTTGACAGCGATTTTATAGTCCATGGAATTTATTTTTGGAAGATTACATAAGAAAAATATTAAAATACACTGCAACGGCGGTCAGCTGTAATGGTATCTATTACTATATTATTTATTGATGCATATTAAAAATTGATAGTTGATTTTTCTTGCACTTAAAAATGTAATCAATCCAGCCAACAATGATACATATTTTCAAATATTAGCAAAATTATATATATATATGTAAACGCATTTTAGTCTAACTTTTCCTATAGAAATATGTGTCATAGCTAAAACGATTAAAGTATGAACAAATATAATGATATATATATATATATATATATATATATATATATATATATATATATATATATATATATATATATATATATATATATATATATATATATATATATATATATATATATAAATAACCGTACATAGTAATCTTTTGTAAAATTTCTTTGCTGTGTAATTTTATCAGTTCATGAAATCAAATTTGAAAAATTATTTTTTAACAAGATAATTTATAAAGTCATGTACAAGCTAAAAACATTTTTTATATAACACTGTATAATGTATTAATCATAATCTAATAATATTTCATCAGTTTAGTGTTACATTAATAGATGAAAGAGATCATGTTTTGAACAATACGTAATTTGTTTACATGCTTTATATTGTTGAAATAAAATAAGCAAAAGATGAAGAACGTATGTTAGTTTGATATTATAACATGATGATCGTACGATATGGTTATTACTGCATCGATTCACCACCAAAATCAGTTTCGGTTTATTTTTTCATTTTGAAAGATTTGAATCGTATGCTTGAAAATTGATACTTTTGCATTTTTTTAAATGGCTAGTTATATGATTGTATTTTAAATATTGCAAGATTTCTATGTTTTCGCATATTAGCATTTATAGTAAATAATTATAAAGGGATTAATTTATTGTTAATATATTCCATTTAAATTCGCGAAAAGAATTTTGGTGATTATTTATTGATCAAAGATCATAATATATTATAAACATCCGCAAATGTATGTTTTAACGTCTAAATCTGATGTAATGTACATATATTATAATATGTGTTTAATTATAAATAAATTTGAATAGATAAGTATTTGCTGTAAATTATTGATTCAAACTTTAATTAAATAGAAAATAAATATCTTATTAAAGAAATAAATAAATAAACTAAATTCAAATATAAAATATAACTCAGTGTTATCAAATTATAATAAAATCTGATAAAGTATTACAGATTTTTTAATCTAAAGGTTCATTACTTTTCCTTCATGTATACAATCGAAATTTATATATAATAGAAGATGAACTTAATCGGTCAAGAAAAGGTTGAACATTGAAACGTCAACATCATATAAAAATAAATTATAAACTTTAAAAAATTAATTGTTTAGTATAAGAATTATGTAGATTCTAATTCATCAGCATTATAAATGTTTTGATGACATACAAACAAAAAGGTTCTTCTGTGTCACATTTATTCTGGAATTTCAAACTGTCTTCAATCAATAAACTTGTTTTGGATGTTTAAATTGATAGACAGTAAAAATAAAAAATCTACCACATTGACACAAATATTATTGACTATCAACCTTCAAAGTCAATCGCTATTAATGATATTGCGAAATAATATTGGAAAGAAAGAAAAAGAATTTTCGAGAACACATTTAACGGAACATATCTACAAAGGTTATTCAATGATAGTTGAAGTATTGTGTCTCTTTTATTCTTGTTTATGGTATTTTGTATTTATGAATCATATTTTTTGTTTAAATTTATTCTTCCAGATATCATTATTTGAAAAAAACGAGTAATTTCAAACAAGCAATATGAAAATTTTTATTACTCAAATTTTTAAAATGTTTTGTTCTTATGAAAACAAATATTTATATTTTTAATGAATTGCTTTATTTCAGAATTTCCTGACCAGTTTTTCTTTAATTTTAATTAATATCTTTAATACTTTCCATTTTTAATGAATGAATTACTTAATTACAATTAAGTAAATTTAAAAAAATAAGAAAAGGAAATAGTAAATTTTTTGCAGGTCTTGAATAGAAGCTTTGATAATTTGATGTCATAATTGCAAAGTTGTTCCATAAATGGCCTTTGATCTGAATGTTAAGAGCATGAATGTTAAGAATGAATGTTAAGAAATGAATGTTAAGAGCCTGACAACCATTTTAATGGTAAGCATCTGTGTAATAGTTTAAAATGTAAAACTAAAAAAACTCATTTATAAATTTTAGTTAAAACATTGGAATATTTTACAGAACATATTCTTCTAATTTCTGCAACATACTTCTCAAATTTTTAATAATTATATGCATATTGAGGAGGGAAAAAGCAGATAATTATTTTTTAAGCAAATTTTCCATTTGAGTGTATATTATCCGTACGCTATAACAAATGTTGGAATTATGAGTCTCTTTCAGGGTGACAACTTTATCCTGTTCAAAAAAAATATTGTATTAAACTAAAAACATGGAATTTATTTTCAAAAAACTAACTTTACTCAAGTCATTTGTTACTTAGATGCAACATATTTAAGTAGTTTCAAAATGGCTCCCTTGGGCATCGATACAGAGCCTTAAACGTCGCGTAAAATTTTCTGCAATGGGCCTCAGTTCATCAGGCGTCAGTTTATCCCATTCTTACTTGATAGGCATTCCAAACTTCGATGTGGCTTAGAGCATACTCTTGATTGCGAAATAGACCAAACACTATAGTCCATTGGGTTTAAGTCAGGTAAATAAAGGGGCCACATTCCCACAATCTGAATTTGCTTTAATCCAGCCAAAATTATTTGCCGTCGTTGGTTTGGTATATTACTTCAAACAAGGAAATAAAAACTACTTATTTGTTTTACAAACATTAAGATCTCTTAAGCAAACTAAGCAAATGAAATATTTTATAAAGATTGGTGAACATGAATTAAATCAATCAAAAGTAGTACAATTTTGTCAGCAGTATAAAGTTGTCACCCAGTATTTAATACAGATTAAATTGATTTCAAATTTGTGTTTTTTCTATTAAAATAGTTCTATAAGTTCTCTAACATCATTCTACAGAAATGTTAATGACGACTGTTTAAGACTATTAATTTCAAATCTGGTGAACTGCATTATTTTTTGTTTCCCAAGACCTTAACGAAAGCGAGTGCAAAATCAGGAGTCAAATGAAAATTTTAGTTGTTGATAATCTGTAGACATTTTAATATACGCATGGAGTCAAAATATGCGATTTTAATTTATAATTTAATGAGAAGTGTCGCATGAGGTTAGTTTTCAACTGGAGATGGCTGTTAGCATCCTAAATATATAACGATTCTGTATTCGATTTATGGATTAATGAGAAGGAGCAGATAAGGTATTGAGTTTATAGAAAACTCATAGATAATACCTGTGTTCCATAACATAACTTAAGATTAATTTGGACTTAATTTAATTTACACTTTAATGTTGAGAGCCAGATACTGGTATTGAGATTTTTCACCAAGCAAGTGCATTAATTTTAAACAAATATATACTTGGCGTACTTTTAAACACTTACCTATTGTTGACATAAAATTCAATTTGATTGTTTCTCAATTAGAAAAGTTTAGTATATATCAACTTAAAATTTAGAGATAAATAAATTCATATAATTTTTATCAATAAATAAAATTGATTTTAAGTACACATTTCCCAGTATCAAAAAGAGAAAATTGTTTAATTTAACAGACATACTTGGAACGTAAGTTTTGTTTAGATAGGATAAAACTTAATACATAATTTTCAAAAACTTAGTGAAAAGGACACATATAAAATGTAAACATTGGTGAAAAAATTTTAAATGCGCAAAAGTTTTTACTTGTTTGAAGAAATGAAATAATTAATATTTAAGAAATTCATAAATTGATGAATACGAAAAGAAAATGAGGTAATAAATGCAAATAATATCATTTAAAAAAGTACATGGATTACAAGAAACTGTAAAAGAAAAATATAAGACATTTTAATGAATTTGATTATGCATCCAAATCCGGTATGTTATCGGAGATTAAAATCTTTTAAAAGATTTTATTTGAATGAAGGAAGAATTAAAGTAATAGATACGCCAAAGAAAATCATGAAGTGAAAATTTTTATTTATAAGAAAAGAGAAAACTCAAATAGATAAGTTGAGCCAGTTGAGAGAAATTTAATACAGATAAAAAAATAAATTTCAATGGAACACTACTTCCGAAGGAAATGGAAAGTCGCTGAGCAGTGCTGGAGAAGAAAATGCAACAGAAAATATAAGTTTCTGATAATAAAATAATTAAATTAAATGCAATACCTTTTACATTTTTTTGTTTTTAAATATAAGGATTAAGTTATTGTATTTAACCTCGCATTAGGAAAATATTTTCAGTTTTTGGTCTTACAAAGTAATTTTTATAAATTTGAAGTATCATTGAATGTAAAAAGAGCTACATTTCCTATGTTTTAAATGGAGATTTCTGAACAATTTTCTTTCTAATATTCATCTTTCTGAAAATTAATTCTGAATAATTTTCTATCTGAGAATTACAGAAAATAAACAGTTGTTATATAATGAATTCAACTACTGCTGATAGAGATGGGCTCTATAAATTCTAAGAAATCTAAAAAAAAATATTACAAATACATTAAGAGAGAAGGAATTTTTCAAAAATAAGCTATCCACCAAAATTTTTAAATAAATAAAATTTAAGGAAAATCAAGAAGCTTTCAAAAAGTCCGTTTCTGTCATCTTCTTCTGCAAAAGTATTCAAGAAAAATTTGACACACGTTGATTAACTTATAGAAAGTGGTAAATGATTACAAAATGTCAAAAAATTATACTTATCAAAATTTTATATTCTTAGCCGCAATATCTTTTCAAATATAATTAATTTTCGAAATTTTTAACATACTTTGATCTTTGAACAACTTTCTTTTCTAGTCCAATTTACAGTTATATTTTTGTGATTGTTTGTGAAATCTTATTTTAACATGGGAACATTATACATGTTGCCAATGTCTTGAGCTTACTGTTGTGTTTCTTAATATGACTATAGTAAATCAAGAGATAAAATTATCTTGAACTAACGCGAATAATATTTTCATGTAATCGCAATAATAACTAATATTAATGGATTGAAATAAGTAATTTAATCATTTTCTCTCATTTCACCATTAATGAAATAATTCTTAGATAAATAATAAATCAATTAACTGTAAAGTAATATGTAATGGAATGCTACAATTATCAAAATGTATAAATTATTCTTGTTGATATATTCTTTGAATTTACATTCAAACGATTTAACAGCCAGAAAATATCAAAATCTATAGATTATTTTGTTTCTATATCTTGATTTTTTTGTCTGTATACTTAATGTTATAAAACCATTCCAGTATATTAAGTTAAAAGAAACATATATACATAGTTTTCTGCATAACGTTTTCAATTTTAAGAACTATTTCTTTTTACAGTACAATATAAATTAGAAGATTTAAATTTTATTAATATAATTTTAGTTTAAATGTTAAAATAATTATTTTCTTTTTTTCGTATTTTTCCTATAAATATTTTGAAGTTCAATTTGCCTTTTATATGAAAAATCGCATATAGTAAATAGTTTTTATTAAAGTTCAAAAATTTAATGCATGAGAAGCTTGATTTTAATGCTTTTTCAGCAAAAGAATGAAAGAATAATACAGGATTTAATTTTTTTAATTTTTCAAATTAACTTAATTTTAAACTTTTAAAGAATCTACTTAACATATTTTTATTTTACTTTATAAAAATTAACATATTACAATTTATATTACATTAAATAATCCGATTGAAGATTATAAATAAGATGTTACAAAAATGTATATGTTAAGCAAATTCTTAACTTATGTCTTTCACAAAAATATTAAATTTTGAAATAAAACTTGAAAACTAAATTCTCCACTCTTGCTAAAATAAGAATTTTTATCACAAAATGCTTTCAAATATTTTGAATACTGATTTCTCGCGAAATGAATTATAATAAAAAAATGCCTAATGTTAGACAGTGTAATAATTAAAGTTATTAATTAGTGCAGAATTTGAAAAAATATTTTTTATGAATCTTATATTTTCCGAAATCTAAGTTTGAATTTAGAATGTTGTAAATTATTTGCATTTCTGGAATCTTTCTTTCATATGAAATAATAATAATAATATAAAAGACAATGCGCTTACTTAATATTAAATGACAAAAATTAAAAAGTCTTAACCGATGTAGAATTTAAATATTTTATATTATAAATCCTACAAAGATAACTAAGTATTTAGTTAGCATTACGAATTAATAATTGGATATTTTTAATATGAATTTGTTTTCAAACACAGAAATGTAGTTAAGACCCCTTTAATCAAAATTAACTATGTAATCATAAAAAAACTTAGATAAAAAAACAAAATAATCTTATGAATGAATTATTTCTAGTTAATGGAATACTTAGTATAAGTTAAATTCTGGTTATAGACATTAAAAAAATTTAAACAAATATATTTTAGCACAAATTTTACTTGTCTACATCAACACCAGATATAGTAGCCACTTCATATAAAGTAAGATACAAATAAGTATTGTGATCACCAAATTTCTGAAAGAATATTGTGCATTTAATACGGATTTTCATTCTGCTCTGAAACAAAATTGCATTACCAGATCTTCCTGTCCATAATGATGGATTGCTTTCAAGGGTATTGCAGAATATGGTCTGAGAGTCAGTTCACGAGGTCTCGGAACCTTGACCGTGACAGTCAACCTAAAGAGGCTCAAAAAAGGAGGAGGAAAAAATGATCCATTACGACATTTCGTGGATGATCATTTGAACGCTGACCCCCCATGGCTGAGATGGATAAGCGTAGGAAGAGATCATACAAGCTCATTGTTTTGTTCGCAATCGTTGACCGGAGTCGATGAACTGAGAGGAATCACACATGTTTAAGCTCACTCGTAGCTGAGTTTCTGTTCTTTGGTAATATATCGCCAAGTAGTGTATCTCAACAATGCATATTGGCATTTGGTAATATATCTCAACGCATTTGGTAATATATCTCAACAATACATATTGGACTGAAATTAAACGACATCAAAACAATTCGAAAAATATAGTTATTTGTTTATTAAGGTAGTTTTTATTGCAATATTGTGATTTAATTGATTAAATAATGCAATATATACTAAAAAATTCAAGTTTTTTTTATTTTACTACACAAAGGAAACAGTTTTTAGAGAAATTTACATTAAACTACAAATCATCTACCTTTATTATAAAAATAAATAGATAAATATCTGGAAGAAGTATTAAAAAATTCTGAGTATTATAAAATGAAAATGTAACTTTTCTACTTCAGATTAAAAAGCTTTTAATTGTATTTTTTTTTACTGAAAAAAGGAAATTTGGTAAGATATTGATGTTTATCAAGGAAAAAATATTTATTAAGCAATTGTTTTATTGTTACAGACATTTATTCAAGGAAGTTTTTAGAAATAGTTAAGAGAATTATCCTTCTTAAGGTTAAAATATTTCTAAAAGCAAATATAACTAATCATTTGAAAAAAAAATTTTTGTAATTTTTATCAGGTAATTTTCTTTTTATTATTTATAATGTGTGTGTAAAAATCATCACGTGTATTTCAAATGCTAACAAAAATCCTTGAAACTATAATAATGTTTTCAGTAAGTTAGATTAGTTGTTTTTAAGTAAGTTAGTTGCTTTATAAGTTAGTAAGTAAGGAAACGAATAAATTGATATTTTAAAATATATTAAAATAAAAAAATTAGCTAAAAAGTAGAATATTTATTTAATTTTTATAAATTTCACAATATAATATATTTAGCAATTTTAAAATTTGTACATGAACAAGGCATAAGACTGATATAAATATCTTCGTACTGTTGAAATATAAAAAAAATCTATTTATTTTTATAATAACAAAACACAAGAAATTCTCATTTTGGTAGATCTTTTAGTATTTGTAAAAAAAAATGTCTTCATAAAAATACCAAAATTGCTCCTTTTAATTTTGATAAAATTTAATAAATGTTTAGTTTCATTTATACTATTATATATTCACATTAATACTTCCTAAAGTATTTACTTAATAATAATAGTTCCTAAACAAGTTAAATTAATAAAAACATATTTATCTATGTTGAATAAAAAGTTTTAGAATCCCATTAGTATGTAATTCTGAAAGCTGAATCAACATTAAAATCAAATATATTGTTGTTGTATCATTTGGTTGGAAAGAAAAAATTCTAAATTTTTTTCCTCAGTTTGATGACAATTGTAAATAATGTAAACATAATTTTTTATTAATAAGGCAAATTTAAAATATGAAGTTATTTCACATGCGCAAATATGCTCGATAATCTCTAACCTAAACTGAGACGCCTCGATTTGATCTCTATTAAAATCAAATAGTTGTTAATATGCTGTTTTCTGACTTTTAATTCGAGACAATAGCTTTTTTAGCCAAAAACAATGTTGAAATGTCTGTCTGAGAAATTGCTTTTAAATATCTTTCTTTAAAATCATTGTATGTATCACTATTTCGCGTGATATAAGTGCTTATGTTAATAAATAACTAATCTACATACATAAGCATATGTTTTATTAGTTATAAAAAGCCGTCAATCTAATGAAGTAATTTTTGCAAAATCTTAGCTGTATTAATTACTTACAGAAAAACTCCCATTTTGTGATATTTTTGAAATTATTGCTTAGAAATTGAAAAAATGTATACTTAATTGAATAAATTAAATTAAAATATCTCATGCCACGTAACAAAATATATTCAACATAAAATAAATAAAAACGTCATTATTTAAATCAATATGTTGCATAAATTTAACCTGTTTCACATATTTTATTTTTATTGATATTGTTTAAATATTCGCATTACATTTTGCTTGAAATCCCGATTTAAATGCAAAATTTCACAAATTTCTGACTTCTCAATCTTCTTCCTGTTATTAATTGCTGTATAAATGTCTTAATCTACATTAGTTTGAATACCAAGACATGTTTTACTAACAAATTTTACATTTTCCTTGAACTTTTCTAGAACAAAAATATAGTAAACAATATAATGAGTAGTAAGAATTATCTAAACTAACTCACTGTAGGTCAAACTAATTAAAGTTTTGAATTTATGAAATAGGGACGAACAACTTTAGATAGAAGTATAGAACAAATATGACGAAATTATTCACGAATAAACGTAGTTATCAAGAAGTCCAAGGTTATTTGTTGGTTGAGTTATTTATTTTTCATTAAAATCTCAATGACAGTTCAAAAATTTTTCTAAAGAATCTGTTCTTAATATGTGCAATATAAATTATGAAAACATTTATTCCCAGTCTGCGAGAAAAAGTAAAATATTAAATTAATAATAAAAAAACATAAAATAATTTCAAACGTATTATCTCGACAAAAAAATGAAGAAACAATTCTAAAGTATATAAAAAATTTTAAATAAGTATCTCAATTTTATTTGTGTTGGTTTCTATTATATGGACTCAGCAAGCATATATTTTTCAAATTATAAGCAATTTCTTTCATCGCATTTTGTCTTTTATTGTTGTTGTAACAAATTAAATCGATTTAATAGTGAAATATAATTATCATTTAAATATTTAATTTCTTAATAGTTTTTTTAAAAAAGCACCATTGTTATCTGAATGATTGTCTTTTGAGAATCGTGATCCTGAAAACTAATACGAAAAAGGATAAGAAGATAGAGCATAATCCATCTTGTTCAATCACGCATAAAGTAATTCTTGCGTAACCTTGAGAAAAATTCACCCTTGAATCATCGTATGATCTTATTATAACATCGAATCATGGGTAAAGTTCGCGTGGAGTGCGTTGAATTTCTAAGATAAACGCGGACACAAGTTCTTTTTCAATCGTAAATTCAATTCTTTTGGAAAGACATCCTTTCGAACACTGGCAGGCAATGAACTTTATTCTTTTGCACCATTTATATATTTTGATGTCATTCAATAATGATGTCTGATATTCTGAGTTAGTCAGCATGGCATTAAAAGTGACGTTTTTGAACTTGATTATTATTTATCGTTTGCTTTCTAAGTCGGTTGTTCCAAACATCAATATTTCATGAATGATGTCACTGATTAATGAAATATACGTATTCATTGAATTTACGGTGGAACATTTACATTAAAGGAATTCTCGTATGTCATGCTGAAATCAGTGAAATTGGGATTCAATAATCATATTTAACTGTTTTAAAGGGAAAATTTCAATGAATTAATAAAAAATAGAAAAATAACATTTTTAAAATAATTTGGTATCATATTTTCTAGTTTGACATTATTTATTAAATAAGATAATTCAAACCATAAAATAGGTGAAATTGAAATTTTTTACATTTTCAAACGAAATTAAACGAACATTAACTATCATTGATAATATATTTCAATAAACTGTATCAATAATTGCATGCTAAGAAGTGACTTTAATTTATGAATGATAAAATAAATAATAAATATTTATTGTTAATTTTACTAAATTATTACTATTATAATCTGAGTTCTTAAAATATGATTATAAAAACACATTTTCTCTAATTAACAAAATCTACATGATAACATCATGCTTTTAGTACTCATACTAATGATAAAATGTTTTGAATATAAGAGATTCAAATTAAAACATTAAACAAAATTAAGTCTCTACGACAAAAGTGAAATCAAGAAGGGAATAATTTAATCTCAAAATCAGTATCCAAAGTCACAGTCGCCTGCGAGCAAAAACAGTTTTCTCAAGTGGCTGTATTTTATAGTGTATTTCTCTTTTCTAACCCTTTAAAAATGGTATTATTTAAAATATTGACGTGCAAAGTTAAATCATGCTTTGAAAGTTTCGTGATTTGACAATCAAGATTTGTACATTTTTGCAAGCTGAAAGCAATTAGAATTCAAAAATGCGTAGAGGAAACACCACGCTTGATGAGATGGAGAGTATCAATTTCCAACCAATATTGGACAACAGAAAATGTATGCTGTTTTCTGCCTTTTAACTTCATGCTTGTATGGGTGTATACAGTTAGAAATTTTCCGGATTCCCTTCTTTGAGAAATGAATATAGATCTCAGTCAGTATGCTATATCACACAAAAAGAATTGTTGTTGTCTCATTGTCGTGTGACAAGTGTAAAAGGAAAAAAAGAAAAGGTAAAAACTCAAGTCATATGGGATCAGAGGCATGGAGTACTGCCCTGGCCACATCTTCAGCTTTTTCCGTATAAAGGGTGTCATAGCAGCAGTTGGAGTCCATGCTGAAGGGTTTCAAAGCAACAGAGAGGCAGTTGAAGAGATGTCTCGGATCCAGTGGAACTCCTGTGCAGTGCCTGCATTCTGTGTATGTTCTTAGATCCGTCGAGCATGATTTTCATATCCCTCATGTTCCCAGTCCGCATTCTGCTGATGGTAGAGGTGATACCACGGTCAGGATTAAGCTCCGGTAGGCACCATTTTTTCCGTAGTCCCCCGCAGAGCTGATGCCTTGTGATGGCGTTTACATCGAAGCAAATGGTAGTCGTGTGAGAGGGATTGATATTCCTAGCCTCCTTTGCAAGCCTGTTCATTTCCCTCGATATTAACATGTGCAGGGAATGAAGCAGGTTTTCTTCCTAGCAACTATGGTAGACTGAAGAAGAATTGTTCCTAATGTGTGTAAATGAGTATTTATTTCATGAACATTCTAACCACTGCAAAACTGGTGATATACATAACTGAGAAAAAACAGTATTTTCTATTTATTTTGATACCTTTGGCTGTGTGATATATATATATATATATATATATATATATATATATATATAGTATACCTTAAGTACTAAAGTAATACCAGGAAACTTAAGAAAATTCTATGTCACTGCAGGAAACTTATAATGAATTTAATCTTTATATCTATCATTTTTCCAATCAGTCGATATTTATCTTCATTATTATGAATGCCATGTTATGAATGAATAAAACGTGAAGAATGCATATGTAAAAATAATTAAATAATAACACTTTTTTTCTCAATGAAATGTCTTCCTCATGTATTTGAATAGATTTATCTGTCAATACATAAAGGAATATATTGCTAAAGAATAAAATATCTACCATTATTTTATAGCTTCTTTATCGTTATTCAAATATGTGATCACAAGATCATTTTTTCCTCCTCTTCATAAGGAAAATGGTGGTTAAGATGATATTCTCTATCTCACTTTCAGTGGCGTTTCCTTAAACTGACCAAGGCTAAGCTTTTAATAGCCCACCTCACCTTGTACGTTTTTATTTACGGCGTGTTTCTAAGAAACTGAACGCAATCACCGTTTAATTCCTACGTGACTGCTTCTAACCACTTTGGATAATTTGAAATTTTATCATCAATTTCTATGTCTTACAGATAATTTAAGTTTGATATCTTATAAGGAGATTCTTTACATAAAATATTAAAAAATTATTCTTAATATTAAATAATTATTTATACATTAATCTTAGGCATATTTTTACGTATATTTTGGAACGATATCTGAGTGTTGAAAAGTAAATCCTAAATCCAATACATAATAAAAATGTTTTAAAGCGTATATATCTCCGAAAAAACTTTATATTTACCTTTAAAAAATTCAATAAGTTGACTTTTATATAATGCATATTTATAAAAAATAAACCTAAAAAAAGAAAAACTTTTTAATTAAAATTATAATTCAAGCAACTTTATTAAACACGATTAAAATCATTTATTAGATGTGCAGTATTATTAATTTTAAATTGCCAACATTCTTTTTTTAAATTAATTTGTAAGGAAAATCTTTCTTAAATTGATTTGTTATAAAACCAATCAATTATAATCTCACAATGAAAATAAATTAATAAAAATATTCAGGTCTATAAAGTTTGAAAATTTATAAATTATATGTCTATTGTTTTTATTTATTTTTATTAATTTCTAAAAATAAACTATTTATCCTGGAAGCATAGTTTGAAACTACACTGTTTCAATGTAACATTAAAAATTTTACTTGTAATTTTCATCTTCAACAAAAATCTATGTCTAATACTTGTGTAGTAATATTTATGTTTGAATTTATGTCACCTTTCTGTAAATATAGATGTCATGTACACTTTTGTAAAAAAAATGTATAAACCTAAAAAAATTCAGGAATCATGACAATGAAATTTGATTATCATATTGTATTTCAATAATTATAAATTTAATGAAA
This sequence comes from Latrodectus hesperus, assembly GCA_037975125.1. NCBI lineage: Eukaryota > Metazoa > Arthropoda > Arachnida > Araneae > Theridiidae > Latrodectus > Latrodectus hesperus. Next base: position 68,773,629 of record CM075856.1, on the reverse strand, counting down.
AAAGTAGCCGCCAATTTTGTCTAGTGGTCGGCGTGCCTGACTGCGGATAGGGAGATCCTGGGTTCGAATCCCGGTTTGGACAGGGATGTACTTGCTCTCTCAATCTATCCTGTCTTTGTCCTTTCCTTGTATGAATGGGTTGTGAATGGTTGCCTACCCTATAAACGGGTGCCTATGGCATCTGAGTATTGAAGAAGTCGGACTCCACACCAAAAATAAGGTTCAGTTGGAAATGTGGAGCAGCGCACCCCATAATGCCAGACAACAACATGAAAAAGTAATTAATAACATCATTTAGCATATGGAAATTCGACCTTTGAAGGTTGTAAAGACTACTGTGTGGTCAAGGACTTCTAGTAAGTCAGCGATGTTTCCCTAAAGCAAATTCTTCCATATATAGCAAATGATCAAATAATTTGGTGGTTTCATGGAACAATCCATGTTGCCATTTCAACATGCCTCGAACATGCTTAATTGGATTAAAATCCAATAACGTTGAAGCCCATAAAGAGACACATTCTTATGAATATAATTAAAAGTTTTGTGCACAACGTAAATTTATTTTTCTGATACGTGACACCCTTCTCACTTTACAGACTTGACTGTATCATTGGTTGTAAAATTTTGTCAAAGTATCTGCCAGATATCAGAGCTCTTGCAACACGTTTAAAATTAATGGTTGTCCCAGCAGAATTCTAACTAGATTGACACACACTATATATTAATGCTTCCTATCTTTTAGTATCAAATGCTGCATTGATAGACTAATCGATTATTCTCTCTTCTACAACACAACAGATGTATGTAATGGTCATCAGAACTGAGAAGAGTCCAGAATCCGTCTCTTTTGTTTCTTCTCAGAAAGTTTAACAATATCTGATTGAATCTCATAGTAGATATTGTCACACTTTCCTGAGATCAATATTCGTGTCATCACTACTTCACGGTTATAGAGGCAGTTAAAATAAGTTTCTTCATGGTTGGTGAGACTTGATTCAGAATTCGAAGTCTTTTTTAAATGATGGGCTTTGACATTAATGGATTAATATAAATTAAAAATTAACTTCTAAAAAGCAGTTGGTGTAAGCATAATTTTTTGACTGCTCTTGTGCTTTAGAGGATTCTAGAATTATTGTGTTTATAAACTACATAGTACACTGTTTAGTTTCGGTTAAAATTATGCCTGATTTGCTTTTTGTATTCAATCTATTTTCTGGGAGAAATGGTTCATTTCTTTTCGGAGTTGAATAACTACTAATTACAGGACGTAAAATTTATTTAAAATATTTTATTTTTATTCTCGTAAAACAAAGATGAAAATGCAATTCCATACATATACACACATATGTTAAAAAATTACCTTTGATGGATTATCGATAAAGGAGTTGTTTTCAAAGTATTTTGAAGATATTAAATATGGAAATTATACATTTACAGATTATATATTTTAATTTTTATTGCCTTATTTCTACAGTAAAATATTTTATCTTTATCACCTTTGGACAAATGTTTGCACTTTAAAATGCATGAACAAATCTATAAACATTTTTGAATAATTACATTTAAAAAAAATTGGAATGGTTACTACGCTTTTCCTTATTTAGCAGTAAGTGAATTCGATCACTTATTCCTACATAGTCAAGAAAAATATTGTATTTTAGATAACCGAAATATTTTATAGTAATCTTTTAGTGTTTGTTTTTCTGCTATGCAAGACTGAAATGATTAACTACTGACTGTCTTGTACGGTATAAGCATTACAAAGAAAATTCAATTTAACTTCTTAAAATTATGCTAGTAAAAAATTTAATAATTAATTTACAAGCATAATTTTAAGAGGATGATTTCAAAAAATGTTCTTATACATAAGATTTTTTTGTAAAAATCTAATCTGTACTTTCACAGAAAAAATAACGAACAATAAACTAAAAATAACTGAACATATTTTTCGGGGGAAACATTTTTATTTCAGCTTTACAAGATATTGGAGAAAATAGTTTATAACATTGTACACATTAATTATTTATAATGCGGTAGATACACTTAAAACCAAGACTTGCATTTCAACTTTATTGTTTCGCAAACTCTTGGTGCAGTTTAAGAAGCCGCTTACCTTCCTGATTTCATGTCTACTGGAATCTATTTCGCAAGAGATGTATCAAATTAAAGAGAGAAAAACGGCTGTCTGAAAGAAACAAACTGAAATACGATCGTGTCATTTTGGTTTTTCTTACAAATGTCCTTTCAAACATAAAAGCTTATCTTATGAGTCTAAAAATGAAAACTAGAGAATCATGGAAAATAGGACTGAAAACCTGGTCACGCAACAGCCTAAAGACCTTGAAAAAATCTTGCGAGAGATGTTCCTTTCCTAAATATAATATTTTCCCCTTTTGTTTCACCCACACTACAATTTCAGCGAGAAAGGTTACACTACTTGGCGATATATTACTCTTTTTTTCCTTTAAAAACAAATTGCACTGTCGGAAGTAACAATGCGCGTAAAACATTACTTTAATCATATGGAATGCATCATTGATGAGAAACGAATATTCTAGCTCAAATGAAAATCTTTAGCAATGGATAAGTAAATATATTTCCGGGAAAATATTTCATACTTACTGAAATTTGAGCACGCAACAATTGTTTGAAACAGATAGCGCGTACTTAATGAAAAGGTACTTAAGCAAGAGTTTATTTATTATCTTGGATTCATGAGGTTAATTATCTTATATTTTTATAGATAATGCTAACTAGATAATATGAAGTAAAGTAAAATAGCTTTTGAAATAAATAAGTAAACACAAATGAGTAAAATGTAACCATTAAAGCTCTTTTTGAAAAATTATCTTTTATATACTGCATTGGTAAACCTGTATTTTTACCAACTGATGTTAATTAAATATAATTAGAGGAAAAAATTGTTTTTTAAATTAAAATATAGAAAAAAATTTAACGATAATAATTAGTTCAATTCCCAAAAAAAATAACGAAATATATATGGAAATAATATTCTTATAATTAGAATATTTCTCTTATAAAATATTAGAATTAGAACTTTTATTTTTACAAATATAATTTTTATTATTAAATTATTCTGGATAGGTGCTAATCCTGCTTTTTTCTCAGGGATAATTAAATGAGAAATATTTTACTGAATTATAAATTAATATAAATTAATAAATCCTCTTTTCTGAAACATAATATTGCATACATGAATTTAAAATTCTAATAATTTTTCAATTGATGCTAATGGGGCAAAATAAAGTTAAACTATTTCTTTGAATAAAAAAATAGATAGGAGAATTTTAATAAGTAATATCAGTTTATCCTTTTCCTTGTTTTTAAATACTTAAAAAACTTTCTGTTAACAAGTTTATTCAAATTAATATGATTTGTCAGCATGAAACCATACTTCGCTATAAATCCGTTTGTAAGTATATTCAGAAAATTTGTTGAAAAATATATTTTTCAGAATACTTAGGTTGTTGAAAAATACAACGTATTGATTTTTGTAGCAACTACAACTTACTGAAAATTCGAGTTTTACATTAGGTCAAATAAAATACGAATTGATTATATTGTAACGCCTTAAATATTGAAATAAAGATTAATGTAAAAGTTTACCTAAGCACAAAAGCATTTAGGAAAAAATTTCCTACATAAATTGATTTGAGCTTATTTCAGTAAAATCCTAGGAGAGCCCACACCCTTGGCGAGAAACTGGAGATAAAGCGCCTAACCAGAACGAATTCCCAGAAATAGTTTGATTTACCATCAAATGTATCGAAGCAGAGTTATCAGGATTGGCACAAGTTACAATTATCGCCAACCAAAATCATTTACGCCATAAGTGTGGACTCTGCTAGGATCCAACCCTTATTTACTATGAGTTAAATGTGAATAAAATATGTCCAATTACAATGACAATAAATTTTATTTTAACAAATATGCCATACATATTTGTGTATTCATTCTAATTATAGAGTAATAATCAAAGTTAAGTATAAAATAAGAGGCCATTATAAGAATTAAAAAAAGATCTTGATTGAAATTATTCTTACAATATGGACAGGTGAATATGTTTAATAACGTCTTAAAATTTGAAATACATTTTTTGTTTAAATTTTTTTTACACATTTAAACTAAGATAAAGATATGTTCAAGATTGGTTAATTAATCTAATTAAATGAACTGAATAATAATAAGAAATATTTTATAACACAAACGCTAATTTATATTTGTTCTGTTTGCTTATTGTATTTCGTTTAATTTGGCTAATGAAATATTACGAATTTCATCCAAGTAATTTTTTGACATGAACTATTTCTGGCATCTTTATAGTTACCGGTAACATTAGATTTTCCAATTGAATAGATATTTTCCTTCATACTAACTAAATTATTTATGTACTTTAAATTAAGGATTTCAATGTACATACAATATTAATAAACCAATATCTGTGGATTTAAAATTTTTATAAACTTAAATACTGTTGAATTACACTAAAGTAAACAAGTGTTGGACTTTTTAATACACATGTAGTTTATGAAGCATGAGAGTTAAAACTGCATTTAAAAAATTACATTACTAATTAACGAACAGTATTTACAGATAATTCAGAATAGAAAACAAAACTATGTGATATAAATGCTCACAAGTAACTTTTCTTAGTTATTTCTATAACACAACTAATTTTCTTTCCATTTATGAATGCTCAAGAATATTCTATATTTTTTATTTCTATCCAGAAATCAACTTATTGTATATAAAACGTATCAGCAATGCACGTACATGATATAGTTGTAGCAAAGAAAATTTATTTTAATTTTAACTTTATTTTAGTGTCCGCTTTCTTAAAGTATCATAAAATTAATGCAAATAAAAATACAGCAAGAAACCCATAATTTATTAATATCAATTTCTTTAATTTATTGTTCCTAATCTTAATCTACTCCATTTCATATTCAAAATTTCAATATACGATAGTATATGAACGAAAGTTTTATACATTTCCATCATATTTTAATCAAAATAAAACAATAATTTATTAAGAACCAAAAAATTAAGAAATTAATAAAATGATATGAAAATCATTAAAGTTTTTCACACCTTAGTCATATGTAGATCATGAAATTATACTTTCTGCTTTTCCCTTTAATCAAAATAAAATCTGTAACTGCTCACTACACAGGAGGCATAAATGTATGAAACTACTCGAAAATCATTCATTTTCTTATGATAATGTACTTAATTCATATTTTAAACGCTACAAAGGTAGTAATCTGATTAATGCAAAAATATGTAGAAAATTTATTTTATTGTAATTAAAATTTAAATTTAACTATATATTATACTCAATATATATATATATATATATATATATATATATATATATATATATATATATATATATATATATATATAAGGAAATAACTGTTTTTATAAAGGAAGTTGTATTTGCTCTTTGTACCTTATTCAGACTAAGAATCACGGTGTTATATCGTGTTCAGGTATTTATTTTTTATGTTTATAAATTAATGAAACAAAATTTATATACCTTTTTGATAAAATTTTCTCTCGGAGTGGAAAGACTCAGCTTTACTCTCAGATACAATTGATTACTGAAAAATTTACATAAGTATCTCCACTTTTTGTATAGACTCTGCCAGGGTGAATACATTTGATCCTACTCCAAATGGTTAAAAGTGGTGCTCAGGATGTTCGGAAGACGTTCGATCAAGACCAGGTGGACTTACACGAAGTGAAATATCTAAAATGAAAAGATGTTATAAGGCTTTTGAGCATTCATTAGATGTTTTATATGATTTTAGAAAATAGGCCTTCGAAGAGAGGCTAGAAACAAAGGGTCTTACTGGAATGAATAACGAGTATGCATGATTTTCATTCATAAGAAACATGAATAAAGTTTAATCAAAATTTTCAACTCATTTATACAGTAGCTGCTTTTTAAAGGTAAAAGAGCTAGAAATAATTATATAACTGCATAGTGATATAAAATTTAATAATAAATTTATAAAATTAGTCAAATAACAAATACTAAATAGAGAATAATTCATTGAAATATGAAATATAGTAAACAGACGGAAATTATGTTCAATAATTTTAAAATTTCAAAGAAAATAGAATAAAAGGAAAATTGAACGAAATACCAACATGGCCAGCTTTTTCAGGGGGTGTTAACCACATTGGCACAGAGTATGGCGCTTTTCAGCATTGACCCAAGTTTATAGTCTTAAGGAAGCCAATACACCCCAAAGCTACACTAAAAATGGCAAACCAGAGTATCATACCAGAATAACAGAATAGTCAAACTAAAAGTGTGTAAGCCAAAATATAATACTAAATCCAATGTTGCCAAAATACACAATTAATTCTAATCAAAATTAAATCTAGATCCAAGCCCGCAAGAACTGCAAATAAATATTACGAGTACATACATACATACATATATATATATATATATATATATATATATATATATATATATATATATATATATATATATATATATATATATTGTGAATATTGTGAATATATATATATTGTATCGATTGTGAATGCAATATTATATAAAATTACAGAAGGTACATTTATAGCAAAAACATTATTTTCCGATTTGTACTTTTTTTCCAAATATATTTTTGTCAATTAGTGCATTTTTCACTTAAATATAATTAATAATTATAATAACTTAATAAATTATATATAACCATATTATATATTTTCTTAGTTGTATATAATATATATATATATATATATATATATATATATATATATATATATATATATATATATATATATATATATATATATATATATATAAACATGTTTATACCTTGCAGTTGAATTGGATTAATTTTCGTTAAAGACGCTGGTTGAATTAAAAGAGAGGACTAATTTTAAAAACTATCACAAATTTTATAAACGCTAAAAAAGCATTTTATGTTTTTTATTATTTTGATTTGAGATAAATTTATTATTAAACATTTAATCTAAATTTTAGTCAAAGTAATTTCAGTATTTTCTTTATTTCGTCCGGATCTTTCTTTGTTGCGACTTTCTTTGTATCTCGACTTTCTCGGATCTTTGCTTTGTATATAAGGGAAATTGTCTCTAATATTTTGAAAATAAAATTATAATCTCAACTATTTAAATAGTATTTATCACTTTCCTCAAGAGAAGTTCTTCCTAAATAAAGTGAATATGCGATGCGACTTTCATTTATGCAAAAGCTCACCCGCAGGTTTTCCGTTCAAATTTCCCTTTGAACCTCGCCAAACCAGTTTACCTCTTCTTGTTTTATGCAACCGTAATTCCATAAAACTGTCTCGCGACACGAACTCGCTTTCCATCAGTTCAAGAGCCAAGTCGCGGTTCAAGACACAACACTCCGAGAAAGTGAAGTGGGACTTTACTCGAATCTCATAGTGGTTATGGGATTATTAGGATAACATAATACGGGTAACTAATTAACATTCACTCCAGCTGATTTTGAATACTGATAGTATACTCATGTATACCTTTAATAACTGATCTTCTTACTCTTCATTTTTTTTAAATATAATTCTTATAAAGAATAGAAGTTATTCTATAATTATAATACAGAAATTATGAATAAATTTTCTATTTCACATTTGACTAAATGGTCCAAAATATGTTTTTTTATTAAATATGATAAATTATTGAATTAAAGTAATTTTAAAATAACTGGAACTTCACATTATTTTTAGTTTATCTACTTTATAATTTCATTCTAATAATAAACTTGAAGTAAATTTATTTAATTTTTGTAAACGATTTTATTGAAAAATCTCAGAAAGAGTAAAGGTAGTCAGTCTAATGTCATCTTAATTTGTGCTTCATAACGCATATCTTTTTTTATCTTAGAATTTCACAATGATAAATTTTATATTTTTATGATAGTAATCAAATTTAAAATAATTGTTCAAATGAAAGCGGTACTTCTACTCAACACCATTATTGGAATGCATCGAAATATTTTTGTATGCAACGAACCCTTTAAGTTAACTTACAGAATTTAGACTTGAAACTTTGAATACTGAGTACGTGATTTTAGAGAGGTAAAATGAATATTGAAAAACAAAACTTTTAAAGAAAGGAGCTGAGGAATACCTTTGCCTCAGAAAAATAAACTAATTTAATATATTTCTGAAACAAAAAATACAAACACAAGCATAATTAATTACATGGCAAAGTGTGACAAACCAAAATAATTTCTACAAGTATCTCTTAAAACCAGCTGGAAAAGCTGGATAGTTTCTAAGGAAGGAATTTTGAATTGCATTACATTAGTCATTAGCTTAATTATTCGTATATAATTATTAATTTATGTTTGTGTATTCTATGTTGTAATCTATTCTATTGAATGTGTCATATGTCATATATATAATATTACTTTTGAAATAAGGTAAATAAACAAACATATTTTTTCATTCTTAGCAATATGGCAAATGAATTAAATTATTCATTTGTTGGGCCAAACCTTTGAGATTAAACTGCTGAAAAATGAAAAAAAGATCTTTATCACTTTTCTTATATTTAAAAGCATTTAAGTATTTTTATAAACAATATAAGTGCTATTTCCTATATATACAAGAAATTCAGAACAATATTATTTCAATTTTGTGTATAAAAAATTGAACTTATTTTTAAATTTTTATTTTTTATATAGTATTATTTTATTATTAGTACTAGAATTTATATAACTTTTTTATATTTTTTACAACTTTATTCTGTTAAAATTTAAGTTTATTTTGCTTATAAAATTAAAAGCATAAGTGATTAAATTTCACCAATGTATATAGATTTTTGTATCTTTTTTATGAATTACTAGCATTTATAATTTAATATTCGTTTTTTTTAAATTTATAATTAAAAACTGCATGTTTGATAATCTTTCTTCACAATTTAATGAAGTCTATTACTTTCTACTAAACTGAACCAATTTATTCACAAATGCAATAGAATATACATTTGTATTTAATATTTATCCATATCATATTTCATGCTTTAAATTAATCTGGCTTACATACATATAAATACAGCGTCGCTGAATTCGTATTCATACTTTAGTATATAAAGTATATTATTAAGTTATACAGGTTATTGTGAAGTAATTTCATCAAGCATAATGCCAGTCATTAAAATTTATAAAAATATATACTGCTATGATTCTTAAATGCTTTTAAATATAAAAGCAAACTGCGGTTATATATAATGTATAAGCTACATTTTTTGTTGCAAATGAAATTTATGTTTTTCGTTTGGTAGTTGAACTTCCAATAGTTCTCAAAATCGTAATGTACTCACAATAAAGTGCATAAATTAGGTAGTACTCCTTAATAAAAAAAACTGTATAATAACATAAGCTATTGGAATATATGTTATACATATTTTTTATCGAAACACATGGTTGAATATAAAGCTTTTTCGTATCGATTGTGAATGCAATATTATACAAAATTACAGAAGGTACATTTATAGCAAAAACATTATTTTCCGATTCGTACTTTTTTTCCAAATATATTTTTGTCATTTAGTGCAGTTTTCACTTAAATATAATTAATAATTATAATAACTTAATAAATTATATGTAACCATATTATATTTTCTTAGTTGTATAATATATATATATATATATATATATATATATATATATATATATATATATATATATATATATATATATATATATTGCATTGTATTTTGATTTCTAGAGAAAAACCCTTTATCAGTATTCATTATTCTCAAATTTTTTTCATGAAAAAATAAAAACATAAAGAAATAATAGAAAACATAGTAAGAGATTCATTGACCCCAATTTACGAAATTTCTAAATATTAATATTTTTAAACTCTTTCAATGATTCTAAATTATTATTAACGGACAATATTTTAAATTTAAGAATTTTTATATACTCGCCATAAAATGTTTTGGATGTTTCCTTTTGTATGTTTTCTTTAGTAAAAATAGATCATCTGACGTTTGTAAAACTTGCTATTTGGCCAAAATAAAAGATATTACAGCTTTTAATGGTTTTAATTTTAAGTAATAGGTTTTATTAAAAATAGACGTTGAAATATTATTTTTGATATTCCTTCATACACCTTTGTATATATTGAAACTTTTTATAAAAACTGCAACAAACCGAAAAAATGCTTCCTATGACCTGTGCATATTAAATATATATGTAAAGCATGAATTAAGAGAACTCTTGTATCAAATTATTTTATAATGTTAATAATGAAAATTTTAGATTTTTGACTTATGTCACCATAGAACACATAATTCTCAAAATTACATCATGTATAGATTTCAAATAAATAATTCAAACGTATACAAATGTTGCTGCATTTTTTTTTTCATTTTCAATATAAGTATTCAAATATCTTCATGTTTTATTAATAATTCGTTAAAAAAGTTTAGAAAGTATTTAAAAAATATGTTAGAATTATTTATAAGCATGGAATTAATAAATTCAGAAAAAAATAATGTTAGGAAACGTTAGTAATCTTCATAATTTTAAATAAATTTCTTTTTTGTTTGTAATGATATGAATTAAATAAATTTCATTTGTTAATAAATCGTTTCATTTGGTGGTTTTTTCCTTGAATTATCTGGATAATACTATTTTAAATAAATCATGATATCAGTAGTTTTACCAAATAAAGATTAAACACATTTCTTATGCGCAGCTAAACTGCGTTATCGTATAAGAGTATCCAAGTCAGAAAAGAGTGAAGATTAAAAATGCAAATGTTAATTAGTAAACTTCCTGGAGAGTTTTTGACTTTTCGTAACACATTTTTGTTAATTTTCCATAAACTTCCTTTCCATATTGATATTTCTGTTTATTTAAATATTTTAAATTCTTTCGCCAGATTTGTACTTTGAAGTCACATTTAAAAAAACATTAATGTTTTGTTGTGTCGAAAGCGAGACATTTTCGATTTCAAAATCCTTTCAAAAGCAAATGCTTTGATAATTTATTTAAGTATTTAAACCAGGAAAATTATTTGAAATCCTTACTTTAATGGTGTATTTTAAAATAACAACCTGTGTGTAAACATGTTTAGAAAACTGAACTAGCCGTCGTTAATAACATCATATGCTTAGTTATGGACGTTAGTAAGAAAAGATAAGGAGTTAATTGACCTTGGAAAGTTAAAATATGCGATTTTTTAAATTGTGTTTATGCAAATATTTAACTTATATATTTCAAGAATTTGAATAATGTTTTGTAACGATATTATTTATTTATTCATGGAAATAATTTAATAGATACCTACAGAAATTGTTTAATAATTGTTATAATTTCCAAGTAAAATAAATTTTGGTTCAGAGGAAGAAAATCATTACTATACGCAATTAAGTTTAAGATTAAATTAATACGATCTTTAAAAGAAACGATTTCAATATTAAAAACATATATGATACTGTAAATTAAGTAGTCAAACTGCTGCAAGTTCATAAATAAAAAATATGTGTAAATCATATTCTTACTAATTAAACCCATTTCATAATTAGTAATTCTTATTTTCTTCTGCTACTTTATCTATTTCCGGGTTCATATCTCCGTTCCTTTGCCAATTCTAATCGTGTCAAATTTCCGGTTTAAAACATTTTCTCGCCTATATGGAAGAAATACTTGAATTGAACACTCGTGAGCCACTTTTCACTTTCGCGATTTTCGAATATATTGTCCCTTTCTCAATACCAATCATGAAAAGATTAAAATTTATATCATGAAAAGGGAAAACGAAGAAAATTTCATATCGTTAATATTCAAATATCCTCATTAAAATATCTTTTGCATCATCGGAACCTTATATTGCGAAAGAGATTTCGTTTTCTATTAATAATCTCCATTAAAATTTTAATCAACGTAGTTCTAAATTCCAATGTCGAAATAATGAATTTAAAACTTCCGCTTTCCAGCAGCCAAGATAATTAAAGGTAATTGTAGTTAAATTATTTGTATACAACGATATAATTCTTTTAATATTGTCATTAACAACTGTTAACTTGTATCTTTTCAGCCATTCACTACACTGTAGTGCTTTTGTAAACACAAATATATATAGTTTAATATAACTAGTTTAATATAATAAATACATATAACAAATATAACTAGTTAAATAATCATATTGCAAACAAAAATATTATTTACGTATTAGAATTTTTTATAGAAATAAAAGAACAATATAGAAATAAATTTATACATGTTTATATATATGAAGGATGATTTTTATAAATTCTGGGTTCTCTTGCTTTCACTTTACGTCAACGAAAATTGCTCAGAAAAACTGTCATAATTTAAATTTTTGGTAAAAAAAAAATAAAATTGACTGTTCATATAGCAACATTTTTGTAAATAAATTTTCTTTTATATTGGGATTTATTAAATTAAGTGAAGTGAATCTAATAAATAATATTTAGTTTATAATTTCTTGAATAATTAACTCTTGATTAGAATATATTGCTTGTTTTGACTCAAAGTGTTTTTACATTAAAAAATAAAATTTAAGTTTACTGAAAGAAAATTTAAGAAACTTAACTTTTTCACAAATATATATATAATTTATTGGATTTGATTCTCAAATAAGCGGAAATATTAAATTTTAATTAAGATTAATTTAATTTAATTATAATTTAATTTAAAACACAAACTAAGGTTTTAAAAATTAATTCCCATAAATACTTTGAATTGTTAGCTAAAGAGTTATAATTAATTTTCTTCAGTATATTTTTATTTGCTTAGAGTATTAATCATTAAAATTTTTTTCACGTAAATTTCAAGTTCGAATGAAAATAATTTTTTTAATTATTTGAATTAAACCAGTAAGCTAAACTGATAGAATCCTCTGTCATTTAAATTGATAATTCCCTGATATTTTTCTCATCTCATCTGTCCTGTTGATAGATTTATTTGAACAAATTTTACTTGATAAAATATCACAATTTTGGAGCAAATTAAATTCGAATTATGCCTTATAATTAGCTGTCGATAACATTTTGAAGAAACGTTTTACAGACAAAAAGGTGAGAAGTTTAACAAAGCTTCTAAAATTAGTTTTTCATTATAATAGAGAAAGCACTTTATATGTAATAAATATTGAAATTTATCTTTTAGGATTTAGTTCAGTAATATTGGGAAAGAAAATGGTGACTACTATTTTGCATTGCTAAATAAGAGGATGAAATTAGATTAACACTTATGTCATAGTTTTTCCATTGTTTTTAATAAAATGTCTTATTTTTAATATATAGCTAACAATACCGTTCTTTTGATTAATTTTCAAAATGTAGACTTAAATTAAAATTATAAAGTATTGCTGCTATATTAGAGAAAACACAAACTAAGGATTAAAAAATACGAAATATAATTTTATATTTGTTCAATTTATAAAATAATACACCACTTATATTTATTTCTTTTTACATTCAGGTAAATTAAGCCTGTACACGTCTTCAATCATCTCTCTGAGCGTACAACTATTTGTCTATCTTTATTCATTAAGTGTTTACATTTATTCAAAAATGGAAGATACGTCAAGTGCATCCTCAAGCAGCGAGAATATCTTACTATCTCCGAAAGACGGGGCTCAAAAAGATTGCAATGCAACCACTCAGACACCAGAGATGCCTCGACATTTAGTACCGAATTCTTCCACACAGCCTCAAGTTCAAGATAACCCTTCCACTATAACCGTATACAAGCTAGACACTCAAAAACCAATAAATGAACTTGAGCAAGATGCCAAAACACTCGCCATTCCTGATGTAGTTGTGGAGTACATCAAGGATTCCTACCGTCTCCAGGAAAAGGATGGAGAGGGACATACGAATCCTGCTTTTGAACCCCAAGAGCTTATCGTGGTTAGAACACCTTCTTCAGTCAGTTTGCGTGAAGATGCCTCTCCAGACAACGGGATGACACTTACCACACTGGGAAACAATGTCTTATACCACAGTATGCCTAAGAACTTGAAAACCAAAGTAGATGACCAGCCTACTCATCTCTCTGTGACTGATCCATCTTTGTCTGCATCTTCTTCATCATTGGGTTGCCCAAGGTCAGTTCCACCGTCTCCGAATTTCGGATACAGACCCCTGGAAAGTGAAACTTCCGCTGTCTACACTATAATTGCTCCAGTAAAATACGTAGGCAATGGCAACGAGAAAGAAATGGAAATGCGCCTCATGGCTCAACTACAAGAACAAATGGAAAGAGAAAAAGCCACGTAAGTCATATATTTTGATTAAACTGAGTTATATTGTTAATTAAGAAATAAGTATCATTTATGCCTTAAAAAACCATTTTACTACTTTACTCTTTTTCTTCGTCTTTTTTAATATTTATTCACATTTCCAATTACCTCTCAAACATAATTGTATGGTAAAATATAAAACAATTAATTACAATTTATTGTTAATGAAGTGCTAAAATATTATAAAATTACACCATTGCATCATATACTGTGCAAAATATGAAACCTTTTCATCTAACATAATTTCAAACATTATTCCTCATTAATGTGTGATGATCCCATAGTGTTATTTCAACTATGAATCTCGTTTTTTCTTGAAAAATGAATCAGCAGATGAACTTCAAAGACGCTGATTTTTCATTCACTTGTTTGTAAAATTGACACCCAACTTGAGCGTGGATGCTAGTAATTGCTCAGGATTGTTTCTAAGCCTTATAATAATGGTTGAGTTTATTTTCGGAAGCAGAAATTGAGCATAATAAAATAAGTTAAACAGAGAGATTTTCACAACACATGCTATTGCAAATATTTTCATAATGCATGATGCTTAAAAATATGACTTTTTAACAATAATAGTAGCACTCTTTATATATTAAGTTCGAGATAAAAAAATAACAATAAAATTCTTTTAAAAATTTAAAGTATATAGTTGAATTTTCAGATGTAAAATGGCTATATAAAATATTCTTTAATGATAAATATTTATCTCAGGAAAATAAATAACCAATCATTTCAAACTCTCAACCAAGTTACAGAATTATCGCATATTATTAATTGTATCAGAAATGCGCACCCTAGTGAAATATTTAATCATTTAAGCAATGGTTTTATCTAAATTTAAATAATTAAATTTTAGCTTTCGTTTGTTTCCTTTACACAAATTATGAAGATAATATATTTTAAGAGCTGGAGCTATGATTATGTGCAAGAAATTAAATATATTTGCCACACCAATCAAGTATTTTATGTATAGGATTATTTGATATCCGTATCAAATAATACCTAAATTAACTTTAGGATAATTACAAGGTATAAAAACTGCTATAAAAATTATTCGGGCTTGTTGCACGCCTTCTTGCAAAAGGGATAACAAACGCTGATAAGGAAGCTTAATTTAGCATATATATATATATATATATATATATATATATATATATATATATATATATATATATATATATATATATATATATATATAATTTTCAGTGCCTTAATATTAACAACTTCTTTCCGAAAGATATTTATTAGATAGGCTATATTTCAACATTAACGTATAAATTTAATAAAAGAGCTTGACAAGGGAAATATTTTGATGCTTAATGATTAATGCAACTGATTTTTGAAACTCAATAAGAATTGCTCACTTGAGTTCTAAACTACTGATGTGACCACAATTTGACAGATAATTTAAAGAATAAATTTGCAAATTATTTTCTTATGATTGTTATACTACAAAATTATATTTTGTTTATTTATCTTTTTATATTTATGATAAACGGTATTGATCAGTTTGCCTAACAATTCAAGAAATCAATAAAATGTTAATTTAAAAAATATTTCAAGTTCAAAATATTGAGTTAAAATTTATTTTTAAATTTTTGTTAGCGGGAATAGCTCAGATTTCAAAAAATAAACTATTAATTATTTATATTCACCAACGGACAACGAATTAAAACAATTTGTCTTGAGATTTTTAATAGTCATTACTCTAAAGGAATGATTCTAAAAACTAGATATCTCAAACCTAGAGAATTCCATTTCCCTTTCACATAATGATAATTTCACAAAACAGAAGTTCTGTTTCCAAAAATCTTCTTCCAAAATATGTGTCGTATTTACTACGTTTGGGTCATAAAATAAAATAACAATAAAACGAGGTCATTATAACCGATTTCTGTAAATTAATGGGATCTGGACCGCAAGTTCTGTTCATGATTTTATTTGCAATTAGGTGACTGACGCAACACCGCAAACTCCACTGACCACGGAGGTCAGAAGTAACAAAGTGAGAACATTTCAAGGTGAACTTGGTTATTTTTTATTGTTTTTTTCCTGATGGGCTTAGTCATCACAAGGAAAAGTGAAGTCTTCCTTAAAGGTTGCCAAACTCCAGCTTAGCAATTACTTAAAAAAAGTCAACTGAAAGAAGAAAAACTATGGATTGCCCAAACTTTTCACTTCTATTTTATTGCCTATATTTGCTGTCTCGTTTCATTCTTTCTTTCAAAAATAATGTACAAATTCTAATTTTTCACAAGTTCAAAAGCAAGGCTCTTAAGCGGAATTCTTAAAAATCTCATTAATAAAAATATTTTACCCCATAGAAATGAATAAATAAAAATAAAAATGATAACTTTTTTTGTTTATTGTGAGTTTAAACAATATTTCACAGGAAAAATAAATAATTATGAATACACACTTGAAATTTTTATATAACTTAATTTAAAAAATAAGAATATAACTACAAATATAACAATAGAAACCAATTAATTTTAAGTTATTTACATTATGTATTATAATAACATAATGATCTTGTGCATAGAATATTGCTTAAAGAGCTAATTATTTTTTCCAATTTCTTATATGAAATGTTTTATGCCAGGATCCTATTGGTCTGAGTGCGATCGCAAAATTTCACGAATATTTTCTTGGACAAAAGGAATGAAAGTAAGGATTAAGTGAAAATTTTCGTTCATATTAATGAGTATGACATTTTGAAAGAGTGTAGAATCGGAAGCATTCGGAAGTTAATTAGGAAATAAAATTAAAGTTTCTTTTTTTAAATAATCGATTGTGAAATTACATAAGAAAATGTAAAATGATTTTATCTTCCGTTTTGTGACAATGATCAGAATGCAACCTGAGATTATTTCTTAAAATATCGCAAAAGGATAATATATGATTATCATACAAAAATCAATTATTTCCTATTTCCAATTATTCTCTATTTCCAAAGGTAATTATTTTCTATCTCATTTTCTCTGTGATATTCCATTTCCAAAACTCTTCAACTGTTATAAGCTGTTTTTATTACATAAATTTATTAATTAATAATGTCTTTACCATGTTCCTTAAATTATACAAATATAAATGACTCATTTTAGTTCTGTTTTTAGCTTTCTTACAGTTTAGTTCATCAATAAAACTGAAATTTTAAACATAAATGCAACATACACATATGTAAGCAATCAAAGTTTTAAAAAAATGTCATTTCACGGAACTCAATACTAAGATTAAAATAACAAATCCTGTTGTATAATTTTTTGGGTTTCTTTCAAATATTTTAAATTACTAAATATGGTATGAACTTTGCTTTACAGCATGTTTATATTTTAAAATTTGTATTTAAAATAATTTATAAACGTTTAGGATATGTAACGTTTTATACAAAAGCTATTTGAGAGTTAAAAAGGAAAACAAATCTTATATTTTTTACAAATATGACAAACATAATAAGACTTTTTCAATGTCTAACATTTTTGTATGAGTTACATTTATGCCAAATAACGTTTATATGATTTAAATTATTGGATGAATTTATGTCTATTGTATTGTGAAAATATTTATATTTAATGTGATAGTTTCTGCTCACACACACGCAGACTTTTTGACTTATTATTTCTAAACTGTGGATTTAATATTATTCTATGATCGAAAACTGTCGAAAATAATATTTTAATTTTTAGAAAGACTTTACATGTGTGTAAAACATAAGCATACTTATCGAAATGTAATCATATTTACAATAAATATAAGTAGAAAATATTAACATTTACGTTATTTGAATATAAAATTTTCAAATTTCTTTAACATTTGCAAATTATATATCTGAACTCAATGAAACACATTTTTAAAATTAGATACTTAATCTCCACTAAATTTAACTTATTTCATATAGAAATTTAAATTTAATTATTTTAGCGCAACTATAAGTCTTAATTATACTTTAAATTCTTATTAGCTCATATTCAAAGAAAGGAGTTAATAAATATTTATCAACAATTCAATAGAAAGTCTAAAATAAGAATTTAGTTTCAATTTCACTAATACTTCTCAACAGTGTTTTGCAATATTATATAATATTGCAAAATACTGTTAAGTTTTAAATTCGATATTTATTTTTGTAACTATAAAAATACCCAACTAATTGTTGTGGAAAGTAAATTTGCATGAATCACTTTTTATATACAAAATATTATTTCGTAAGGACATTACATGAATATTGGAAATATTTTTCTCTTAGAATTTAGGATAATTATGCTAAACTGTAATTCTTTTTAAAATATACATTAGACTAAATCATTGTTCAAATATATTACTAAATTACAAAATGGCGAATAGGGAGAATTTCTGTTATCAGATCATGTGATACTATTTTTCCTATTGATCAAAGCAATTTTATTTTTCCTTTTGAGTTAAAACAAAAGCCTCAACTGCTCATTAGAGATTATTGCTTGTGATGACTTGAAATTCATAATATTTTATGCAATTTATTTCCTTGTATAAAACATTTAAAATGATAAAAAATTAATCACTTTTTCCATATTTTCTGTAATTATCTCAGTTATAAAAAATCATTTAGTAACTTTATTCAAAATATGAGCTAGAATATTTTATCTGTCACAAAAAGTCAACTAATAAAAAATTTAAATTTTTTAAATGCATATGATGATAATCATCAAAATTTAATTTATAGAAATTCGCCATATATATATATATATATATATATATATATATATATAAAAATTTCGTGTCACGATGTTTGTTCCCGATAAACTCCGAAACTACTGAACGGATTTTGATAAAATTTTGTAACAATTTATAATATAGTCCAACTTAAAAGATAGAATAGTTTTTATCTCTTAATTATTATTTTCAATATTTATTATACGACATTAATGTTTATTTATTGTTTAGTTCTGTAAGTTCCTAATTGATGGCGGTTTAGCATCTAAGTTGCACAGGTATTCGGCAGATGGCGACGTGTTTATTTTTCTAGATTATACATCTTCGAGAAAATTAACGTGTGCGCGCAATCGCGTGGTTAAATATAGAATTTACATATATTTTTATTATTATATTTTCATGATGTACATATATTTTCATATATTTTCATGATACATATATTTTCATGATGTATAATCATACTATAACATTTTTTTGTGAATCACTTTCATAATTATACTTTGTATTGTGTTATTATTTTGCGTGTTCAGTTTGAATATTTTTAATACTATAAATAGTAAAATAAAATTTTATTTATTGCTGTTTTTCTCTACTAATTTTCATACCACCTCCAAAACATGTAAGTATTTCTTGACAGCCTTTTATTTTTTTTATTTTTATTTTATAATTTGATAATTATTAATTTATTCAGTAGAACATTTTGATCTAATTTATTTATTCAAATGATAAATTATTTTAATTTTTTTATTTCAGTATAATACTGCGGAAAAATTTTTTAGTTTTAGTAATTAAAATTTGAAAAAATAATAGTTCGATGTCAATGTTATCTACCTCATTTATAACAATTTATTTTTAGATGTTTTTAATTTTTATAGTATATTTTATAAGTAAGTCACTGATTACTAACTATAATATATATATAATATATATATAATATATATATATAATATATATATATATATATATATATATATATATATATATATATATATATATATATATATATATATATATATATATATATATATATATATATATATATATATATATATATATATATATATATATATATATATATATATATATATATATATATATATATATATATATATATATATATATATATATATATATATATATATATATATATATATATATAATTCTAAAAATTTAGGAAACTTTTAGAAAAGTAATAATTTTTCCTAAAACTGGTAATAAAACTCCTCCATTTGATGCATGAAAATTTTATAACATCAAATAATTTGAGTAACAGTTTCCATCATCTATATAATATTTTTAAAATTTCTCAATATAAATTCATACAGTTTTTGATGTGTTTTCAAATAAAATGTAACAAAGAAAACAATTTTCATTAAATTAATCAATTTTATTGAAAGTGAAAATTTTACCCAATAATATTTTGCTAAACATATTAATATCTTACAGGTATCTAAAATAACATATTTCTATTCTCAAAGAACTTTAATGCATCGTCTCATTTCACAAATTGAACCCAATTCATAAATGCACAGTTCGTAATGTCCACAATTTATTTAAAGAGCTAAAATCAAAAGCAGAATTCTACAAACAAAAACAAAATTAAATATTACAAACAAATTATTTTGTTTTATATTTGGTCATACAAATTGAAAGTATTTCTATTAATCTTTCTGCGTGTTTATAAACATTTCACTTGATGTGCATATTGAACTTTTGCATCTAGCATTTAGTTGTTAAACTTATGTAAATATGTGTCATCACTTAAGTAAATTCTTATGTAAAAACTTCTATACTCGTTATTATTATATGAAACTACTAAAAATGCTTGATTAGATAGTACATATAACATTTATCATTTTATCATATTTTATTTTATATACATAACAGTTTAATAAATAAAAGAAATTTTCTCTGTTTTAATTTTTTAATTGCGTAAAAAATAAATAAATATAATATTTACATAAAATGATTTTCGTTATAATAATCTGCAAATGTTAATAGTAAAATTGAAGAAGGGAAAAAATTTTTAATTTTTGCCAAATGCTTGAAATTTTGAAGTGATTCTTTCTATACAGTACTTTTACATTTTGCTCAGTTTGAAAATAAGGAATAGTTGAGAAATTTTGGCTTTTGCAGTACTTTGAGTAAACAGAATACTTCTAGTTTTAAGATTTTAATTCGTCCCATTTTGTTCAATCTTGAACATTTTCTAGATAAATTTCCATTCTTTGGATATGAATCCAATTTAAATTTTTCTAGATTTTATCTGCTTATAAATATGCATAAATAAAATTCACTATGTTCATTGCCAAAGCTCTAAGATGACATTCCACAATATTCACGTCTTCGAGTTTAAGAAATTACCAATTATGTAATACTAATAACATATGCAAAATCAGTCTTAAATTTATTGCATATGCATTGTGCACATAATAGACATTCGTTATCAAATTTTAGTTATGGAGATGTATCATTCATGATTTTAATATTTCATTGTTCCAGAGCTCGAAGATTCGAATTCTCTTCCTCCACGCCTCCTGAGATTGAACGGAAGAGGCAACGGCTGCAGATGCTGACCGACTCCTTCTCCACTTTATTCCTCATACCTGGGATTCTGATTGCAGTTTGCACTCCAATATCTATCATTCCCATGTTTATCATGCCTCTCAAATACATGATTCCACTCATTGCCATATTCATCGCCAGCGGCACACTCGCAGCTCTTTCTCTGGCGGTGTCTGGCTTCATAGGAAACATCGTCTGGCACTACGACGACGAAAAGAAGAAATTACGGCCAAGATTGCATTGTGGTACAGGTCCCATAATGCACTTTTGGGGAAACGGTTTCTATCCGCCTTTAGATGATAAAATACCATTGAAAAAAAGTGAAAATATAGTATGATATTGTTTCTTATATGAAAATATTAAATGTGATTGTAAGCTAGTGATTTGAAATTTATTAATGTGAGTGCCACTGTTATTGTTCTGATTACTATAAATATCATTTTTTGATTTAACATTTCCTTATAAATTATTTTTAAAAAATATTTTATTTAGCAGAATTATTATTAAAAAAAACCCACCCTATCTAGTGGTCAAAGTCTCTGACTGCGGATAAGGCGGTCCTATCTTCGAATCCCAGTTCAAGCATGGATGTACTTTCTCTCTATCCTGTCGTTCTTTGTATGAATGGGTTGTGAATGGTTTCTTACCCTATAAACGGGTACTTATGACATGTGTGTACTGAGATAATCATACTCCACACCAAAATATGGATCAGTTATAAAAGTAGAGCAGCACACCCCATATTGCCAGTCTCGCTGGCACAAGACAACAACAACATTATTAAAGAAATCGTTAAGTAATGTTTTCATAATTCATTTCCTCTTCCAATTAAATTTTCAAAAATCAATATAAATTTGATGAAAAAATTTAGATTATTAGCTCTATTTATGTATCTTAGTATTTTTATTGTTTTGTGATGTGTTTATTTATGTAAATAAGTTATTCATTAAAGATTTTTTTTTTCAAAGTTTCGTCTCATTTTATTTTTGGAAAAATTAAATGCTTCTTTCACTAAACATGATTTTGTAGGTTAAAGTATAATTTTCTTACCTCTAATTTTGTTCACTGCTTATAAATTATACTTCAAAATTTTGAATATATCCAGTTATTAAAAAATAACATATAGGACATTTTAAAATTTTATAAAACTTTCATATATATATGAGAAAAGATATTAAGGCAAAATAAATTAATTTTTAAATATACTATTATATATATATATATATATATATATATATATATATATATATATATATATATAATGTTCTGTTGTAAAAACATTAAGCAGTGGCCCCCTTATCAATATAATATTTTTCTTTTCCAATAAATCAAATTCTTAAAAAATGACTCAAAATATGATTTCCTATACGATATAAATGAGACAAAAGTATAGTTAATAAGTTTTTTCAATTTCCAAAAAGGGGTTCTTGTATATATCAGTTATAACTTAATCTTCTAAATAAAACTTTCTAATTTTCTAAGCAGAAAGCTTAAAAAATTTCAGAAACTTCTGCTTAGTAGAACCATTATTGAGAAAAATGAAAGAAATTTTAAACAGCTAAGATTTAAGAAATTTTCTAAGCAGCAAATGTTTAACAGATTGGCATAGAATCCAATTATCTTCGATTCATGTGGCATCTTTGAAGGATGTCAGTAGTAGAAATTTGAAGGATGTCAGTAGCAGACTTTAGTTCATCAGAACAAACCGGAACTAATGATTAATGGGATATTTTGCATTGCACACATTTTGAGAGAACATGGCATATGAAATCATAACATTTTTACAGTCAATTGTTTGTAATATAAGAGGAAAGTTAATTGTAAGAAGTATCAATTTTTATTAATCTACAGCTGTTTTATCTATCACTTTATAACATAATCTATTCTTAGCTAATCATCAATATGGGATTAGCTTTGCGTGTCATATTAAAACAATAAAGGAGTTGTGCAATCGATAACTTACCGATAGTTCTATACTCTGCTTCGAAATATTAATAAAACTAACCAGAAAATATTTTTTCTAAGTTTTTCACGATATTAGTTCTAGACAACAGTAGTTATTGTGAAAATCTGTGAAGGTAACATATATGAATACTTAATTCAAACGAAATATTCTCTTTTCACATTAAATCTCCTGCACTCCTTTATATTCTGACTGGATTGCCGGATAATGATAACTGTCGCTATACAATGAGGCTAAATTTTTTTTAATTCTTTCATTATTTCTTCTTGAGAAAAGCACATTAAAATGAAGAAATAAAATGTGCAATATCTGAATTTTTTTCTCTCTAAAACATGGAAATTTGTGTAAGATAAAGATATTCAGATTCTTTTAATTTTGAATTTTCTTTTTTTTTAAATAAGAATTTCTCTAAACTTAATTCCATCTTGAACTTTATTTGCATGAAAATAGCAAAATGACTGAAATAATCTTCAGATACGATTATAGGTTATGCTGATTTTTAAAAGCTGAAATATTTAATTTTCACACTAAATCTGCACTTACTTATCAAGCAATTTAAATATTCAAATCAATTTTATTCAAAAATATATAAACAGATGCTGCAATACTAATTCAATCTTACATTCTATCCGGGAATGGACACGAGTAAGTCAAAGATATAAGAACATGCAAAAACAAATGGGAACACATCAGTAAACCTACCTGTATCCAACTCAGATTTGAGATTTAGTATTTCCTTGCAGTGCATATATCCAAAACGTGACATATTCTTATGACCACACAGATTATTGTAGAAGCAAAAATTCCAGTTCCAAGACTAATATTTTTAGATTATGAGCAACATGTGAATTGTTTTGGAAATATTTTAAGAATTAATCTGACCTTCATAATGTATATACAGTACAAGAAAACATCTGTAATATCCATAAACAAACAGAATTTATGATGTTAATTATTCCAATATACTACTGAATAATAAGTTTTGAAGATATTTTTACTTCGGTAAAGATCCACATAAAAATGGGATGATCTAAATTGTATTCAGTATTAGAAGCCTTTTCGCAAATGAGATTACTATTTATAGGAATAATTCAGAAATAAACAGCTCTTTATTGTCATGTTATAGGCTGGTAATGTTTCATAATCATTAATGACTCGACATCAATATATTTTTGGATAACTAAATAATTTAATGTTACCTATGCTTCACAGAATAGTCGTTGATTTAAAAAATAACACTTGAATATTGGAACCATGAATGAATTTTGAGAAATTTATAAGTAAAATGCATATAAAACTATCATCGGGCAGGGCAAGGTTGTAATTTTGTAGTTTCGTTTCACACATAAAACTTTTTACTTTAAATGTAGTTAATGCGGATTCTCACATTACGGTATCAACAACTTAATAAATCATTGACTAGGTACGATTTCCCTCTCAGAAAACATTCATACTAATGTAAAAATAGTAATCTTTAGGAACATAAAATATAAAATCTCTGTACTTTATCTGGATTTATGTAATGTGAAATCCATCTTCTAATTTTTTGCAGATATTATACAATAATTATGAAGATAATGGCAAGAAAGTTGAAAAAAATCTATAAAAAATGTATGGACATTTTAAAAAATGGTAAAGCTTGAATAAAATATTCGATGTATGTGAAATCTTCTATCTTGAAATTGCGAAATTATGATAGTTTTTATTCAATATCACATGGATGGCATGAATCTTATGAAATTAATGAACATTTGTTTTTGGTAAACAGCTAATCATTATATATTCATCGAATCACTCTTACTTAACTATTTCATTTGCAAAGCTGTCAATTTCAACTCTGCTCTCATATATAAAAAAGAGGAAAATTAGTGGCGCCATTCTCTAAACTTATCAATGTAATGGTTTCCCAATTCTTCATAGACGGTTTGTCTAAGATTCTCATTATGATAAAGTTTTCTTAGGACATTACGTTCCTTAAATTGACATTACAGATAAAAAAAATTTCTTTGAAAATAAGGAAGACATGTTTACATGTGTTGAAAACATGAAGTGGAAATACACATTTCCTAGAATTACTTCAGTTTAAATTGTGAAAAAATTTATCATAATGAAACCACTATTATTCCCAGAACCTACCGAATTTTTTATTTATTATTATTATAAGCTATCAATGAAATATTCTGTAAATTATTGACAACTGACAATAATAAAAATTATCGACATTTTATTTAACAAAAAAAGTTTTGCTTATAATAAGCTTTCCGTGAAAAATTCTTAAAAAAATTACTAACCAACTAAGTGAAATGAAGGAAAAGAAATTACTAAACAGACGTGTTATAGGATTTTGGACTTATACAAACATAAAACAAACCTAAAACTAATATTTAGCTTTTTATTAAACCTACTTATCTCATGTATAAAAATTTTTAAGTCATGGTAATTAACAATTTATCAATTTTGTTTAAACTTTCAAATTCAATGATTCATTGGTTTACTTCTTTTATATCTACTATATTGAAAATATTGCAAAGAAAAGTTTTTATTAGGTATATGAATAATTTTTATATACGTAATTTTTATTTAACAACCTATGTTTAGACAAAACACATCAAATAAACATTGTGTCTCTCACATAAATAGTATTAACTACTTCACTGATCAACAATTTTTCTTGGAAACAATATTTTCAAAAATTAGTTTGATTCTATCTAAGAAAAAAAAGCAGAGTGCGTGTATGATTTTAGTTGGTGAAATAAACACATCGTTTTTTACATAAATAGTATTTATTACTTCTTTAACTAATAATGTTTCGTGAAAACAATATTTTAAATGATTATTTAATTCCGTCTAACAATAAAAATAATGTGTATATATGATTCCAGAGGGTGTAATCTAAATCTGTTTTCAATAAATATAACTTTTCAATATTCTTTTCACTTTATTGTTGTCATTATAAGAATACTTTTAAATGAATTGTGTGTGAAAACTTATTTATTATAGAAATAAAAAAGCTACAAAAATTATGCTACTTGATTTTTGTGATAAATGGGTTCTAAAATCAAAGAAAATAGTGTATTTTATATTTTTAACGTAATATTGATTTAATTTTATGGATAAAATACGTTTACGATATTGATAAAATTTAAACTCACAATATTGATTTAATGCATATGCCTAAATTATTCATAAAATATAAAAATTATTTATTGAGAAAAATACAGAATTCTCCAAAACGGCAACAATTTTAAAGCCTTTCTAAATTGTTATTTTCATTTCTTAACCATTTATTTCAAATATTTGCTTGTATATTTTCATCTGAATAAATATTTATAGTATTTTGCTTAATATATTTAAATATTTTTAAGAATTCAAGTCTCAATCAAATTTTTTCATAATAGTAAGTTAACAAAAGTTTGAGAATTATGTCTACAAATGAGGTCATTTAATTATTTTAATTTAAACTTGTAATTAATTAGAGAAATTTCAATAATGTAGAAAGATATTTAATTTATGTTAATATTATTTTATAATATATTTTAACCAATATATTTTAAATTTCTTCATAAAACTAAAAAAATAATGAACGAATATGCTTCTTAGTTTTGAAAGCAGCAAACGATGCCACTAATATATCCCTATATATTTACACGACAAACTGATTGTGTAAATTGTTTTATTTATGAGCAAGTATCAATGACAGCAAAGTTTCAAAATTCCTACAGAAGTTTTTGATATAGCACGAAAAAATTACTTACAAATTATTTTGTTGAAAACTTATAAATTAGGATGAATGAAACCAGATAAAATTATTTTCAAATTGGTTCGTTAGAAAACCGTTTTGATTAGTAATTAAAAGTGTAACTTCACCAATACTTTCAAACGACACCAACTTTGAAATTAAAGTAATCTTTATCTTAAAACTTGGAACTGAACTTTCTGAGGACTGTATCTTCAAAAAATACGATACTGATAAATTACTTAGTTTACAAAATGCCACCAAATTTGAGACTAAAATGATATTTAGCTTCAAACTTGGAACTGAACTTTCCGAAGACTGTATCTTCAAAAAATACGATACTGATAAATTACTTAGTTTATAAAATGCCATCAAATTTGTGGTTAACATAATATTTAGCGTCAAAGTCTTTGTAAATGATTGTACATTTCGAAAACATTATGGCACTGGTGCCGTATAATCAAAGATGCTAAATTCTGAGTTTGGCGGATTTTCTTATGTATCTGGCAACCTCGTTTTTATTACGTCATGCATATGGAGACCTATAAGAATTAAGCAAAAAATTCTATTTTGGTAATCCTAGTATTTACGTCATCGCGCACGTCCTGATCCGTCATCTTGGCAACATTTCTTCATCGCCAAAAAAATTCAGAATTTGGCATTCTGGTTTATAAGGCACCTATGGCAATATTATTAACTTTTCTGATAGAAATGTAAGAAAAACTGAATTTATAAAGGAAGTTTACGCTTTTTGAACACTAATTATTAATGTTTACTAAAATAAAATAACATGGTCAAAAAACCATTTATGTATAATACACAGTTTCATTGTTTTCAAAATAATTGACAAATAGCTTACTTTATCAAGAAAATGTCTATGAGGTTGCTTTATATATTTTTAAGCGAAAGCATGAAGAATCCTCTAACTCTTATATCATTTACATTCTGAAAGAGATTAAGAACCATCATCCGTTTTAAAGACCTCATTATTTTCTCAAAAATGCTCTCAAATTGTGAAAAATAGAATAAAATTGCATTTGTAAATATATAAAAATTCTGCTGAAAAGCCATTTAATATTTCTTATTTTAGTGTTCTTTCATTTATATTTTCAAGATTTCGAGCAAATTTAATATATAATAATAATATATTAGAGATAATAATGTATAATAATAATAATATATTACAAATAAGAGAATAATTGAGTATAATTTATAATAACAGACTTTGAATTTAAGTCTTTGAGATTAAAAAGGTTTCTTTTAATTTCCTTGAAAGAGTGATTAAATTACGATAGTTTCTTATTTATAGAGGAAAACTAAGAATGCATTAGAGTAACACATAAGAAAACACATGTTTCTCAATTGCTTATTTAAAACATTATTGTCTTTTATTTCAATATTCCCCGACGACTATTTTTAAATTAAAGCAAATATGTGGAAATGATATAATAATGAAAATGTATATTCAAAAATCAACAATAAATCTGCACTCTTAATTACAGAACACTTCATGTTAAATTGTTCAATATAAAATGTCTACGTAAAATATCTAAAATTCAAAAACAACATTTTTAAAATAATAAAACAAAATAATTGAAAAGTAACTCTTTAATAAACTAGAAACTGTTTCTCATATGTTTTGTTCTCACAACTAGTAATCGCTCACAAGATAAGGATAAGAAAATGAAATATTAAAAAAGTATTCTCCCGCGCAGAAAGTGATTTGGTTTCTTATCTATGTTAAAAACTTCTACCGAATGTAAGATTACCAGCTGGTAACTTTTGGAAGTTTCCTCAGCCCTTTTCCTACCTGGAACGACCAACGATTCAGTCGATGATGCCCTCTTCTCTGTGTTTAACCCTGTCTTTGTCGTTAACTGTATTTGCACTCGCTAATGCAATATGTCCGATCATCAGCCATGTTCCAGAGTGCAGTTGCCGGACACTGATCGACCAAGCGAAGGAGGAATTTTCAATAATGACCTGCCAGAATCTCACCTCAGAAAGTGATCTAAAAACAGCCCTGATGGCTTCTAGAGGCTATCCAATGTTCGAATTAGAACTCGTAGACAGCATTTTAAGATACATCCCTCATGATGCCTTTGAAGGAACAACATTCGAAGTAAGGATTAGAAATATAATTTGGAATTTTTCCGTCGAATCAAAAAGTGAACAATTAATATTCTAACTTTTTTCTTGAAATGAATGTCAATTTAAAGAATTCAGAATTTCTTGTTTATAATAGTTCAAATTCAGTTTAACTGAAAATACCGAGTTGAAGTACTGGATATTAATTAAATGTAAAGATAGAAGAACAAGTAGTTGTTCCTTTCAAAATTCAAAACTTGATTCTAAATATTTATAAATTATTAAGGTTTTAAAAACATTCTGCAAAACCGCGTTGCCATTCAGATATCTTTCACAAATATCACGATAATCTCTCATCTCACGCAGAAGTGCTATTTCATGTTTTATTATTTTTCAAATGATTTTTTCTTTAAAAATATGTGTTGAAATTTGAATTTATGTAAAATAATAGATATAAATTTCGTTCTTGAGGAATTTATAAAACTCAGAAATTATGCAAATATTGAAAAAAATAATTTTATGATTTATTATTAATTGGTAGGAGTTGAATATAAATCAGAAAGAGAGAGAGTGAATCAATGAAAAATAGTCTTTATTAAAACTGTTTTTACTATTACAAAAATTAAAAAATATATTATCTGTCTTTAAGTAAATTAAATAAAATAGTTTTCTAATTTTAAGAAATATTAATGTTGCATGGAAAAAATTACCAAAGGAACAACATACAATATTTTATTTTCTCCTAATTTGAGTAACAGTAACATTACTTAGTAATATATATATATATATATATATATATATATATATATATATATATATATATATATATATATATATATATATATATATATATATATATATATATATATATATATATATATATATATATATATTCGAAATTTCACCAAATGCACCAAAGTTTTAGATATTATTTTAAAAACTATAAAACATATAAATTTTTAGAATTTTGCATTATTATTTAATATATTATTCCTAATATATAGAAATAACGTAGTTTTTTACAAATATTTACGTATTTTTAAAATTAGTGTTTTAAATAATTTTTCATGGCAAAATAAGCGTCAAAAATATAAGTACTTGAACTTCTTAAAATAGTGGTTCATTGGTGTAGCAGTAGTGTATATATGTAAGTAAAAACACACATATTTATGAATGTATATATATATATATATATATATATATATATATATATATATATATATATATATATATATTATATATATACTTGGTTTAACTTTGAAATCAATTGAAATCATGTACTTATTCCTTTACCTGAAGCATGATGCTAATGACAACATCGTATTAGATCAGAATAACGTAACATGATTTAATACACTATACCACTTAAATTTTTACCTTGGTAAAGCAATGAAGTTACAATATTTTAGTCTACAATCTATAATAATATATGGCAAATGATTCAGGCCATTTATATGGTTGAAGAAATAAAATAAGTGTGTGCTAAAACACGCGATATTTTCCCATAAAATGCCTTTCAAATCTCTCATTAAAATGTATGTTTATGCCAAAAATTCAGTTTATAAAAAATGGGTTAAAAGCTGTCAGAATTATTGAATAACTAATGATAATTTAGGTTACCACACACATCATAACCATTTACAACAAGGATCAATAATTTTCAAATCTCTATGGAGAGAATAAATGATCAAAAAATATCGTATTATTGATCAAAACATTTGTTAAATCTCTTAAATATTTGAGTGCAAGAGTTCAGCATTTCGAGTCATCTGGAAAAATTATTGATCAAAGAATTGGCTTACACCCATAAAATGTTACATGTGAAGACCAAGAGAGAGAAATCGGTATATTGATTTACACTAAAACGATATTTCTTATTTAAGGATATCAGATTTTATAAGGATAAATAAAAAGATTATAAAATTTATATTTTGTTTCATTTTATTTTACTTGGTTTCTGCGTTTGCTTAAACTCTGTTCGACAACTGCAATATATTTTTGTAATACTCTTAATTTTCAGACTCTAGCTTTAATGACACTTTTTATGTTTTCTAAACTAACCATTTACACAGTTCTAGAAAGTTTTCTCGTTTATATAAACAGGTAAAAAATTTAAAACATTTTAATTACTTGATATTATAGAAGATTATTAGGAAACATTATTCATATACAAGATTATTATGATGACTTCCCAGTTGCTTATTTCAACGCGTAGAAGATGATAAACATAAACAAACAGCTCATAATTTTGAATTACAAACAAATAATGAAGTTAATGCTTTATCTGGCACTGCTCTTTTACTGTAACGTGTTACCACACAAACACACAAAAAGAATTGTATATTTTATGTAACTATTATTATCGTACATGAGCCTTTCGAATAGGATGTTTTTCTGTTGTATCAGATTTTGAAATCATTACTTTCTAAACATGAGGAACTAGCTTTTTTCTAACTAAAAAACTAGAAAATAGTAAACTTTCTGGTTTGCTCTCACCGACTACGTGGCTTCTTAATGCACAAGAAAAAGGAAATACTTAAATAAAAAAAACTATTTGGTTTATAGTGGTCGCCAATTTTGAAAAAATATTTAAAATGAATATCTCAAAATAAACATGTAGATTATTTTATAAAAATAATAATGAAACAATTTTATTTGCATAACTGAGAATTCAACCAAGCTTCCTGCCATCCTTTTTAATGACAATATTTTATATAGTACAATACTTTAAAAATTAATAAGGCAATTGGAATGTACTAACTTTTTCAGTAATGCAAATAATTCATAAAAATAGAAATTTGCCATATTTATCAAACACCATCTTTATCAATTATTAAAGGTATCCTCGTAGGGCAATATCCAATTGTTAATGGTATCCTTTTAAATAGTAATTTGTCTCCATCACACGGATAATACAATAACCCTGAAAGAATGCAGATATCTGTACTGCTCAACGCTTATATTAGATTTCCAAAATCTTTCAAAAATTTAGGTATGGTAAATAAGATGCCCAATTTCTTGCTTGATTAATTTCAGACACTTATTTAGTGCTTCTGACACTCATTGTATTATTATAGCTTAGTGTGGTTGGGCCGAATTCTCTGTATCCATTTCTTTCAGGAATACTCTGTTTCATTCAGGAATACTGTGTTTCTTTCAGGAATACTGTGTTTCTTTCAGGAATACTGTGTTTCTTTCAAGAATATTGTGTGTCAATGAATACAGTTCTTTTTTGTAGCATTCAGGGTTGATTTTCATCAATTTATAGGTGGATTACAAAGTTAATGTTTTATACAGAGCCTTCGTTTAATATCGCATACCAAACCATAGCAAAATTATTACTTTAAAAATGTTAGAATTCAAAGATTTTCAAGTAAATCATCGAAGGTTGATGAATATACACTATTACTGTGTTTAGTACTATAACTATTCTGTAGAAAATAAAATTTTCACAAAATTCTCAGGTTAATATTTTTAGTACACCACTGATTCATCAATTTATTAAATTTTATAACGCTTTTAATCTTTACGCAATTGTCATACTGGAACTTTCCTTTTATGATAAAAATAAAAGTCTATGTTTTCACTTATGAGAAATTGTACAACTTGCATTCCTTTCAGCACATATATTATTTCCAGAAATTAGTTGATTTCTATATAACGTTTTGAAAATTCATTCGATGTGTTCTTTTGTAGAAAACCAAACGCGCACAATCAGACCTGGGTTTTACATGTCAACAACTATTAATATCCAATAATTAATTAATAGTTCCATACATAAACCCCTATTAAAACCAATGCATTTTAGTTTAAAAATTTTACTTCTCAGAAATCCGAGATCAAAAATCTGTTAAACCATTAATATTTTGTTGTCTTTCATGTTTAAACTCTATCTGAATGATCTGCTTTTGGCAAAAATCATTTACACTTACAGAAAGTTACCAACTACAGAAAAAAAGAAAGAGAAATTGTTTTATCAAAAGATTAAAATGAACTCTAGGTTTTTTAATATTACATATAGCATTCAAAAATCTAAATATTTTAAACTTAAAAAAGCATGTTTTCATATCTTCTAATCATTATAGTAATTTTTCATAAATTACCATAAGTTGCGTAAATCAGTCAATACTATTTTATAAGTTATAAATTCATTTTGGCATTACAAAAGTAAAATTTCCCCTAATAGGTCCTTAGCGTCAGAAACTCCAGGCTGCACTCGCTTAGTAACACGGATATCGCTTTCAAAGGCTTGGAAAAGAAGATGCACTTACTGGAAATCGTAAATTGCAGTTATACCAGCGACTGGGATTGGGCACAGTTATCAAACCTAGTTCACGTGGTGGAAATTCACGTGAGTGAGTCTGAGCTCATTGACATCACTGAAGGAATCTCTAGAATCCAGCATATAGACGTTGAGGCTTTCACCTTCCAGAAAAACCATATTCAAGCGATTGATCATCGGGCTTTTGCTCCTTTTTCGAACTTGGAGCGATTGGCTTTGGACCATAACCACATCAGCACACTAAGCAGAAGCATGTTTCCGAGACCGGCAAAATTACTCAAGGTTTTGGGACTCAGGTGAGAAACTCTTTTGCCTTCATCATTAAACAAAAAACTAACTTTCAATGTTCAAAAATCTATTTTAATTTTATCTATTTAATTAATTATTTATTGAGTTTAGAAATAGTACCTATTATAACATCCCCGTTATTGCCTTCCTAACCCTAAGAGTTACCCAGCGTCCGAAAGACATTTACTCTGTCACAGATTGATTTCCCCGATTTGAACCCCGTAACTAATTGGTAACAGAATACAATTAGGAGAAGTGGTTAACGATACCATAGGAACGGCAGAAAATAGCTCAAGAAGGGTCATTAAGTGCTTCATGGAAAATACGATACCTGTGTAGGAAACCAGAATTACCTGTCGTGTGTGATAACTTAATGTATTTTTAATGATTCCTAGAGCAGCCGTTTTCTAACTATCCCATGTGGTTGGGAATCACCTGTTCGACTGGAAACATGTGGTCCAGAAATGACGCATGAGGAATGTTCGAAACGTTTTTGGATTGCTTGATGACAAGCGGGAGCAGAAGGATATTTAAAAATAGGAGCCACAAGAGATTGAGGATTTTGCCGGTGGTTTCCGACTCAGCTGCTGATCCTGTGTAGTCTCCTGATGAGTCACCCTGAATCCCTGGCCGAAGTTCCCGAGGAAGACCTCAGTCTGCAGAGAGACTCCGAGTTGTCTGAAAGAGAGTAGTCCCACTTGTAGTTTCACCAATTGTCCTGTGAATTCAGCTAACTTTCCTAGAAAGATAAAACTGAGTTTCTCAGAGTCCCACGCATGTGGATCTAAGATTCTTACTACATCGACCTAGCAGACAGTCATAGTTCCTTGTAGATAATCATCAGAATAATTTATAAATT
Source organism: Latrodectus hesperus (assembly GCA_037975125.1). Taxonomy (NCBI): domain Eukaryota; kingdom Metazoa; phylum Arthropoda; class Arachnida; order Araneae; family Theridiidae; genus Latrodectus; species Latrodectus hesperus. The sequence continues at coordinate 68,738,847 of CM075856.1, read as the reverse complement.
GTAAATAAATGTTTAATCAATATATTGCAATTAAGTGAGCCATATTCATTTACTGGTCCAGACTGAATATGCTACACTACCAATAAAATCCGTCCATTAACTTATTTTATTTACGACAAAATAGGAAATTGACTCCTTTACAAAATTTTCGGTATTATCTTATCTACAGAAAATCAGGAATTTTGATAATATGTACTTTATTTATTTCACAAAAATTAATTTCATTATAGTGACATATTATTAAATATAGTTGCAAAATATAAGTAAAATAGAAATGCAATTTTGCATTGCTTATCATTTATGTTTCATCAAAAGATTAACTAAAGTGCAAGTATCAAATAAATTGATATGTATCTAGGATCACCGCTCTTGTGCACCAGAATAAAGTAAATAAATATAGTTACACAGTCATATAAGTACATTTTCTTTATCAAATAATTATATTTAATTATGGCTACGATTATATGAATATTCCTCTGTAGTTTATCGATTGTTATAACAATTAAAAGTTCTTTGAAGATAATATCCTGGGAACACACACAAGAAATGAATTTATTGTACATATGAGTTTGATATTTATATTATAATCAAATTGCATAACAGTAGAAATTTTGACGAATCTCATAATGAGTTTAAATTGGGACTTACATAAACATAGCATCGCATTTTTACTTACAGTGATCAAAAATACATATGCTAATGTTTCCATAAAAAGACACAAAAAATGCAAACAATCACTTACATGAGAATCAGTTATGCTTGTAAAACTTCCTAATAAATAGTTTATATTAAATTTATAAACCCTTATTAAAAATTATATAATTTGATGCATAAAACGCTTTAATATATTATCATCAAATTTATACATCTGGTATAAAAAATGCATTGATTTACTTTTATTATTATATAATTTATTTACAAATGATTATTTTTAACTGTTTTAAAATTGCTTCTTTTAGCTACAACGAATTGAGTCATTTACCGACAGATATATTTGTGGACATGCCTGCTCTGGCTTCTCTATACTTGACGCGAAATCCTCTCCACACCATTGATGAAGCTGTTTTTGGACCGATATGGCGTCAGTTACGCCTTTTCTTATTCGCTGGTAAGAATTATGTTGTCTTTGATTTCTTAAAAACTAGACTATTACTATACAGTAGGAAAGAGAGTGCATGTAAAAATTAAGAAAAATGTAATACGATAACAATCATCATGCTGTATCAGTTTATAATGCTCACATATCAAGAATGCCGATACTTTTTACACACAATAACTCTTTCATCAAAAATTTAAAACTAAATTCCGTGGCACGACAATCCATGTGAGCCAAGGCCTACAGTGCCCATAATTGTTTTCATGACCAGTTAGTTGGATAGCCTAATGTGAAACCCCCAGTATTTAGTTCCCAAGCACATGCTTGGTACTCAATTTATCGACCCACTGAAGGGATGAAAGGCTGAGTCGACCTTGCCCGTCCCAAGGATCGAACTTTGGACCTGTGCCTTGGGAGCGTGAAACGCTGCCACTAAGCCACAGGTCTTCTATTTAAAACTCTATCAAAGTGATTTTTAAAACTTTATGTAACTCCAACTCTTATGCAGATTGATTTGCTTGACTATATTTGTTTTATAAAGCTATATAAATTATATACTTTTATTTCACAATTTCTTTTTTTATATTATCTGGTAATTATTAAAGAATGTTTGTATACACTTCTTTATTTAAATCTAATCCTTTTCAAAATGTTGTTTAATAACTATATTTTATCTTTTCAGCAACCAATTTATCATGCGACTGTAGAATAAGATGGGTTGCGAAAACTGACAATTCCAATAAATTCATACATGCAAATTGTGATGGTCCAGGGTCCTTTAGAGGAAGAGAATTGTATACACTTAAAGACGATGAATTATGGTGTTAAAATTGTAAAGGAATTGTAAATAAACCTAAAAGAATGTAATTAAGTAATTATTTTTCTTAAAATTCTGCATTTAAAAAACACATTATTTTTCCTAGCAATCTCATTTAGAAATCTTTCATTCCGAATAAAATGGAAGTGTAGAATTTTTTTAGATATCTAGTTTCTATTTGCAAAAAAGATAGCATATTCAAATATGAGTTATTAATTTATAATATACTCTCATAAAATTCAGTTCATGTTTTTTTAATCGATTCTTCAAAGATATACTTCAATTAGGACATAAATTAGGACATCTCCAAAGATATACTTCAATTAGGACTTAAATTTACAATTAATAAAAAAATTAATAAACATGACTAAATGCATTTATTTTTCTATTTGCACATATTTTTAAAAAAACAACATCAATGAAAACAAAATTTAATTATTTGAAAATAAATACATAACATTTATCTTAAGAGTAATTGATAACAAAAAGATATTTTATTTTTAAAAAACATTAAATACAGTATAGAAAAATAAATATTTGTTTTCATTCTGAATGGATTTTAAATTCATTTAATTTAAGTATTTGAACATGTTTCACTCATAGAATATTTCACATAAGAACAGAAATAATAGTAACTATTTCTAATAAATCACCTGTAATAATTTTAAAGTAATTGACAAGCATATATATACGTGCAGCTAAATATAAATAAGGATGATTTGTATCCAGACTTAGTTTCGCCTCAACATCAGATGGTAAGGGGAGAAGAGGTTCTAGGCACTGAACTCCAGTCCTAGTGAGGTTGATGAGCTTTGCCTCTGCTTCGACTTTCAGATGAAGGGGGAAAGACTAGTAATGTGTTAGTTGTAAGGCTGAGGTTGGGGTAGTTCTGAAGGCACCAGTGATGCTGAGAAGGAACTTTCTTTGAATGGATGAGATCTTTTGAGATGTCTTAGATGTGAGTGAAGTTCCCCAAACGGCAGCACCATGGCAGATCACGCGTTCAATGACTGTCTTGTAGAGCATTATCCGGTAATGCTGGTTAATGCCCCATTCATTGCCTGCAATTCTGCGTAGTTTTCCTTGCAGAAGTAGCGTTTTATTGCCTTGGGAGATGATTTGATTTTTAATGTTAAGTTTTTATCAAGGATCACTCCTAGCAGCTTGATATGGTTAGCTTTTTTCAGTCTGTGGTTTTCCCAAAATATCTGTGGGCCACACTTGAGTTTCGCAACGAGTATGAATTTAGTTTTCTCCAGGGAAATGGATAGATGGTTTTCATCAGCCCACGCCTTGAAATGTTTAAGGGCTAGAGTTGAAACCTTTCCTAGCTTCTTTTCACTTTTGGCGCCAACAACGAATGTAAAATCGTCCACGAAGGCTTGATGGTGGATTTGGCTTTTCGTGTCAACATCTTTGCCAATATTGCCCCAGTTGAATTTCAAAGGTGCATCTGCGACAAGATTCCAAAGAATTGAGCCACTACAAGACTTCTGTGGGCACCCTATGGATTGGCTTCTAGAGACAAGACCCATATTAGTTGGTAGTAGGACCGTTCTGTCGTTAAGGTTGTTGATTAGGAGGTTTGTAATATTGGCCGGGCTATTGGTGGCACAGAGTTGCTGCTTAAGTTTATTATGGTTTATATTGTCAAAGGCGCCTTTTACGTCTATTGTGATAATTGCAGTGTTGAGATTCTGGTTACGAAGAGTTTGGATTTTCTTGGTAAGTGTCAAGAGGGCATCATCGACAGAACGGCCTTATCTAAAGCCAAATTGGTTTTGATGGAAGAAGCTGTGATTTTCCAAATGAAAAGACAGTCTCTTAGTGGCAAATTTTTCAAGGACTTTCCCAAGAGTTGGTAAGAGGAAGATAGGTATATAGGAGCTGACATTAGACTTGTCTTTGCCTTCTTTATAGAACATAATAATTCCAACCTTGAAGCAGCGAGGAAAATAGGAAAGCGACAAGCATTTGTTGAACAAACTATGCAGAATGTTGGGGAATGACCTGTTGATGGTTTGAATAATAATATTGTCAATCCCATCGAAGCCTGGAGCTTTGCCTTTTCCACCATTTAGGGGTGATCTTATGTTTGGTTCCTTTGATTTTGTAACAAGAATTAAAGCAAGATGTAATGGTAGCTTGAAGAGTGGAAGGAGCTTCTTCCAGATCGGTGAAATTGTGGCTGTTAGCAATTGAGTGGGTTAGATTAGTGATTTGGCGCTGGAGAAGTTTGCAAAATTTATCATGTCCATCAAATTTGGTTTTATATCTTTAAATTGGAAGGAGGTAGTTATATTGTTGAATATAACCTTTATATATTAATGATCACTTAAAGTCTCCTCGTCCAAAACTTCCCAAGTGATATCTTTAGCCATTTCAGCACTCGTGACCAACGTTAAGTCTGTTCATCCTTGTTGAAATTTATTGGTGAAAGTTGGTGGGGAGTCTTGTGAGTTGAGAATAAAAAGGTCATTGGCTAGGATGTAATCCACTGCTTGTTCCCCTAGTGAATCATCATTTGGGTAACCCCAGATTTGGCAGTGGGCATTCAGATCCACGCCAATAGTATATGATAGTATTTCCTGAACAAGCAGTTCTAGGAACATTATCTAGTTCAATTAGAGTTACGGAAAGGTCTTTAGTCGTTGCCACAGCTGAACTCCTTGCTCTGTGGTTTGGAGGAGAGTTGTAGGCTGAAATGATGTTCAAGGATGCCTCCTCGAGGATTATCCTAATCGTTAATGTTGCTTCTGAGCTGCGGAGGAAGGTTGGTTTAAGTTTCTGGGAAGTGCAAATAATTGCTGCCTTGTGGTTGATTGAAGACCAGCAAGACCAATTCTGGGGGTGCATGAAATTTTACCATCCTGTAGGAAAGGCTCTTGTAAAATAAAAACGTCAACCTTATGGTCTTCTGCTGTAATCCGGAGGAGATCCATAGGTGGCTTTGATTTCCTGGTATTTATTTGAATGATCGTGAGAGGGTCTTGAACATTTCTGGTGAAATGCGATTGGATAAGTGGATAGATGGAATGATTTATGGCATGTGGATTTGAGAGAAAATTACTAACTTGTGAGATAATATTCTGAGTTCTGGTCTGTTGGTCAGATAATTGCATCTTGAATGTGAGTCTAAGTATCTCTGCGGTTGTTTTTTGAAGTTGACGTAGGTCGTGTTGGAAACAATATCCTGCACTGAATAGACGTAATATGGACAGTTGGAGTCTGCTGTAGTATGGTCAGTATGGAACTTTGTTCTGCATCTCCTGTTGGAAGAGCTGCAGTTGATGCAGTGGAGCGTAGAAGCTCTGCATGTCGTCATTGTATGTGATCCTCCACAGTTTCCACAGTAGGTATGATGAGTACAGTCTTCCTGTTTATGCCCGAACCTTTGGCAGTTGAAACAGTGGAAAAGGCCGTAGTGTTCTTTAAATCTATAGCACTTTCCCTATAGCTTTTTCCTCCAACTTTAGCTCACTCGTCTGTGTAAGTTTGTTGTTCGTTTCATGAACCAGTGAGACTGGGCTAAATTTGTGCTCAAGAAAATGTAGCAAAGTGTTAAGTTCTCCACGAATAGAGAATGGTAAATACAAATTGTTGTAACGAGAACCTGATTCAGTCAACTCTCTGCGCCTATCTAAAATGTGCTTAGGGTAAATTCTTTGCCCTTCGCACCCCGTTTCTATTCCAGCATGATCAGCAGCTTCCAATGGAGTTGTAGGGTTAACATTCCCCTTCGCATTCTTGTCTTCTCTTTGAGGGCAGCCTTTGACTGTGCGTTCATTGATAATCTTTCTTACCATAGTCAGGAGAGTCAATGAAGAGTCAAGTGACCCAGATGCCATAGTTTATCTCCGCTCATCAATCTGTGCACCTTGTAAATAAATTTAAAAAAACAGATTCCTGTGCTGTAAATTTAGCCACTCATAATGAGATTAATTGCTGCCATGAAGTTGAAATAAGTCCAATGCTTCTGATGTAAATTGTTGAAAATAAAATTTCTTGTTATCCAAACAGCAAAAATTTCACAAGGTTGATAGAGCGATAAGTTTCACACTGATCTGTAGTGCAATGGTGATTAAATAGTTAATTGCAGTCGCTTAATTAACCATACTGTCAAAGTCACACAACTCCGTTGCTGGGTGTGAGTGATCGGTTGCTAGGCAATCTTTCTTGGAAGCACAGTAGCATCATATTACATAGTAGGAAAACTTTCTCGCTAAAATGTTAATAGCTCCTTTCATTATTCAAGAAATCACTTGAAATTCTTACAGATGATGTAAAATGCAATACTGTATCGATTGATGCAATAATTATTTACTTGACCAATATTTTTACACTAAGTTAGCCGCAATGAATCGGAGCTTGGCAGAAACGCGTCTTTCTTCCTCCTTCCGTCCGCGGCGATCTTGTGTGTGTGTGTGTGTGTCCGTGCGTGTGGTCGTGCGTGTGTGTGTGTGTGTGTGGTTTTTGTTTAAACTTTGCCATCTAGAAAGTAAGCCATTTTTGACGCCGAAAATATCACTTTCAACTTTCTTCTTAATGTCACAATTATTATGTCAGATTTTGATGCATTTGAAAAAACTTCAGAGAAAATAATTTATCATATTTTTTTCTTATATCTCTTTAACAAGATCAATCGAAATCTGGGTGGTTGAAATTTTACTTTTCTTCAACACTCCAAATTATCTGAAATTAAAATTTTATTGCGAAATTTTAATAGTAGAAAATGTATCCAAAAAAATTAAGAAAGCATTTACCGATACACATATTTTTTATTCATTCCAATTTTTCAAAACATTTCTTTTCGATACTTAAATTTTAGAAAAGCACTTGGATTTATTTTTAGAAAAATTTAGTCTCCTAATTATGTATATAATTTGTCAAACAAATTATCAACCAATACTTGATAAATTATAAGCAAACTAAATCACATTCCTTCTCTTGAATTGAAAACTTTTCAAAACAAATTTTTAGCAATGTATAAAAGACTTGCTGAAGTAATTATTAATAAATTTTTCTTTGATTGAGGCAAGGCTGAATCAACTCTTCAGTTGAATAGAGGAAACATTAAAATAAAAATATAGCAACACAAAAGGCTTATTGAACAAATTATTGAAAAGGTAATTAAAAATATATAAAACACTTTCCATTTGATATGGAATGTTTTAAATTCTTATTCTTCTCGGAAAATATTAATGAATGACCAAATCTTATTCTTTCATAACTACGCTAAAGAATGTTTTAAAGAAATTCCAAAAAATTCAAAAAAAGAACTGCGTTGCCTCTTAAACTATGTACCCAAATAAGTTTTACTCCTCTTTTTTAATAACTTTATCTTAACTTTAGTGTATCAACATTAAAACTTCTACATACTGCAACAAGCTCTAACATTTAATAAAAAAATTATTAAAGGAGATAAAAACGTACTTGAATTACCTAGGCAAAATCTGTTTTATATTTATTCCTTGTCTATTGTATATGCTTTATTTGCGAAAAAAATGAAACACCGTTTAAAATTTTATTTAAATTTGACATTTATTGATCCCTAAGCACAAATAACTAAATAGCTATAAATTCGGATTTTAGGATTTGTTTATGAACAAGCAATGCATGTTAAATATTCCACACTTAATTATGTATTAAGAAAAAACCAATAGGAATGGATACTAATATATGTCTATGCATTGCAACCCCAGTTACATTTTTGACAGTTACAAGAAATACTACTTATAATATAGAATTTATAAAAGAACCAATTAATACAACTTCCGAGGAAAAAATATTGCATCATTGTGACAGTTTAGAGAAATGAGAGTTCTGTAAGACTATATGGACACTTATGCGTGTGTGTGTATGTGTTTTTATATAATAGCAATGATCTTTTTTTATGAAAAACGATAAGTCTCCAATGACGTTTTTCTTTTTATATATGCACATTATTGGCAAAATTATGCAGTAAATACGAGAAAAAAAACTTAAAACTTTTTATTAAATTATGCTTGTAAAAATCTTTCATGGAGTATTAGAAATAGTTCTGAATAGTTGCATAACTCAAAAATATTAATGAAAGAATAGTTCCTTTTAAATTTGAAATAAATTCAGACCATGGATATGCTTATATTATTATTATTAAATCATACTTATATGTTGAAACAATTTTGAAAATTACTTTTTTGAAGAATGATTTTCACAGTATGACACCTCGCGTTGCTCTGCTGGTAGACGCCATCATCCTGAGGAAAAACAATGCACATATAAAGGTGGACATGGTCCTCAAGATCAGATGCGTACTTGTATTGATTCAGCGCGTCTTACACGACGATGAGTGAAGTAGAGAATGCCAGAAAAATATTCTTCAAACCGTAATACTTCCACTTCCAGCCTAGACCATTCCAGCAATGGTTATAGAGTGTTTGCTTTCAGAGGTTTTACATCGTAAACGCCAAAGTCTATCCGCCCGATGAGGTACAAAACTTGATTCATCGGAAAAAGCTACCTATCACCAGTCAGTGGACATCCAGTTGTGGTGCTCGAGTGCAAATTCTAGCCTTCATCGCCGATGAACTGAAGTCATCGTAGGTGCTTGAACCAGGCCTCTGCTTCGTAATCCCAGACACAGTAACGCTCGCTGAACAGTAATTTGGATACCCTTTGTGGCTTGTTAGTAGGCCCTTAGTTTATGTGGGTGGTCAGTTTCTTAACGTTAGTACGTCTATTCGCCCGAACACATCTCCTCAGCCTTTGCTTACCTTTGTCATCTACGGGCCATGGTGCACCACATTGCTGATTTTGGACAGTTCCATTTTGTCATACACGGTACACTTTTAATGCAGCGAGATGCGAACATTTCCTAAATTTTGCTTTTTCGAAAATACTTCTATTCTTGGCCCAAAAGTCAATGATCATGCCCTTTTGAATGTCGAATAAATCCGTTGTTTCTGCATCACGAAAAGGACTGCAATATTTTTCGTAACCCTCACATGCCCTTTAGATACTCTCAACTACACTTTGCTGCCACCTGTCTGCTTTAATTGGTTATTTAACGTCTACGTCGAAAGTACTTAGTGTCATAATAATCTAGTATATATATATATATATATATATATATATATATATATATATATATATATATATATATATATATATATTATCAGAAAGTGCACACACAGGTCATGCAGTTCCTGATATTCCTACGACATGAAAACTTGAGTATTTTCCCCGTGTTTCACGTCGCAAGTTTTCTTAATTAGATTTCTACCTAGTTAAGGGATCTATAAATCTGATATGATAGTAATTCTTACAATGTTTTATGGTCATACAGATATAAAGGTGCTTTCACCTTATTTTTCAAATTTTTAAAAAAAATTCATAAAAATTGGTAGAGAAATTCAATTTAAAACATATAATAAATACTTAAGCAGTAAATGCCAGGTAAAATGTTAATTATTTTATAAGATAATATATTTAACTTGGAAGAGAGCTATAAACTTGAGCAACATCAACACTCGAGAGGAATTTAAATATGTCATCACCAAAACTGCCACGCATTAAAAGGAAAATACACTCACTTCCAAAAGTTAAGCACAGAGAAGAAAAACTTAATATCTGGAAGCCAATCAGAATTGAAGAGGATGCAAATCACTGCAGAGGTAGTTGGAAGTATGCAAATATGTTAGGTGACAGTCAATTGTTAGCATCAAGCTGTATTATTACTTAAAAAATGAGTGGCCACTAGATGGCAGTGTTTAAGAGGTCATGTTGAGAGGTGTGTAGAAGTAAGAGAGAAGGGAGATTGTAAGAAGGAGCTCACTATGAAGGAGCTACCTAAAAGATCTCTGTAAATATTCTGTAAATAAACCTTTAAATATTAGTAAATTTATAAGAACTTCTTCCTTCCCCACCTAAGCTACTCACTCGTCATCTGACAAATAGTATGAAACCGATAACAAATCAGAAGAGGGATATAACTCGCGACGCTTTCGGAATTGAGGTAGGCGAATTTTAATTGTTTCGTTTCGAAATGTATATTAACGTATTAAGTAACGTATTTTGAAGTAGTAAACGATATTTAAGAATTTTGAGTATAAGTATAAAGTATTTTCTTAATTTCGTTTGCAAAAAGTAATTTCGTTTTTAAAGAAACAATTATTTTCGTTTTGGGTGAAGTAAAAGTAATAATTTCGTTATTGATATAAATTATTTTTATGTATAAAGTAATTAAGTATTATAATTTGTAAAGTATGGCATTTTGGGGGAAGGCTAAAAAAGTAGATTTAATAGAATTAGCAACAGAATTAGGTCTCTCCGTACCGGAAGATGCTAAAATAATTGATTTAAAACGTATTATAACGGAATCAGAGACATATGATGAAGAGTTTAGTAAGAGCTTATTAAGTAGGATTACTGAAGATCGAATTGCATCAGAAATAGCCGCCAAAACGTTGGCTGACCGTGAGTATGAACTTGAACGTTTACGTATCGAAAATAGAGTTCAAAATGTAAATATTTCAGATATAAGTAGCAACGATGAAAGTAGAAACGTACACATAGATTTTCGAAAGTTAATGCACGAATATAAAATTAAAGATGGGGATATAAATTTTTATTTAGTTTTATTTGAACGGCAGGCAAGACGAATTGGGTTGAATGAAGAGTATTGGGTGTCACAATTATTGGGACTGCTCCCATATGAAATTACGCAACTAATAGCGCGTGAAAACGAAGAAAATGCAAATAATTATAAATATGTAAAATCGTTATTGCTTAAGAGATATAAGTTAAGTGCTGATAAGTTTAGATTTAAATTTTTAAATCATGTTAAAAATGCAGAAAGTACATGGAAGGATTATTCATTCGAATTACAAAACTATTTTGAGGAATGGATAACGGGACTCGAGATTTCAGATTTTAATAGTTTAAAAAATTTAATTATTACTGAACAATTAAAGAAACAAGTAAATTCAACAACTCGGGAACATTTTATAGATGAATGGCCTAAAATTAATTCTCCAGACCAGTTAGCCGATAAATTGGATAATTATGATAATGTTCGATCTATTAACAGTTTTAAATTAAGAAACTCATCGAATTATAATTCTCGTAATGATAAATTTCAGGTAGAAAAGAAATCATTTCCGTTTAGTGAAAATAAAGGTGTTAATCGAAAAAAGGTAGTCAGTTCGGATATTCGAAATGAAAAAGGGGAATTTAAATGTTTTAATTGTAATGATTATGGTCATATAGCTCGTGAATGCCCGGCGCCGAAGACTTCAGCTTACTGTAAGAAATGCAAAAAAGTAGGTCATTCTCAGAGAATGTGTAAGTTTGAAACAGATCAAAAGCGCGAGGGGAATAATTTATCTGTCAGTCAAAACAATTCGGATTCAAGTGCGTTGTTGGCGCCTACGAACTACTTGAAAGATGCTTATATTTATGGAAATAAAATGGTTGCATTAATTGATACAGGAAGCAGCTGTTGCCTCTTAAGAGAAAGTATTGCAATAAAAATGAATCTGAATATGACCCCAGATAGCAGTAATTTATTCGGTTTTGGAAATCAAAATAACCCAGTAACTAAAGCTCTTGGAAAAGCTGTAGTAAATATTCGTGTAGATGATGTAGTTGGAAAATTTATTCCCTTATTAATTGTCGAAGATAATTCCCAACCATGCGATTTAATTTTAGGTAGAACATGGTTAGATTTACCATACATTGCTTTTACGTGTATTGGGGGTAATCTAAAATTTAAATACGCAAATGACGATGTTTTTTCAGAAATTCAAGTAGATTTAAAGGAAAATACAGTTAAATTGAAAACATTAAATGAAACTGAAATCGAAAGTAATTCAATTAATTTAATTAGAGCGAAAATTGAAGAAACCGAAAATTCGATAGTTAATGCAACAGTTTTAGTCAAAAGTATAGGACAGAATTTCGATTCTATTCTTGAAGTGGTTAACGGTGAAACAGTTGTACCAGTAATAAATAAAGAAGAATTTAACTTAAAAATTAGGAAAGGACAGTGCTTAGGTAGAGGAATGGAAGTAAGTGAGGAAAGCTTAATACTATCTAATAAAGTTAAAAGTAATAATGAAAAAGTTGAAGTTATAACAGTTAACAAAGAGAAGTCTCCTATTTTAATGAAAGATATTAATTTCGACAAATCCTTAGAAAGTGATAAAAAATTGGAACTTTTGAATTTATTAAATAAGTATCGTGATTGTTTTGCTTTAAACTTAAACGAGTTAGGCTGCACGAATTTATGCAAAATGGACATAAAAGAAATAGAGGGCAGTAAGCCCATTTTTCAAAAACCATTTAAAACTAACTCTGAAGAGAGGAAGCAAATAAAAGAAATTGTATCCGAATGGAAGAGGTATGGAATAGTTTCAGATACAAGATCTCCTTATTCCAGTCCTGTATTATTAGTTAAGAAAAAGACAGGGGAACAGCGATTGGTTATAGATTATAGGAAATTAAACTCTCAAACAATAAAGGATAAATTTCCATTACCTAAAATTGATGACATTTTAGAATGTCTGGGAGGAAGCCAATTTTATACTACTTTAGATTTAGCTAGTGGTTATTTACAGTTACCATTGACTGAAGAAGCAAAATTGAAAACTGCTTTTATAACTCCAGACGATACAGGTCAATTTGAGCGAATGATCTTTGGATTGGCGAATGCTCCAGCAGAATTCCAAAGACTCATGAATCTTGTTTTGGGCCCATTATTCAACAAAAAAGTACTGTGCTACTTAGATGATATATTGATTCCAGCTAAAACATGGACCGAAATGATACAAAAACTTACTGAAGTATTTGAATGCTTAATAAAAGCCAATTTAACTTTAAAATTACCAAAATGTGAATTTGGAAAATTAGAGACTGAATTTCTCGGTTTCACACTTAGTAAAGATGGTTTGAAACCTGGACCACGTAAAGTAGCAGCTATTGAAAAATTTCCTATTCCGAAAAATACGCACGACATCCAAAGATTTTTAGGGCTTACTAGTTTCTTTAGAAGATTTGTTCCAAAGTATTCTCTCAAGGCAGCACCATTGTCTGAACTTACGAAAAAAGATGCAAAGTTTGTTTGGGAAAAAGAGCAAAGTGAGGCTTTCGAGGAACTTAAAAGTAATCTAATTAAAGCACCGATCCTAGCTCATTATGATCCTCAAAGTGAAACTGAGGTACATTGTGATGCAAGTTCAGTTGGATTGGCCGGAATATTGTTTCAAAGAGATAGTAAAGGGAATTGGAGGATGGTTTATTGCGTTAGCAAGAAAACTACAGAAACTGAACAAAAGTACCATTCGAGTAAATTAGAGTTGATGTCAATTGTGTGGACATTAGAAAGGTTAAGGCAGTTTCTGATAGGAATAAAGTTCACAATCGTTACAGACTGTCAAGTACTCGTGTATTTAAACGCTAAAAAGTCATCAAATCCTCAGATGGCAAGATGGTTTAACCTCATGCAAGAATACGATTTTGAGATCCGGCATAGATCAGGTGAACGAATGAAACACGTGGATGCACTAAGCAGAGCAGCTGTTGAAGAGCCAGAAGATACTTTGCACAGTATTATTGAGAGAAAATTTGAAGTTTGTTTGACCTTGAGTGAAGATGAGCAAATATTGATGATACAGCAGGCTGATCCAGAAATACGAAAATTAATAGAAATATTCAGAAAAAAAGATCAGGATAGAACAAAAGAAGAAAAACAACTTATAAGAAATTATATCTTTAAGAGAAATAGATTATTTAGGTGCATAAATGAAAATGGAAAAGGAAAATTTCTCTATGTTATTCCAAGGAATATGAGAAAGAGTACAGTAATTAAATTCCATGATCTTATGGGACATTTTTCTGTTGACAGAACTGTAAATAAGATAAGAGAATTGTATTGGTTTCCTTACATGAAACGTTATGTACGAAGGCACATTTCGAAATGTTTTGAATGTTTAATGAACAAAACGCCATCAGGAAAACAGCCTGGCTTGTTAAATCCAATTAAAGCAGGTCGTAAACCTTTTTCAATTATACATATGGATCATTTAGGACCTTTTGTTAAGAGTTCTAAAGGTAATCAAGAACTTCTGGTCATAATAGATAATTTCACAAGATTTGTCCAATTGACTCCAGTAAAGAGCACGTCAACATCCCATGTGCTGAAGGCTCTGAAAAAGTTTGTAAATACTTATGGTCTACCTGAGAAAATAATAACAGATCGAGGAACTTGTTTCACTTCGCATCAATTTCAACAATATTGTACTGAAAATGGTATACATCATACACTCAATTGTACGAAGCGACCATGTGCAAATGGAATGGTTGAAAGAGTTAATAGAACAATATTGTCTACCATAACAACTGGTATGGAAGATCAGAATCACAAAGATTGGGATGTTAAAATACATGAAGTTGAGAGAAACTTGAACAATTTTGTAAACAAGTCAACGAACAAGACACCATTTGAATTGCTCCATGGTTATTCTCCACGATTCAACGATGGAATTTTGAGAAAGTTAGCTGATGAAGAAGCTCAGAGTTGGCAAGATCCATCTATAGTGCAGGAAGAATCTCGAAGACAAATAGAAGAAAGTCAACAAAAAATGAAGCAGTATTATGATAAAAAGAGATGTAGAGCAATGACGTTTGAACGAGGAGAAATTGTCGTAATGAAAAGAGCCCCGAAATCTTCAGGCCAACCTACGAAGACACAATTTAAGTACCGAGGCCCTCTTATTGTTACCGAGGTATTGCCGAACGATGTCTACCGTGTGACTCAGCTAGAAGAAAAAAGAAAGGCCACTTCTACGCAACAACAGCTCACATTAGTCAACTAAAACCATGGCTAAATGAACCAGATTCGGATGAAGATGATACCGATAGTGCCAATAGTGATGATGAGGACTATAGCCCTAGACGCAATCCACATAGATCCACTCGCAAGGACTAAAGCTGAATGAGGGATCCTAAATGGTGAGATCTTTTCAATTTTATTTAAAGAAAACGTTGCAATTAAAAGACAATGAACTTATCATAAACTATTGACTCTAAAAATAAATAACTTTAAAGATCATTTACTGTATACTGAAGTATTCATCAAGTATTATGAAAATTTGTTAAATTTATTCTGTGAATGATTAAATATTCCTAAGTTCATTTATTTTCTATTAAACTTTTGTTGTAAGTAGTTTTATTAGAATTGTATCAAGAATTACTTTTGTGGAAAAAAGTGTATTATATATTATTATAGTTTTTTTGTAATCTAACATAATAATTTTCTACTTTTAATGGAAGATGTGTATTATTAATGATTATAATTACAGTATTTGTTTGTGTGAATGAAAAAATGTTAGTTATGTAGTTAATAATTTTATTTAATCTGCTGTGTTTAATTTAATTTTTAATGTTAATATTTGTTGTATTAATTAGTAATTTAGTATTATTACATAAATTGAGGACAATTGTAATGTCAGTCTGGCCGAATGTTAGCATCAAGCTGTATTATTACTTAAAAATGAGTGGCCACTAGATGGCAGTGTTTAAGAGGTCATGTTGAGAGGTGTGTAGAAGTAAGAGAGAAGAGAGATTGTAAGAAGGAGCTCACTATGAAGGAGCTACCTAAAAGATGTCTGTAAATATTCTGTAAATAAACCTTTAAATATTAGTAAATTTATAAGAACTTCTTCCTTCCCCACCTAAGCTACTCACTCGTCATCTGACAAATAGTATGAAACCGATAACACAATCGTGTTTTCATATCAAGAAATATGTAAAAAGGGCAATCTTATGGGATACCAGCTTTATGAAGAGTTACAGAAATGGATTGTAAGTGCTAATAGAAGATGTTTAAAACTTTTGTACAGTTTGTTTTCTAGACATACGTGTTTCTATGACTTCCAAAATGTGAATGGAAGATTCTGAGCTCTGGCGTGCAGTGGCGCACATTAAAGCAGGACAGTCGATCTCAGATGTTGCTCTTTTCTTCGGCGTTCATCATTCTGTAATTTCACGTTTATGGACACAATTCCAAACCATACAGACTTTTGTCCGAAGGCCTATAGCCGGTCGTCCAAGGGTTACAAAACCCGCGGAAGATTGATATATTTGCGATTTTAGCCAAGTGGAATCGCAGAGCGACATCCATACTGTGACATCTAAGGTTACTGCTTTCAATGGTAAAGTGATATTTGCAGTTACTCTACGCCGAAGATTACATATGAGTAGACTGTACACCCGGGTACCTCGAGTTTGTGTGTGTCTATCCATCCAATCGAGAGGGGCACAATTAAAGTAGTGCCGGGAACATGTCAATTTGGCTGTGTCTGACTGGGGCAATGTCATGTTTACTGATGAGTCAAGATTTGCTCTGAGCCTGATAACAAGCGTATAAGGATATGGCGTGAACAAGGAACACGAATTCATCCCCAAAACACCACCGAACATCACGCATTCCGAGGCAGAAGCATTATGGTGTTGGCAGGGATTTCATTAGGATACCGCATCGACCTGCACGTCCTTAAACGGGGTTCTGTGACGGCTGTCCAGTATCGAGATGAAGTCCTAGAACCCATTGTGAGATTCTACGCTGCAGCAGTTGGCCCTAATTTTGTTTCAATTTACGATAAGGCACGACCCCATACAGCTGACATCGTCTATGACTACATGGAGAGTGAAGGGATTGCGCGTATGACGAGTCCAGCATATTCGCCCGACCTTAATCCCATTGAAAATCTTTGAGATACTCTCGGCCATGCTGTATCTTTACGTTTCCCACCTCCAGTCACTCTTATTGAGCTGGAAACTGCTCTACAAGAAGAATGGCTATTGCTTAATTCTGCGGTGGTTGACCATCTAATTGAAAGAATGGACAAGGATGTAAACTTTGTAAACAGATGAGGGGAGATCACATACTCTATTAATATCCTTTTTTATTTTATACTGTTTATTTTCCCTTTATACATAATTCTGTTTAAATCTCCAGTATGTCATTATCTGATAACTTTCAAAAATTTAAAAATGTTTTCATTTCTGTATATAATTGTTGAATTTATTTTATGCATAAACATATATGCTACTTTCCTGCCAAATTTTGTGTCAATCAAAAAAATATTTGTTGATTTTTTTTGCATTTTACATCTTCGTGCTTAACTTTTGGAAGTGAGTGTAGAGAAAGGAATCTTTAATATAAATATTTTCATATGAATTGATATTTTTCATTAAAAATAACCTATGTTACTCTAAGGAAATAATCCTCCTGATGTTAATGATAAGAAATAAAAAATTTCTAACTCACATGGAAACAGATTTAATTCTTATCATTTTTAAGACTACTACACAGATTGTTAAATAAAAGATTGCCATATGGTTCATTTCTAAATTTCTCAGATACTTTTCAAATATCACTCATTAGTGCAATGAAGTCCTTTCTGTTGCTAACGCTGTTTTTGACAGCAATTGCATTTGGTAGTGCTAGATGTCCATCCACTATTAAAGTGCCAGAATGCAAGTGCCGTACTTTGGCAGATGAGGAAAAAGATGAAATCTCTATCTTGAAATGCGAGAATCTTTACTCGGAAGAAGGGTTGATATCTGCGTTAGCTGCTGTTAAGGGTTATCAAATATTTGAACTGGAGCTTGTGAATTGCTCTCTGAGGTATCTTCCTGACGATGGATTTGTTGGCACAACATTTGAAGTAAGGATAAATGATATGAATTTCATTAATATAAAGAATATGATATTTTGTCTTTTAAATTATTTCAATAATTCATACAAAATGTGTTTATGGTGTATGAATAATTATTTCTTTTTTTCTGTATTTAAATTGAAGGAATAATAATATACGCAATTTTATAGCATCAAATTAAACTATTAGATCTTTCTGTTTGTTGTTACTGGGATGATTGTGCATATCATTGTTAGTTTGGTAGATAAATGATGGACTTACAAAAAATTCTCATTTAAAAATTACTATACTTTAACAAAATGCTTTTTAACTTTTAGTTAAATTATTATCTAAGTCAGAGAAAAAATAACCCTTATACTATTACACACTAAATTTGAAAAACATGACATTTATAAAAGCAAGTAGTATTAGGAAATGTTTTTAAAAATAATACAAATATCAAATTAATAAAAAGGATTCAAGATTCATAGTAACTTTGATACTCTTGTAGTCAAAATTTTTTAACTATAAATGTAAAGTAACTTTTCTGAAGAATGTAAATCATTTAACATATTTAATTAGTCATTTGTTATGATTTTTAGTTAATCTGTTTTTTAGTAGAATTTAGTTGCAATATCTTCGCTTATATAAACAAGTACTAAAATTGGTGCCATTAAAATTAAGTGTTATATATAAATTTTAGACACAATTATAATTAAAAGAACAGTTAAAAAATTAATCAATAATTTGATTAATATGCCAATAGGTTTGATAATCTGGATAACAATAATTAAATCAATAATTTAGTTTGACCTTAATATTCTATGGAGAAAACTTCAGTTTTCAAGGCAAAATTGATTTGTAGTGCAATAAAGATTAATTATCTCTTTTTTTAAGTAAGATTAGGATATCTTGCATAAAACTCTGCTCCTACAAGTTTATTACACTTTTTGTTACAATCTGTAAGTTTAATATATTTTTATTTTATTTTTAACAATTAAATAATAAAGCCATAAATAAAAGGTGTCTTCTTGGTACGTACATTAGATTCCTTCTCAAGAAACATTATTCTATTGTTGTAAAAGCATTATTATTTTGGCTGCTTAACGGTACCATTAATAATTAACAACTTAAAATATACAATGCAAACATTCGTCCTTAATTTTATTCATTCGTTTATTTAATTTGTGCTTAAGAATAGTAAAATAAAGGCCTAAAAAGTAAAATACTTAACGAATAAAAACATTTGAAAATAAAAGAACATTTTAATAGTTTGTTCATCTTGGAATTATATTTTTCCATTGGAACTGAAGCATATTTTTTGAAGTGTGTGTGAGCAGAAATGTGTTAATCTTATTCATTAATATAATTGTTTAATATTATTAGTAAGCTGAATTTGATAAGCTGAATGAGTAAGTTAAACAATATGAGAGGAAATTGTGTGTATTTTCCTTTATTATTTTATTTATTTATTTTTCTCTTGGTATAATTTTAGAAATCAATCTCTATTTTGTATTTTTCACAATTTTACTTTTTGTGATGAATTCATATAAATTCAGTTTATCATATTATATCATTATTTAAAATATTTTCGTTTCAAATATCATTTACGAGCTATTTTAATATTTTAATAAGAAAATATTTTGTAGAAAGTTTCTATCATAAAAATCAAAATTTTATCCCCATAAAGAGTCTAAAATTTTGCTTTATCAGAAGTTAATGGAATTGATTTTTGATAGTTGTAAATAATAATGCATAGTTTAAAATATTAATCACATTGGTGCATAATAATATTGATGATTTTGAATGACATTCAAAAGAAACAAGAAACAGTGCTATACGTTAAATAAATCTAAAGAATTAAATTTTATTATCATTTTTATAAAAAAACACAAAATAATTTTGATACGAGACATTTTAATTTTGATATGCGAACAATAAAGTTTTATGGATATTACATTAAGAAAAATTAAATTAGTAATCTATGCAAAATTAATCGATTATTTAATAAAATCAATAACAGATTGCTCGACATTGCAAGACAGATCATTGTATGAAATGATTTCAAAGTTAAGTTAAAATATTTGCGTTATCATTGCAGTTCATAAAAAGGGTGATATCTTAATCTATGAAACCTTCAGAGGAATTAGATTACTCTGTATTGCATGTAAAGTCTTCTCAAACAACCTTCATAAGCGTTATATAGGTTTAGAAAAGAAGGAAAAACAATTAATCAAATTTTCATTCTGAGACAAATATTAAATAAGTGCAGGGAATATAGAGAGGAAATACACTATTTGTACATAGATTTTTGTGCTGCATATGACAGTATCAACGGATCAGTATAGCAGGACGAAGGCTTGACATATTTCGCTGTACCAAAACCGTTAATCAATTTTTGAAGTTTACTGTAAAGGTTGTACGTATACATGATTGTCAATGGGGAAATATCCAGATCTTTTGATAATGGTGGTAGGGAAGGGAATGTTCTTGCTTTCCTTTTTCTACAGTGAATCTGGAAAAAGTTATCGAAACTGCTAATATAAATACAAGAACAATGTTTAATAAATCAGTGCAGGTTCTTTCCCACGCAGATGACATAGACATCAGCGCAACAACTGGAAGTAAACTGAAAGAATGCTTCCTTGCACTATAAAAGGATGCTAGAAATGAAGGGTTAATAATAAATGAAGAAAAAAAACCAAATATATATTTTGTGGAAAGAGAGACAATCCTGCTGATTTATTTTAAATCTAGCAATAAATTTTTCAAGGTATTTAAAAGTTTATTTATCTAAGATCAGAGATAGAATATCAAAATGAAACCAGTCCTGAAATCCAAAAGATAATTTTCGCAGCTAATCGCAGCTTGTTTGGTCATAGAAATCAATTAAGTCCCACATGATTAAAAGATTTTTACCATACAAAACTCTCGTTAGATCAGTATTATCATATGTATCTAAAACATGGCTACTAACAACAAGAGAAAAAGAAATGTTGGTGTTTTTTGAAAGGAAAGTGCTACGAATTACTTTTGGCGGTATCAATGACAGAGGAAATTGGCGAAGATGATACAAGTTTGAACTAAAAACTCTTTAGAGATGGTAACGTTTTAAGATTTATTAAACTGAACAAAATGAGATCGGCTGGTCATCTCGCGAGAATGGAATATGATAATAGAATGCTTTGAAAGTTTCCAATGCAGTCCCTTGTTAACACCAATCAATGGTTAAACCGCAAAAGAAATGGCAGGACTTTTTGGACTCCAGTATGTTAGTGTTATTTAAATCAAAAACTGGAGGACCAGGGTTAAGAGGAGAACAGCCTGGTTGGATTTCTTAAAGAAGGCCAAGGACCACAAAGAGCTATCGAGTCAATTATGATGATGGATGATGATATTATAATTATGTTGCAAAATATAAGCATATATCACGTAATCTTTCCTTCAACTTCTTTCAAAGCTTTCAAGCTTTAATTATTCTGTTATTCAAAGCTTTAATTATTCTGTTATTAATTATATTATAACGCAAAACATTTTTAAGTTATGACTATAAGAAAACAAGTAGTGAAGATAATTTTTAAAATTGTTTTCAATAATATTGAGAAAATTTTCAAAAGAAAATAATCTGAAATTATTTTTTGTGTCTGGATTAATTTATTCTAGCTGAAGTGAGTTCAGAATAATCCATGTGAATAGAATAAAAGAGACACCGTATCCTAGAAGTGAATGCCATCATTGTTGAAACCACTAGATAGGAAATCTTTTCTTTTCTTTGTCAAAAACTACCGAATTAAAGGAACCTATGGTTGCTTAAAGTTTTATAAGGTACTATACTTCCTGTCTGGTATGAAATGACGTGGAAAAGGAGGAGGTAGCTCAGGTTTCGTCCTCATTCTTTGGCCGTAGTTCAAAATTATGAGAAATTTGAAAAGTATTTATTGGCTTCAGTCAGGAGAAATAAGCTGGCAGAAAATATTGCAATGACAATGAATATGGTTATATTGAAAACTAAATACCCATATGCTTGTTAGTTTCATAGTCATTCCACACGTGTGGTATCACTTATTTCAAAGATTTAAGAATGTGATGACTTTAAGTGTGGATAAGATATAACTTAAAATTTTTAAATACCAAGTGGTCATTACATCTTGTTAAATAACATTTTATAAATTGCAAAACAGCTATCTGGAAGCCGATAGGTTTGCAATTCAACTGATCGTGGGTTCATATTCCACATTATGCTGGAGCGTTTGTAGTAGGTCGGAATTCACTTTAAACTCTAGAGCCCGTCAGAATTACCTGTCCTGTATAAAAAGGATCACTGTGCAACAAACAAGCTAATCTTTTAAATATGCATTTAATATTTTTCTGAAATAAACTTTCAGAAAAAATTTCAAAAGCGATCAATTTGAATTTTAAAATTGTAAAAGAATACATATACTTTTAAAATTTGTATTCTTTTGCAATTTATGATGTAAAATTTGTAAAAATTGTAAATATGATTGTAATTTTTTTTTTTTTTGCAATTTTTGATGGGTATGATGAAAATTAAATTTCTAAATTCAATAATTAAAATCATGCAACATAATTTAAATGCATTTCAACTTCATTTTGCAAAGAATTAAAAATATTTTTAACAGTTCTCGCTCTTTTAAGTATGCTACTAACAAGATTTAATCTTATTCCTCAATTAATTATTAATATAATTAATTAACCTTGATAATAATAAATGATTTTAAGAAAATTAATTATTCAACACTTTTTTCTAGATATAAATCTTCATCATGAGAACATAATGCATATTAACATAAATTACAATTTCGACAGGTCTTAAACATGAGAGACTCCAACCTACACTCCCTCAGTAATACAGACATCGCTTTCAAAGGCTTGGAAAAGAGTCTGCACATGATTGACGTCACCAGCTGCAGCTTCATCAACGATTGGGATTGGACGCAGTTGTCGAACCTATCTTATTTATTTGAGGTTCATGTGAGCCATTCGGATCTCGTCGACATCACCAAAGACCTCTCCAAAATGCAACAGAAATATATAGAGGCATTCTCCTTCCAAAAGAACCAAATTGAAGAGCTTGATGAACAGACTTTCGCACCATTCCTGAAACTGAAGAGTTTGAGCTTAGACTACAACCATATTAGTCTTTTGAAAAGAAATATGTTTCCACGGCCTGCGAAGCATCTGACAGTCATTGGACTTAGGTAAGAGAAAACTATTTAGAATTTACAGTAAAACAAGAACAGAAATTTTATGAAATATATTTTAATGCTGTTATTGTTGTCGTGTGGCAGCTAGGCTAGCATTATGGAGTGCGCTGCTTCACTTTTCCAACTGAACCATATTTAGGTGTGGAGTCCGCCTTCCTCAGTACACACATGCCATAGGAGCCCGTTTACAGGGTAGCAAACATTCACAACCCATTCATTCAAGGAAAGAACAAAGACAGGACAGATAGATAGGAGAAAATACATCCATGCCCGAATCGGGATTCGAACCCAGGACCTCCCTATTTGCACTCAGGCACGCTGACCACTAAACAAGTTGGGCGGCTATATATCTGTTTTTAGAATAGGTATACACATTGAATGTAAGGATTTTATTAGAATTTATTAAGGCAGCACCCACACATTAAATATTTTCTTTACAAGTCTTAGATAAACGAATACATGATCCATGAAACTAAATTCATGTTAGAATTTGATTCAGCCATTTATTTTTGTGCCTCTAATTCTAACCTTCAAAAGCTTGAATGAATTCAGAAGAGCGCTGCTAGGATCATTGGAGGACTTCGCAGCAGCTGCCCTAACAATTTAGCTCTGTACGAGTGCGACCTTCAAACATTACATAAGAGCAGGAAGTATTGCTTAACCAAGTACTTCAATAAACCGATCAGCTTTGGAGACCAACACAGAACATCACAATATTTAATCAATTGGAGTAATAACCAAAGATTAAAACGTAATAGTCCATTCTCCCAAGAACACTTACAGAACTTACTGTATCCTTATGTTGAGCCCTTCTACTTGACACCTTTGATTAACTCTGCGTTTGGCCTCCAGGGAATCACATTCCACCCCAACCTAACGCTCAATGCAAGTTAAAAGTCGGACCACCCATTCTTACTAAAGCAATTGGCTCTAGAGACAATTGACAAGATTCCTATCGGAGCAGCCAGGATTTGTACTGATGGAAGCAAATTGGAGACCAATGTAACTGGCAGCGGAGTATGTATTGAACTCCCCAACCAGTCCATTAAGCTTGAAAAAAGAACTGCTGACCACACGTCCGTCTTCAGAACGAAACTCATCGCCATCATGAGTGGACTTTTTTGTTAGATAACAATACACAAAATGATTTCTCGGAGATATGGATCCTTACAGACAGTCGATCCTCGATCCTGCACCTTTACAATTGGCAATCCATTGGCGACACTACTAGTAGAAGTATTCTACTCTTGTTGAAAAGCCTTTCAGTTCACCCAATCCACCTCCAGTGGGTCCTCTCGCATGTTGGTCTGCCTGGGAATGAAGTAGCCGACGACTTTGCAAAGGTCGCCGCCAGTAATCCTTTGAACCCGGAAGATCGCATGGCACTAACACCATCAGAGATCTCTTCCATTACTAAACAACTTACTTTAAACCTGAGCTGACCCTCCTGCTCACCCTTGGTACTTTCAAAGACATCCTGGAGCCGCCACAACATTTAAGGGCTCCAGAGTACATCAGACGACACTGTCTCGACTTTCTACTGGCCACTTGAAGTGTATGATCTTTGAGGACGGTAAAAGAAAATACCCATCATGCTCCAAGTGCGACAATGCTCCGTTTTGCCCGCAACACATCTTGAAGTGCTTGGGGTTTTCTCGTGAAGAGGCTGTAAAAAGTCCACAGCTGCTTTTGGACTTTTTGGCTATCTATGTTCTCATGGATCTGGTCTAGTTCCACTAAACCAGATAGGGATTAGTCCCACCACCACTAGATTCAATTTTAATAAGAGTATCTCATTTCTTCGTAATTATCATTTGCATTAAGTTTTAATTTCTAAACTATTTAATTTTGAAAATTATTTCAAAACATTATTATTTTATTCAATTTTAAGTCCCAAAATTAAAAGATTTTGTGATTTTCGAATTAATAAAGTATTTTTTTAGATTTTTTATGGTTACTTACCATGGAATATTCACTGAATTGCACTAAAATACGTATATAAAAATTCTTATAAAATTCAGTTTTATTTAAAACCAATCCCAAATAAAACTTTAATGAATTTAAATTGTTTCTTCACATTGTAACTAAACTATTAGAATAGCACAATGATTTTGTAACATTTTTTTCTGTATTTTATCGAGTTAATAACTAATAACTAACTAATACTATTCTATTAATTGAATGAAATATTTTTAATATTATTCTTATTTTTTAATTTTTTCGATGTTAATATTTTAATATTAAGTGCAAATGATTCATCAGCTAGCATAGTAATATTTTAATTATAATGAAAGTTAAAGCAAATTTTTTTAAAAAAAATTATATGCAAAATTCTTCATTATTTTACTATTCAAATTTTTTGTTGTTTGTTTTGTTATTAAAAAAATGTTTTATTTTCATCATTCAAATATATATTAAATTATGTTACAGTTACAATGATTTACGTGATTTACCTGAGGACATATTTGTGGATATGCCCGCCCTGAATATGTTGCTTTTAACAGGGAATCCTCTTCACACTATTGACGAAGCTGTTTTTAGCCCAATATGGAAACAGTTGCGTATTTTGACATTTGGAGGTAAAAACTCTTCCTTTACTTGTCACACATTTTATATTTAAATTTTATTATAAATTACTGAAGAGAAGTTGCAATAGAAACAAAAGCTTTAATCGTTCTACTCTTCTTTAAATTTCACATTTCAGCATTTTTTTCATAGTTTCACATTTCATACTCTTTTTTCACATAATATCTTTTAATAATCAGAGTGACACATTACAGGTTAATGCTACATCCACACGCATTTGTACAGAAAATTTATGATACACAGCTAGCACATGAAACATAGAAAATTGTAATTTTATCAACTGTTCAATTACAATCCATTGTTAATGTCTTCTGTTATATTTTGCTTTTGTCGATTTTAATGTTCACGTACTAAATCTGCATGGAGTGTATTATTGTTATAAATAAATCAGAAAAAAAAATGTGTGCAAATCTTATTACACTGTTAAGATATGCACTGCACTGATCTACACTACAGTGGACAATTAGAATTCAGAGTACATAGCTTTTTCATTTCTACAATAACAAGAAAAGCCATTGGAGAAGATGGCATTTATTTCACTAGGCATTAATTACGATTTTTTTTATTCGCTGCTATAAAGCACTTTGCCCGCATTTGCTTGAAATTTTAATTTTTATTGTTATTGATTGAAATTATTTAATAGCATAAAAGTTTTTACTAATAAGCATTTCAAAACTATTAAAAATGATATAAATAACATTCCTAATGATCATTTAATTATATTCTACTGATTTTAGTAATAATAGTATCTTTCACATTAAATTTTTAGGCAACTAGTCTAAATTTCCCATAAATGTTAATTTTATAAATATAATTAAACTAATTCCAACAGCTCTTTTATTTATTATTATTATTTTTCTAAAAAAAGCTATATAAATATTATGCACCTAATGGTATTAAATAATCCTTTTATACAGATAACATATTTAGTTAATCACTTATATTTTCTATTATTTGAATAAAAATTTATTTTGCATATAAACTTACATTTGTTTTACATTAGCATTAGATTTTTTTCTTTATTTATAAAAATTACCATTGTGTTAAAAGTAAACTATTTTTTTAAATGGCTGTGAAACTCGAAAGTTCATTGGAAACGATTTTAAGCCAAATTATCTTCCTTAGTTCTTCGAAAAAGGGGAATGGTTTTAGAAAGAAAAAGGTAGTTGAGTTCTGGTATAGTAAAAATAGTATGTCTGCAGAAAAGATTGCTTTCGATAGTTATAATATTATTTTTGGACTTCATAAGCATACCTGCCAACCTTGGAGAAAAAAAATCAGTAGATTCTACTGATTTTGAGAGAAAAAATCAGGAGACACAGCTTAGCGACATTTTACTTGAAACAGAATGTTTAAAATGCCGCACAAAAAGGGAATTTTACTCTTTAGATTATACATTCTGAGAATGATTTATGTCAAGCATATATTTTTAGTTAATCTTAATATTTTAATAAAAAAATATTCATCAACCTCATACATGAACTATGAAAAATAAAAGAATATAATAGATGTAAAAAAGTGAACATAAAAAAAACGTTTAAATCCCAATATTTATTTTATCAGGCAACTTTTACTACAAGAGTGCAATCAAAAATATTAAACTTATAAAATTACATACATAAAAACTAAATAAATTTAATTCAATGACATAATAACAACAACTAAATAAATTTAATTAAGTGACAAATACTTCTAAGAAGATAGAAATTAAATGTTTCTCGTCGATAAAAAAACATAATACATTTCAAATTCGAATATCTGATGATTTTTTTTTCATACATTGTTGATTAAGCATTTTTTATAAATGAATTTTTAAAGTGCTGTTCGAAACACTTCTCATTTTGAGAATATTTAGTTATGATTAAACTTTCCAAACTTATTAAACTTTCTTTTGACTGTTTAAGCTACTAAAACAGTTCAATAGACTTTTTCCTGTAAAATTTCTGCTGCTTTTATGTTTTTCATTGAAATTGACAAAAATCAGTAGATTTTCATACATTATCAGGAAATCGGGAGAAATGATGAAAATTCAGGAGCTTCCCGATAAAATCAGTAGAGTTAGCAGCTATGCATTTGTAAAATTTTAAATAATTGTCATGTTAAAAATAGTCAGTTGATTGTTTGAATCTTTTAAACAAATATTTGTATCTAAATATTAAATACACCACATAAAATATGTTTCTCTATAGAACTTTTACCAGGTCTCAACTACATTGAACCAAATATATCTCTAATATTAAGATTTTTTTGGTAAATTATGTAAAATAATCATTTTTTCAATATTCTGCAAGAGTTGTTTTTTTTAAAAAATATTCATAAATATAAGAGATCAATTCCGAAAAGAAAGTAAGAAAATTAAATAAATATTAATTGTAAATGTGCGCTTAAATGGAACTAGTTTACAATTAATGGCTTCAACTACCCAAAATAATGTTATAAATTAAAATATCCATTAATTTCGCATCTAAAATCATAAATTTATACAAGTAGAATTTACCTTTTCCAAAATATTTATATCTTTAATATTTTAAGTTGTTAAAATCATTTTCAGTTCATTTCTAACTATCACGTATTGTGTTCGAAAAGTAAAGTGTGTATAAATGTCTATACGCACTCTTTAATATTTACTTGAGTAAAATATTTTGAATAATATTTCATTACGACATTTTCTTTTTCAGCAAGCAGATTATCCTGTGATTGTAGAATAAAGTGGTTGGCAAAAGCGGACAAATCCGGAAAATCTCTGTATGGAAGATGTAGGGGTCCAAGCGCTTTGAAAGGAAGGGAGTTTCATACACTTAAAGAAGAGGAATTATTTTGTTGAAACTGTAAACATATTATAAATAAATATAAATAAGCTTAAAGGAAATTGATTATATCTTTTAAATCTTTACTCTTACATGATAAATAAAATATTTTATATTTTCTTATTTTACAATCATTTCAAATTTAACTTTATTCAAATGAATATATTAAAGATTTTTTAGAGATTTCTAAGCTTTGAAAATATTTAAATTTCGAATTAGTCATATAGTTCTACTGTAATAAAATGTGAATTATTAGTGTATTACACTAATTATACTTTTAAACAGAACTCTAAATTACATGCTGAAATTTAAATTTGATCAAAATGAAAAAAAGGATTAATTATATAAATGAAAAAAATGCAATATTATGTTCGTGCATTGTAAAAACAGAATACAAAATTAAAATGGTTAAATTATTGATATTTAATATTAAATTATAAGCAACTGACTAAAGATAGGGCAATAACGAAGAATTAATTTACTGTTATATTTTAAAATAATAAAAACTTTAGTAAAAACAATGTAAACAAAACTTAAATTTTTGTTTCTCTTTTGAAGAAATTTTTAATGTATCTTTGTTATTTTAAAAGCTTATCATATAAGATATTTTAAAATTTAAAAATTTTACATGGGGATTGAAAGTTTTTTTGTGAAATTTTAAACTACTTCCGATAATAAATGGTTTGAAAAATTTACAATAAATCCTTTTTTATAAAATTTAAAAAATTTCGGATCATCGAAAGTTGCAGTAATCAATATCAAAGAAATGTAATGTCATGTTCATTTGTAAAATTAAGATTTTAAGTAAGGTTGATTGACAATATTTGTAAAATTAAAAAAATACTTCATTTGTAAAAAGAAATGTCAAAGAAACTGATTTTTTTTAAATTTTACAAACACTGACACAAAAGTTTAAACAATAAATCAATTTACTATCACTATTAATATAAATAGTAAAGTAATAAAAATTATTTCTAAATTATTTTAGATTAAAAAATCTAAAACAAATTAATTTTATTTTAAATTTATATAAAATATTTAGGAGAAGCAGAAACTTGTAAATTATTTTAATTGTCAATAACAAACATTATTAACAAAGTTGTTAATAAGATTGGAAAATATGATTGTTCATGGATAACTATCAATTTCATTTCACAAGTAAAAAATTATTTGATTTCAATATTTTTACTGGCATTCTTGGGATGTACCAAAGAACTTTTTTTTTTTTTGAGAAAATACACTTGCTGCTTTTATCGATTCGAAGATTATTTATTATCGAGTCGAAGATTATAAAAAACGTTCGATTTTAGAAGTTTCGTAATCCAAGAAATTAGCTTTATTTGCCATTGTTATAAAACGAATTAATTTGATGATTCTCATTAGCAGTTTTTAAATTTTATATCTGTCGTTCGTAATTTTTGATATAAAGATAGCATTTTAATTCCCCATTCTTTGTCCCAATTAAAATCATTAGCGATTGTAAACATACAAGTTTGTTTGTCGCTCAACGGTCATTTTTTGCACACGAGGGCTAATTAGACCGGGACTTACGGTTTAAAGTGGATTCCGAACCACTACAAACATCCATGCCATAGGTGGGATTCGATCCCACGAACTGTTGAACCGAAGGCAAGAGCGCTAACCATTCGGCTGCCAGCTCGGCTGTAAACATACAAAATAACTTCTCTGTTGCAATATCAATTATTTCTTACATGATTAGCCAAAAATACCTGTTTCTGTCTATGAAGTCAAAATTATACTCAGTGTGCTATGAAATTTAAAAAAATTACGTGAAAAGGTATAATATGTGAATTAAAAAAATAACTTAATAAGCAATTTTTCTCTTTTAATTAATAAATATCCTGCTTTTGAAATATTTAACTGGAAAATATTTAAAGACCCAATAATTTTATCCATTCGAAAATTTTTAAGCTTCAATCAAGGTAAATTTCGTATAAAGTTCAGGAAAAAAAAATATGCACATTACTTTATCCTTTAAACTTCTTGAACAAATTGTCGACTAATTTGTCTAAAATTATGAGCAAATTAAACCTTTATTATCAATGAGTTAGAAACTTTGTAAATAAATATCTTATATTTCTCTCGAAAACAGGCCCCAATAAACAAGTTCCGCATAGATTTAATCCTGCTTTATTAACCCACAACTGCCTCCAAGAGGCGCCTAGACAAATAAGAAGATGAGCAGGATTTGCAAAGAGGGAACAAGGAGGGAAAATCTTCTCCCCTTATGGAGCCTTAAGCTTTTTAAGTGGCCATTTATAAATCTAGCCATGGGCCGATTGAAGAGCTGCTACAAAATAGGGACAGACCCGGACTCTTTGCAGCATATTAGTTATGTACCGGAGGGAGACACCAAGCAGTGAGATGTTTCTAGTTGTTTAAGGATTGGATTTCCGAGGGAGTAAGCTCATTTGAATTAATGAGATAAAAATTTCAACCATATTTAGCTAGCGTATACGCTGTACGATTTCCTTCTCCTCAACATGCATGGGAATCACCTGCACTCATATAAATTTCTTTTTACCAATCTTACAGAGTAGCCGTAAAATAACTTGGTCTGGGACATCATATATTTTACACCAGTTTTTGAAATATTAAATATAACATTTGCTCTCAGTCAGAATCCAAATTGTATTTTTTTCAGGGCATAATCAAGAGCTACGCCAATAGCTTTGATCTCAGATCTAAAAACTAAGCAGCAATCCGGATTTGATGATGCTGAATCTACTTTCTTTACTTCTCTCAATTTTGCTACTGAATACCCAATTTCGGGTTTAACGTCATCAAAATTGCTGCCATCTGTGCAGATTACCAAGGTCTCAGAGGGAATATTATTGATGACCTCAAGTGCAAACTGTTTTAAAAGTCCCAGGTGGTCCACCTGCTTACTGGCATGGGATATCAAATTCTCCCCGATACTAATATTCGCAAGAAACTCGGTAGGGGGCAAACAGCCAACAATAGTCGAAAGGACAGCTTTAAAATTTATAATACCCTTATTCCACAAATATGCATGTGGGGTGGCTCTTTTCAAACGTTGATTCCTTTCCCAGTTTAAAGCATAGATGGAGGTCCTGTTAAAGTTTCCAAGACTCATTAGTTTCTTATTTACAAATACCTGTCATTTGGCCAGATAGTGCAGAGCACTCGTCACAATGTGAAGCAGTCATAACATGTTTTGGAGACCTCGGCAAAAGCTGCAGCAGATTTAGTGTTAACCAGAGTACGAGGAGGTCTGCAACGTTACAACCCCTCATCAGTTTATTAAAATAGCCAAAAGATCTCATCTTAAATCTCGTGATCAGAGGTATAATGTCACCCTCGAATAGGACCACTTCATTAGGGCAATTGTCCATCAACCCTGTGATTAATTGTTGTTGGAAAAAACAAATTAAAGTAGTTGCTGACATTTACATTTTATACTATTGTACAAGAGATATTCCAAAAATATTCTATAATGTTTAAATAACTCTAAAACTAACTGTTAAAACGATTAAAACAAAGCTTTGTGTATTTTATAAAAGGTAATAATCAAACGTTAAGCTATTATTTATGCATAAAATGAATACATTATTATCTATAAGAAAACATATTAAATAATGCAGACGAAATATAAATTAACTCATTGTCAATGTTCTTTTACTTTTTGCAACAAAATTCAAATTTTTGCACATATTTTGACAAATAATTTCAAAAATCCTTGAAGTCATTTGAATCAATTGAATAATAGCAATTTTAATATTATATATTGTTAAAAAAATTAGTATTTTTTTTTATAAATACTATTTTAAAAAATCAGTGTTTAATACCTGAGCTTAGAAAAATGTCAAAAATATTTAAATATTTTTAAAAAATGTAAAATTTTTAAAAACTTAAACATATATTGTAAATTAAAATTCTTGAAACAACTTAAATAAAATTATATTTCCTTCAAAAATTAAAATTTTCAAACTGTAAAATGATTAAATTTCATGAACCATTGAAAATTAAACATTTACTTCTGCTTTATATTTCTTCAAAATAAACTGCGAAGTATTTATTCCCTAAATTAGAGTTGATTAAAGAAGGAATTAATACAGATCTTTTTTATTATTCAATAAATTTATCTCAATAAAATACTAGAAGATCAAAGCTTATTAATCAAATAATAGTAAGCAAATGATATTAAAAAGAATATGATATTATTTTAGTTTATTAAGCAGAAATAATTAACTAGACAGCAAGGGATTGGATCAATTAGAGTAAAGTATGCAATAACTTCAAGAAAATGTATGCAGAAAAATTCTTGAAATGTTATTTAATCTTTGAAAATAAGAATTTCAAGAAAAAAGCAGAAATACTGGATTCTTTATCAGTATTAAAAACTTCTAGAGGTAGTAGAATAAAAGATTAACAGCTGTAAATAATCCAATGTTCCCAGAGCACCGCGGAGAGGCCAAACATTAACTCGATGATGTCCTTCTCTTTGATTTTAACCTTATTTTTGACAGTAATTGTGATTACTGAATCCAAATGTCCCACTCTCAGCCAATTTCCACAATGCAAATGCCGAAATTTAAGAAACAGCGGAAATCATGAGTTTTCCATCCTTTCCTGCCACAACTTATACTCTGAAAATGATTTGAAATCTGTTTTGGCAGCAACTAGAGGTTACGCGATTTTCCAGTTGGAGATTATAGACAGCACTTTAAGGTATATACCTGACGATGCATTCGAGGAAACAGAATTCGAGGTAAGAATTAATTATATGACCAAAAGAATAATTCATATTAAATTATTTAATGTTTTTCTAATATTAATTCTATTTTATAAGAAATTCTTAGTATCCCTTATGAATTTTATATATGTTTTTTCAATAATAATGTCGTTATAAAAAATATAACTTTCATAAAAAATAATTTTTTTGTGAAGTAAAATAAATTATTATTAACTTTTGATTTTTAGTGGAAAGTAAAAACTAAGGAGAGTTAAAAATGCTTATCTACATCAGAAAAATCTTATTTATACGCGTAAAACTTCATTTTCGTTTCAATAAGAAAAAAGTGGAGTTGTTTTGATAGATTCATCAAAAACAAAAATTAAAAATCACATTTTCTGTTGTTGTTGATATAAAATAAATTGCATAAAATATAAATTCAAAAGAAACTATCTTGGTAGTTAAATTATATTTATCTATAAAAATTATAACTATTACTTTTGTCTCGATGAACTGTTAAGAAAAGAAATAAGTGATATGCTGTGCTAACACTTGAATGACGTTATCCTAGTTGATGCCTAACATTTCTTCTCTTTTAAGTTAACTTCAAAAGATTTAACCGGTTTAGTCTCACGAGATATATCATAAACCAAGACATGATTTTTGGTTAAACATTAACTGTAGCTCTCTGTTAAATATTTTTGTTAATATAAAATACTCTAATCATTCTGAAACTTTTAAGTTATGAAAAGATGGGAAATGGTAGAAAATATTAACGTCTTTATTTAAAAATATAAGTTATGGAAATTTTTTGTTAACTATTTGCACACAGTTTATTCTAAAATAAATTTTAGACGACCACACTTCTCTTCAAGATGAAGAAAAATCATATTAGAAGGTTGATGGTAATCAAGAATAATGTGCAAACGAAAAATAGAAATTGACGGAAAATAAGTATTAAATGACACAGAAGGTCTTTAACTTTTGTTCTGCCACCTTATATAAATTTTCTAAATAGTTGTAAATGAAAAAATCTGAAGTTGGATTCCACGTGAAAAAAGCAATTATGACATTTTCATTAAAAGAAATGACATAACTCCATTAAGCTTATAAGCAATTTCATCTAACTGATGCACTGATAATTTTTTTCTAGAAATTCTTAAGGAATTTTGGGAAATAAATAATAGTCTCATGCTCTAATAATGTAATCCAGCTTTTTTACTCACCAACGTGAAGCAAAAACACGTCAAAGTATTAATTTCTTGAACACAAAAACATGTCAGAGTGGTGTAATATCTGCCTATCTATCTATTTTAGAATCATTAAAATTGGTCAACTCTGCAGAATGTACTTAAAGATATTACTTAAATTTAGGGTATAATTCATAATTAATTCGATTTCATCGTAGCAAAAATCGCATTTTACTCTACAGTTTAAAACAACCCTTGAATATTTAATTCCGTGAATTACTTAATTATAATTGCAATTTACCGTAATATATTGTGAATTTGTGATCAATTCTAAAACATTTCGATTACTTAATGCATTTTAAATGATAAACTGTAAATCGATTATTATGTTTTTATATCGATATTTTATCTTTCATCAAGCACACGAAAAATACATTATTTTCTCCTCCTACAACGACGTGTCATTCGGAAATTACAATACAGTCGCTGTTAATTAGAAAAACAAAATATGTAGTATTCTGTGGTCAATGACTTTAAATGAGTTAGAAGTTTCCACATGTAAGCAGAAAAATATCATGCAGGTGGAAAATAAATTGAAAATTTATACGAATTAGTAAATAGACCAAAACAATTTTATTTATTATACTAATGTTTTCATTGTATGCATGTAAAAAAATCACGTATAATTGAATGTATAGATCCTTTTTAATTATAAGTCATACATAATAGAAAATAGCATAAATATGATAGTTAATAATATGAAATTTCAAATATTTATGAATTATAATTATTTTTAAAATGAAAATTATTAGTGCACAATTTCAATTCAGTTTACAGTTAATATATAATTTTGTAATATTCTACCACCTCAAAACTAAGAAAAGTTGCTTAATAATTCTCATGATAGACAATGATAACAATCAACTTAAATTTCCCAGGAAAGTTTACTAAGCCTTTCATTAATTTACTCAATGCTAAAATGCTCTTAAATTAGCTTATTCAATCATATAATACTGACGATATATTAGTTTTTGATTATTCTCAAATGGTCCTAGAAATCATTTTTAAATAGATTTTAAAATTTTATAATTCTATAATGAAGCTATTAACTCAACATACTCTTAGAATAAAGCTACTACTCCACAATAGGTATTTTATTTCCAGCTGAAAAACAGATTAAATCTACAGTAAATAGATTATCACTAATATAAAAATCGACATTAAAAATGACAAGACAGTCTCGAAGATAGTGAAATAGCCGAGAAGATTACTATTGTAAGAATTTGTACAATGTTTTGAGAAGGAACTAAATTTGGTGGATGCAGGCACAATTTTTTTATTAAATTTATATAATTGCCTTAAAAATGTGGTTTTCCTTTCTGACTCAACAGCAGCTCTTCAGGCCATAACTTCATTGCTCCCACATGATGCCCTTGTTATGGCCTGCCGGGAAATCCTTTCGCAACCACAAGAAAGAACTGAAATCTGTTTGCAATGGGTGCCAGGGCATTGTGATATTCATGGCAATAAGCGTGCAGATAGGCTTGCCAAATCTGGATGTGACTTGACCCAAGAAGACAGGCCTATAAACTATTCTGCGGCACGTAGTGCTATTAATCTACGTATTAAAAATCAATTAGGACAGCCTGGGAGGCAGCTGCTGTTGGCAAAAGATGGGAGACTATTGTCAGATGCAATACCATCCCCAACAGCCAGCCGCGTGGAGTGGCGGTTGCTACCTTCAGGATGGCGATGGGTCACGACTACCTCCAGAAGCATCTCCACAGAGATCGGCCTTGCCGATACTCCCCTCTGCTCCCTGTGTTCTACAGGCGAAGGTACAGCCGAACACCTGGCCTGCTGTGATGCTCTGGAACAGGCCGACGAAGACTTGCATGGGCGGGCTGGACTCTACTGGGAAGCACGGCGCCAAATTGCCCATCAGCCACGGGTGGGCATTGGATGAAGAAGAAGAAGACAATTTTTTTTATCAATTATTGACACAATTGGGCAATTTTAAACAAACTTTTCTTTTAACTAATTATATCATTGCTAAATATTAATTTATCAATATTAATTTTTTTAAAAATAATACATTATGTAATGCCAATATAGTTTCTGGTCATCAGAAGCTCTAGCCTTCATTCACTCAGCGACACGGATATTGCTTTCAAAGGCCTGGAAAAGAAGATGCACTTGCTCAAAATCATGAATTGCAGCTATATCAGTGATTGGGATTGGTCTCAGTTGTCGAATCTGATTCATTTAAGGGAAATCCAAGTGAGTCATTCGGATCTCCTCGATATTACCGAAGCACTCTCCAGCATCCAATACATAGATGTCAGGTCATTCGCTTTCCAGTTGAACAGAATTCAGGTGCTCAATGAACAGGCCTTCGCAAGCTTCCAGCATCTGGAGACCTTAAGCCTGAACAACAACCAGATCAAACGGCTAAGTAGGAGTATGTTCCCGAAACCAGCGAAAAACCTCAAAATCATCGAACTCAGGTGAGAAATGTTGATGTCTTTTAGTTACAATATAATCCAACACTAGGATAATCCTATAATTTATTTATAAATATCTTCTGTATGGTTAACATCAGCATTGTTATAGTTATTTATCATATTATAACAGAAAAAATATCATATAAATCGGAAAGAAAAATAATTATAAATGTGAGATTACTTTTATTTTTGAACTAAATTACAATGTAATGTTTTAATGATAGTTTAATTGTTGTTGTATGTAAAAAATAATGTTTTAATTGAGATAAGTTATTTTTTGCTACATTGTCAATTTTTATAATACCTGCACTTGCTTGCTATTCATATTATGTTCTACATTTTTGTCTGTTTTCCCCTGTATATTAATTTTTTAATTCACATAATTCGCATAAATAACAGTTGAAGAATGTAATGAAATAGTAAAACACTTCTATGGTTATTTTAAATTGAAACATTATAATGCATCAGGTAACATGTTATGTATTTTTGCTTATGTGGATCATCAAAAATATTCTATCGAGATATTATGCATTGATTTTAATATCCTCTAAATACACAAATTAAATTGTAGAGTGAGCTCAAAATAGTTTTAGGATATCCTTACTTAAAAGATGCTGTGAGATAAAATACCCAACTTAAAATATAATTAAATATATAAGAAAATGTCTGAAGTCACGTGAATTCCTTATTTTTTTCTGTGATAAATTAATTTATAGTCACGCATATTATGTGAAAATATAAGAAATTATTTTGATATAATGTCAACTATATGATCAAATTTCAATTTAAAAAATCACTATCCTTTGTGTCGATTTCAGTCTTAAAACTGACTCGAGTGACTTAATCCGTTAACTCTAAAAAAGATCTGTTGTTTATGAAGAAACATAACTCCCCGCCAAGTTAAAGATTTTCAAATTTCCCACATAAAGCACAATATTCTACGTCCCTCAATATAATTTATATTTAAAAGATATTTTATAGGAACTACAATGTATTCTTAAATATTATTAACATTGGAGTGCAGAGTTTTAAAATTATATATAGTAACAATTCTTGTTATAATTTCTGTACATCAGTATGACACTGCATCACTAAAAACGGGATTAATTCGATCACCGATTTTGTTATTTATATGACAATAACTATTCAATAGCTCCTTTTGTAAGTTTTGTTTAAAATTTATTACTTCTGAGATAAGGCGGCAAAATGTTATAGACCACATTTAAAATATCAATTCATGGCAATTTTAATATTCAAAATGTCACGGTAAAATCCTAATTTATGGATAATTTCTTAAATCCTTAATTACGTATAGCAATATAGACACAATGATCGATAAAACAACAAGAGATAAGGTATCCTATAAATTTTAGTTTTATGTTACTAGTTGAACAATATGGTAATTTTTATTTTAAAAAATCTAGCTTTTAAACAAAAATATCATGCAGGTATGATATATATTTTTTATTATATTTTATTCATTATTTTTCTCTTCTGTTTATCATTATTTATATTGAATGACAAATCGGCTTTCATCATGTTCCTGAATAATTTGTAAAAATTTGTTTCACACTCTCATCCCAACAATAAACTCATAATAATTTTAGAATATATGACGTATATCCTTTGAAAAATAGCAAATAGGAGCTACTTTAAAATATAAAAGGAGATAATTACAAAAATAAATTACCCTTATTAAAAATATATTAAAAATTAATAAAAGAATTTTGAAAAACTTTCTTTAAGATTACTGTAAAACACAAAACACTTTTTCTAATATGTTATATTAATGTGACACCAAAACGATATGTCAATGTAACTGTATAACTAACTACAAAATTAAATAGATAATTATAAGGAAAGAACTCAAAATTATCAATATTGCCCATTTATTGGAATCATCAAGGCATATGGTGTTTAGACAACTTTCAATTTAAAATTTTATGTCTTACCATAATCGTAAAATACTCGTAATAAGATTTGAAGCTTTCATTTATGGAATTACAGAGTTAAAAATAATAAAGCTTATAATATCAGTAGTAAAAATTGATAGTATATCGTTAGTCATTTGAGTTGTATACAAGCAATGCCTAAAATCAACATTATAGACCAATTTGCTTGCATAGGAATGAAGTAAAGGATCATTCACAAAGACATAAGCATATAGTATATATAATAAATATATTTAAATAATTTTTCGTGAATTATAGACATAAATACAAAAATAACCTTATATTCATTTTGATTAAAAAATTATATATGAACACAAATAATATTTAGTACATCGTTATTATATATATATATATATATATATATATATATATATATATATATATATATATATATATATATATATACCATATTTTCCTGTATATAATCCGTGCTAGTTTTTCCGACGAATACTGAAAACTTATACTGTTCATAATTTGGTGCCAAATAAAGTAAAAAAGACACATAATGATTAAAAGTATAATAAATTCTACAGAAAAAAATGATATGATAAAGGTCTGTTTGAATCCATTTCAACGAAAAGAGCGATTAACTGAGATGCAAGCCAGACATCGATCAACATCTGAGAAGATTCTAGTAAATCTTATCGATTTTTTAGATTTTAATAATTATTAAAACTAAGTTAGATATATTTTAATAACAAACTATATTCGTTTGTTAATAGTTAAATAGAATGAATTGGATTATTTTCTAACTGCACATGGACTACATTTTTTCTTTTGTACATTGCATGCTTTGTTTTTCACCTTAAATTACACGTTTGTCGACATTTTTTTCTCAATAGCCTTCCCTATAGCTTTCAGTTTAAATTTTGCTCAGTAACTTAATTATTCTCAATTCACTATGACAATATACGAATTTGAATGTTTTTAGAGCGAAAAAAGTTCAGGACTAGATAGAATGCGAAATGACGCTCATGAATTGAAATTTTAATATCGTTCAGAGGAAATGAATTCGTTCTGTTGTTGTTATTGCTTATGACACTTGGACAAGTCAAGCTCGCTATGCCTTGGCTATGCGAATTTAAGTCAATAGGGAGCGTCTTTAGATTTTAATCAAAGCACCACGAAGGTGAAAGTACGTCTTTGCACTTTTTTAATTCCAACGATAGATGGTACCACCAGAGGAACCACTCTCTCAATTTTGACATTGACCTGAAGGGGGACGAAATTTTCTCCAGACCATTGCACCCATGGTAACTGCTCAACGACCGACCACAGGACTTTCGATTCCACTAGATTTAACGAGCACGTATATCGCATGTACTCGGTTGGTCTAAAGACTTTGTACCAGAGAGTTCTCTTTGGTTTTTTTTATTCCCATAAATCTGAATAGTAATGTTTTATTTTATAGTCAAAAATATATTTCTTTTCTATTCAATTCATCTGTATTCATTTAAGTTTTACTAAAATTGAACTTAAAGTTGATTTTTTATTTTCCGCGTTAGGGTTACTTATAAAGAGACAAAAGCGTTCCACGAATACTAGTGCATTTTTAGATCATTATGCATCTCACAACTTCTAACGTCATGTTCATAAAACGTCTTAAACAATCAAATCGTGCTGAATTTTTAAATGAATTTTTAATGTGAGAAAGAAATTAACCAGTTAAAAAACTTTTCTCACTAGTTTACTGATTATTTTAAGCACTGTGATTACAACATTATCAATTGAAAAATCTGAAAGCAATCCAAATCCTAACATACTGATTTATCAAATTGCCAAGAACTTAGTCTTCTCGTGACAGTCTGATATAAATGATTCACTGTACGTGATAACAAGAAAATTCCTCCATAAAGACAGTTTTTTTATGACTTTTTCGGAAGAAAAGATCATTGCCAATTTTTAAATTAAATTGATTTAATGAGCATTAAAAATATATTTTCAATTAATTTTAGAATTCATTTGGATTGTAGAAATATTTTAAATAAGTATTCCTATCTCCTTAATGATTGTATGTAGCTATTGATTTTCAATCATAAAAACTGCAAAATAAATTTTACTGGTGTTGTTATTGTTACTAATGACACTTGGACAAGTCAAGCTCGCTATGCGTTGGCTATGCGAATTTAAGTCAATAGGGAGCGTCTTTAGATTTTAATCAAAGCACCACGAAGGTGAAAGTACGTCTTTGCTCTTCTTAATTCCAACGATAGATGGTACCACCAGAGGAACCACTCTCTCAATTTTGACATTGACCTGAAGGGGGACGTAAATTTTCTCCAGACCATTGCACCCATGGTAACTGCTCAACGACCGACCACAGGACTTTCGATTCCACTGATTTAACGAGCACGTATAAAGCATGCACTCGGTGGGTCTTGAGCGGCATTGGGAATCGAACCCCATCCTTACGGATGAGAAGGCTAATACCCTAACCACTAGGCTACCACGGCTTTGAATTCGTTCTCGAAACGTAATTGGACAACGCTGGTTGTAGTTAAAATAAGTCAACCAAGTCGTAACATTATCTGTTATTTATTTTATGAAACATAAACGACATTTCTTTCGAAACTTTATTATAAGCTTTTGATGGTGAAAAAAATTTTTTTAACAGATTATTCCTTGGCGGCATATAATACGCTCAACGAAATTCGGATTTTTTTTTAGCACATAATTCATAATCCGAGTATTATATACAGAAATATATATATATATATATATATATATATATATATATATACACGTACACGCAAATGCATGAACACACACACACACACACATATATATATATATATATATATGTGTGTGTGTGTGTGTGTGTGTGTGTGTGTGTGTGTGTGTGTGTGTGTGTGTGTGTGTGTGTGTGTGTGTGTGTGTGTGTGTGTGTGTGTGTGTGTGTGTGTGTTCGTGCGTTTGCGTCTGCGTGTGTACACTGCTAACTTTAAACGAATCTAATTGCATTTAAACATTTATATGCAATTAAACTCGTTTAAAGTTAGCAGTGTCACACAAATGAGCTATAGAAGTTGGAAAATTGTTTCATCACTTGATTCGTCATTTTACATACATTTTAGAAGAACTTTGGTATTGTGAATGTAAAATGTGTTTATGATGCGAATGTATCATTCTAATTAGTTCAGTTGTAGGTGCGTATTTATTTTGGTACATTTTTGATGATTGGTCACGGAAATCGACTTGTTTTTCCTGATTAATAGCGAACTTACGCCTACAGAAAATTTGAACAATCGGATTC
The DNA here is from genome assembly GCA_037975125.1 of Latrodectus hesperus. NCBI lineage: Eukaryota > Metazoa > Arthropoda > Arachnida > Araneae > Theridiidae > Latrodectus > Latrodectus hesperus. The sequence goes on along the minus strand of CM075856.1, from coordinate 68,697,020 downwards.
TTCCTATTCTAACGATACCATTGAAATACACTGCTTAGAACTATTAAAGGATAATGAGGTTATGAGCTGATCTTGCACCTAGAGAATTGTTTGATTGACATTATAGATAGACGTAGTAGAATGCTGGAGATAACAAATGCATTTGTTTGGCAGATTTAAATGTATTCTATTAATCATTTTTGTTTGATTGAGCACTTTAGATGAAAGTTATCTCTACGGTAGCAATGAGTCAAACCATAGCACCTTCACAGTAAAATAATAATAATGATTCAATGGCATTGATGTATAACACACTCCTTGACTTGCTTAAAGTTTCCATTTGAAGCACGTATAACATTTGTGGAAAGAGTGGGATTTATGTGGACTAGGAAACCATATTCTAATTTTACTATCAAACTATCAATATCTTTGCATCAGAAACAGACATATACCAGGTACTTATATATAGAAAGCTTGTTGAAGATAATCCCACAAAATTGCTAAAGTAATGTAGGAGCTCAACTCATTCATAAAATGATCAAATTTCCTATATACCACCACATAAGATAAATTAAATATTTTCAGACATTATTTATATATAAGACTCTTATTTCCCATCTACCACTGGAAGAAGTATTGATTATATTACTGCATTGCATATGGTTTTATTAATCAAATAACGGTAAATGCATGTACCTTTAAAATAATGTAAGATCTTTCTTTCAGCTATAATGATTTACGAGATTTACCAGCTAATTTATTTGTAGACATGCCGGCACTTTCTACTCTATATTTGACAGGAAATCCCCTTTACACTATTGATGAATCCGTTTTCAAGTCAATATGGTATCAATTGAGAGTTTTCTTGTTCAGTGGTAAGAATATTTTTAACTTTCTGAATTTTTTGAATATATAGCGAAGAAAACCTAATTTCCTCTCACAGTCAATTATGCAAATGATAATGACATATGTGTTAGAATGCAAAGTATAAACTAATACAGAGAGCCATTACTCAAACATTAACGAAATTCTAAGTTATCCATGATTTTAGATCTTGTCAAAATTATATTTTATTTTCTTTTACATTTAGTTTTCAAAATTATAAATTTTTTTTATTTTCTCTATTATATTTTATTGGTTTCGATTTCACCATAAATTTATTTAAAAGTGAGCAATGAGAGAGAAAATGCTTTATTTTCTTAATCATCCATTTCCAAATATTAAAATCACTGATAGTTAGTATTTGTATTTATAAAAACATTCATAGATCATGCAACATTTTTACACTTTGTTGGTTCATTTCAATGCTTTACACTTTCCTGTGACTATATATAACTTTGTTAATATCTAAATTTTTTTCTAAAAAATATCTTCAAAAATGTCAATAGTGATAACAAATCTTATGATATGTGTATCTGAAGTGATTTAAATGAATGTGGACATTTTTTGAAAAAGTTATTTGCATCTTAGTTTACTTTTCAAATAAGCTTATTTTTAATAAAGCGTTTAATCAAAAGTACTTTAATAACTTTATAAATTAAAATCTAAATATCTATGCATTTTACAAATTTTGATAAAATGTTTTTATTTTAATTAAAATATTAAAATGCATTAACATTATTTTCTATGTTAAAAAATAATGTAAACCTGGTGATATGAAAAGTGTCTAAAACAACTATTGCTATATAAAGTGTAACAAAAATTTCCGAACGTGATTATTTCTTACCAACACCTTAGATTAAAGAAAACATCAGTGATTGAATTAACAGTTGTTTTTCAAAGCATGCGGTAGACATATATTATTTATTTATATTCTATTAACAAAAACTGTTTTGTAGAGTATTATAAATTTTTCATTAATACTAATTTAATATTTTAAATTTTTAAAGAAATTAACTATGTCTAAAAAATATATAACTATTAAGTGTTAGAGAATAACATTAAATTAAAGCAATCAAATTTAATTAAATATATTGGAACATTTAACTAAAATTTCAGTTTATATAAGACATGAAAAAGAAACTTATCTTCAAAGCAATTCTCATTAAATTATTTATGATTCATGTATTCACACACACACACATTCGTAGCAAGTGGTCTATCCTTTTACTACTCAAGTATAAATCCAATTTTAAAATGGACACTTATTTTACTGTTCAATCGATATTTTCATCTCTGATAATTAATTTTTTTCTGTAATTAAAGTTTAAATTTTCTTTTTCAGATACAAATTTATCTTGTGATTGTAGATTAAAATGGTTAGTGAAAAGAGACAATTCTAATAAAATGATGCAGGCTGAATGCTTAAGTCCAGCAGAATTCAAGGGAAGAGACTTACGTACTGTGAAAGATAGTGAATTATACTGTTAAAATTTGAATAAATTGTTTAATCAAGATCTAAAAGTGTGTTTGAAATCATTTTAAATCTCAAAATTTCATAGACATGAGATACAAAATATTATGTTCTTCTATTTACTTAAAATAGAATGTAAGTATTTCCACAAAATTAAAAAAAAAGACTTAAAATGCATTATATTCTATAAAAATTACAGTACGATTGAAAGTATGTAATTGATAATTGTGTTAGAGGAAAATAATATTTATCTTTCATGTTTTTTGTAAGGAAAATGCTAGTAAATGTAATTACCACTATATTTGGATCCGTGGTAGCCTAATGGTTAGGGTATCGGCCTTCCATCAGTAACGGTGGGATTCGATTCCAAATGCCGTTAAAGACCCACCGAGTACATGCGATATACGTGCTCGTTGAATCTGTGGAATCGAAAGTCCTGTGGTCGCTAATTGCGCAGTTACTATGGGTGCAATGGTCTGGAGAAATTTACTCTCCCTTCAGATCAATGACAAAATTGAGGAAGTAGATCCTCTGATGCTGCCATCTATTGGAGGATTTGAAGAGCAAAAGTCGTACTTTCACCTTCATGGTGCTCTGATTAAAAACTAAAAACGCTCCCAATTGACTTAAATTCGCATAGCCAACGCATAGCGAGCTTGGCTTGTCCAAGTTTCATTAGTAACAACAACAACACCAGTATTTTATTCACTAATATTTTTCTTAGAAAATACAAGTAAATAAAATACTGTTAACTATTGCATATATGAAATTATATCTTTAGATAAAGAAATAGAACGGAATAAAAAAGGACTTCTGGTAGATTTGTTTTGCTGAATCTTTTTAATTATTAAAGAGGGAAGATTCATCTTGAATGCTTTCACATATTGCAGAGTTTGGTGTGATTATTTTTATTAGAAAAAGTAAAATCGATAAAATTTTGAATCTTTTCGTTCAATTTAAAACCCATTGTGATATTCTTTAGAACATATTACCAGTGTTATGCATACATACTTTTTCCTCTTAAAGTGTGAAAGTAAATGGATTTAGAAACATAAGCAAATTTCTAATATTAATTTCATTCTTATAAATTATTTTTCAGTTACGTTTGGAGTTTATTTTCATTCTTAACTGATGTATCAAATCATGACATTACTCGAGATTTTGAGACTGTGGTGCATATGATGATACCAGGTTGATTTAACTTAATGGGCAGTTAATTATAAAAATATTCCTTCTTTTGTTAGAAATAATAGCCTATTATTGAATATATTGTTATCCATAATCCTGTATTCCTTCACAAAGAAACGAACAATGTTAGAAATTAGAACGAAGTAAAGAAACAATATTTTGAAAAATAATGATAACTGCTATTTGCAGCTTAGTTTCATTACTTAGAAGTGAATCAACAGAATAAAACAAAAACATGTTTATAATTTTTACAAAATATCTTAGTTTGAATTTAGGAATAAAAAGTTAAATTTTATTATTTCATCTAATGTATTCTGAAAATCAAATACATTTTCTAAAGTAATGAAATTTTAATTTCATAAAATGTTGTTTATAAATGATTATTAGAACAAAACTTGGTTTCTTTTCGCTATCAGTGAAAAGATTTCTGTTCAAATAGTGATAATGTAAATTGGAGAGATTGGGAATATAAATAAGTTGAATGTACTATATAATTATGGGGATTCTTTATTATATGAATATTAAACATCACTTGCACAGCAAAAAACTCCTCATTTGGACATTTCTGCGTTACTTAATGAACTAAGTTGAAAAAAAAAAGCAATTATGAACTATTAGGAAAACCAAACAGAACAAGAAATGATGTACTTCACTGTATCTATCTAAAATTTTCAGTTTTTAAATTGATTATTTTCTTTTATTTATCACCTCTTCAAATAGATTTAATTTAAAACATATAATTTTTGGCTTCATTTATCTATAAGTTACGCAAAGATAGATTATCTTTATTTTGCTTACTAACTGCACACTTATATAAACGTAACTGCTAAAAGCTTTAAGAATTTACTTCAGAAAATATTATTTTTTAAATGTTTTTATTATTTGTTGAATATTTCTTAAATTTATAATTAACATTTCATTAAATTTATAATTATTTCGCAGAAAAATTAATTATAAATCGATATTGAAATATTTTGTACTATTTGGATTAATAAAAAAACATTTCCTGAAAGTAAACAATAAACTGCAATAATAATCTACATAAGACCTCATTTTATATTGTGTCATTTGGTACTAATACTCACTATCTTGATAAAAAGATAACGTTGTTATTACAAGAGTTGTTGGACTGGAGAAATTAATCGATTAGAAAATCATAATGATATTAAACAATTAATAACTAAAAACAATTGTAAAACAGAAATCTTCATTTTTTACTTACAATAAACTTTATTTCTAGATGTTTCTGAATTTCAACTCTTTTGAAAGACTGTTATAACCAATATGTAAACCAATGGTCAAAGCAATAAATGGTAAAAAAGTTGTTATTATATTGTAATAAAAAATTATGGTGATAGAGTAAAATTTGTTTTGCAGTTCTTATGATTGAAAATCAATAGCTACATACAATCATTAAGGAGATAAGAATACTTATTTAAAATATTTCTACAATCCAAATGAATTCTAAAATTAATTGAAAATATATTTTTAATGCTCATTAAATCAATTTAATTTAAAAATTGGCAATGATCTTTTCTTCCGGAAAAGTCATAAAAAAACTGTTTTTATGGAGGAATTTTTTTGTTATCATTTATATCAGACTGTCACGAGAAGATTAAGTTTTTGTCAATTTGATAAAGCAATATGTTATGATTTGGATTGCTTTCAGATTTTTCAATTGATAATGTTGTAGTCACAGTGCTTAAAATAATCAGTAAACTAGTGAGAAAAGTTTTTAACTGGTTAATTTCTTTCTCACATTAAAAAATTCAGCACGATTTGATTGTTTAAGACGTTTTATGAACATTTGATTGTTTAAGACGTTTTATGAACGTTTATGAACTAAATTTTATCAACTATGCTGAAGGAGAGGAAGGAAAGGTAGAAGAACAATACTAAATCAGCAATAATTTTGAAAAATTAAATGAAATTTTAACGAAAAAGATAGGAAATATAATACACACGATATGACAGCAAATCCAACAAAGCAGAGTCGAAAAGTAAATTTTCATTGTAAAATAGGGTTGAGTGAAAACGTTTTAGTGATACTATCAAACTGATAAACTGTATGAGTCAAATTTACACGAGGAAAGTCTTTTAATGATTGTTTCCAGTGTTTCTCATAAATTAAAGGATGGTACAAAACAATCAACAATTGATCACAAGGTATAACAAATTCTCTAGCCATTTTATTAGATATGATATCATTCAACCAAATTCTTGCTTTATATTGCCGACACTGTTTCATTACTCTACTTTTTGACCCATTACCATTACTCGAAATATGTGAGTGCTTAATGATTTCAACAGCTAAAAATGAATGCAAATCAACACCTTCATTAGAGAGGTAAGAAAATATATGTGACCTATTTGACTTCCTCTAAAAGAAAACTGATCAGTTATAGTATCACTATCCATTAACTGCTTGTATATGTGGTTTTGTTAATATTTAAATAATGTTTTTCGCTTCAAATAAGTTATATACATATATACGTGACAGATTTCTGAAAAGTATTCAACTAGGATACCTTACTACTCCGTTCCTTCAGCGTTACTGGCATAAATACAGTAAATGACAAGCATATAAATTTTATTTCTGAATCTTTAATATTTATGAGTTACTTAAGTACGAAAAAACACATTGAATAAGGAATAAAAATTTCAGCAATATTTACATGTATTACACATCATTGCCCAGAATATTATTAGAAAGACTATTTGATTTTAATCTTGTTGTAAAAATTTTCACAGGCTAATTGGTTAATTACAGATTCTTGGTTGTTCATTATGTGGTGTTCATTAAAGAAAATATTTTCTCTGGTGCTGAGATGCCCCACGTAAGCAGAAGTCATACTCAACAATCTTGATCAGATTAGTATGTAATTCTTCTTGATATAACCAAACAGCCTGAGCCATTTTTCTTACTTGAAATAATACTACTGCTAAATTGGTACTGCTAAATTAGAATTATCTATAAGAGTGTTTTAATGAGAACTTTGAAATTACCAAAGAGCTGTCATGCTTGAGTTCTTTTAAGGGAACTTCAACTGGATGTGATATTTTTCATGAATTTCAAAAAGATAATTTTAATTTTGCGAGTACCTATACAAATGTATGCAATAATACGACTGATGTAGCACCAAATATGACAGGAAAAAATTAGATTTCATGGACTTTTCATTCAAAACTATTCTTGGAACATTGCTATTTTTCTACATTGTTTTATAAATCAAGATGCGCTGCATAAATTTGCATAGAATAGGAAACGAATGTTTGATGCTGTCGTGAAGTTTATAAATACTATTCAATCTCGTGGATTGACTCACAGACAATTTCCATAATTTCTTCAGTCCATGCCATCTGAATACACTGATGTATTGTATAACATGAAAGTAAGGTAGCTTAGTGCAGAATGCGTTTTCGAGAGAGTTTGGTAGCTGGAGGAAGACATTATGTCGTTTTCCCATGAGAAACAGTGTTTTGCTGAGTGCCAAATTGTTGAAGATACACAATTGCTTTCGGACTTTACATTTTTCGCAGATCTTTTATCTCATATGAGCAATCTGAATGTCAAGATGCAAGGGGTAAATCAAGCAAGGGCTTTATCAACGATGGGCTGAACTCAAAGTTTTTTTAACTAAAACTTGATATGTTTGCTGGGCAGCTAGCTAAACAGGGCTTCACTTAGCCAAAGTGAGACCCGGAGCAAAGACTTCTTTGGGGCCCGTTTCTGCTTCACAACAGTAAACTTTCTATTTGATTTGGGAATTCCTCAGATGTTGGGGACCACGACAACTGACCCGTGTGCCCCTACTTTAGACACGCTCTGTAGCTAAGAATGATTTGTCTCATTTCCCAAGGTTAAATTAAATATCTTTAGTAAATGTAAAGAAGCTTAACAATAACGAAGATGGCTTGAAAAAACTACACTTGAGATCGAACGCAGTATTCAGTATTTCAGAGGTATTGAAATAGTATTGGATATTTTTTACCATGCCTTTCAATGTTAATTATAAAGCAGAGGGGTCAGAATTAATTAAGTTGCAATCTAACAATCATTGTAAGCAACTGTTTCTAAATATCCTTAAGCTAGAGTTTTACAAATCATTATCTAAAGTAAGTTTCCAAAATTTGAAATTAAACTCCCGGGAAATCAGTGTTATGTTTGCTTTACCTTATATTTGTGAATTAGTATCTTCAACTATATAAATATTAGAAAAAATAGATTCAGAAATGGACTGATTGATGAGCATTTAACCTCTTTCCTTAGAATTAATATATCTCACTTCGAACGTCAATATAAGAAACTTTTAAAAATGAAATCGCAGCTTCACACATTCATCTCACTAACATATTTCGATTCCAATACTTGATTGTTGTTTTTGAAATATTAAAAGAACTTATCTTGGCCCACGATGCCGGAAAAATTTACCTACACTGCTTCACACCATAATATCTTTAAAGTAATCCATTTCGGTTTATTTAAAACGAAACTAAATATTCTTTTAAACAAAATATTTATGCTGTTAAAACAGGTTTGACTAGATTAAAAATCATAAGAATCTTCAAAATAGTTTAAATATTGTAAATAACTCAATTTAAGTATTATAAATAATTCCATTAAGTTGATAATATTTTCCTTTAATATTAATCAGATCAATTAAATAGTAAACCAATCTCTATTATAAATAAATTATTCATTTTTAGAGAAACCTGTTTCAGTAAACATCCTTAATATAAAAAAATGATCGCATTTATATCCAAACTATCTTTGTAATTAACAAACCAAGAAAAGAGTAATCAACATGTTGATCTTTATTGCAGGTATTCATTACTATCATTAATTGTAAATACCTAAATTGATTCGAGGGTGAGTTATAGACTTCAACTGTCTGTACCTTAAATGACGAGAAATAAAATTACCACGATTCAATTAAAGACTAAAAATTTATATATCCACGTTGTTTGTCATTAAAATTTCATTTTCTGATATATTGAATTCTAAGATAGATAACCGTGAGCATAACAGAACAGTTCATTTCTCTTATTGTATAAAAATTTATTTTTATGAAAACATCTGAAATATAAATTTGGTAAACAAGTTCTAAATTTTAAGAATATGATCGTCATTCTACCATTTAAGGAAATAGACGTATGTATTTTTTCTGATAACTGACCATACAATTTTATTTTTAAGAGTTTATAAGTGTAAAACGATTTATCGTATCTTTTTATTATCACATGCTTAGTTCGCTTTTTTTCATGCATGAAGTTCATTATCAGATGTTAAATCAGCCACATGTTTGTTCAAAGATAAAACGTAAACATCGAAGGTAAGCATTTACTTTAAGTTAAAGCATTACTTTTAACTTAAAAAAGGAAAAAGAACAGTTCTTATAAAACTAATGAAAAAAGATAGTTCTTTTGCTTTAAAGCTAGTAAAAGAATTTTGAATCATGGAAACAATTCAAGAAAAGATTAAAGAGTATTATAGAGAAAAATTTTATCCCAGTGACTATATGGAATTTAGAAAAAATTTATTATGTCATAAGAGATATCAAGATAATCATTACTTTTGGTTTTCTTGTTTGCATGAATTTTTCACTAAAGGTAGGTGCTTTTGATTTTATAATTAATTTTTTCGAGCGTAAACTCAGTCATGCTCCAATTCATAAACAATATGCTAAACGTATCTATATTACTCCAAAAAATATAATTATGGTCAGTTAATATATATTTTCAAAATATATTGTGGCAGGAAAAAGTGCTCATAGTTCTTATATGATCAAGCAATATTTTGTTCTCTTTTTAATTACATGTATTTTAATTTTTGTCGAATATCTTTGTTAATTAACATTTCTCTTGATGTCAGTAATAATTAATGATTATTTTATAAGCAAAGGCTATTTATTTTATTAATAAATATGTGAACATTAATAATTTGTATTACGAAAGAAATATAATTATGTCACTAAAATGTTACTAATAATTATTATAGTTTCTTCTTTTAAGTCTAGATCTTTTTATAAGGCATTGATGACATTTTCACTTCGCATTTAATATTTTTGTCATGTACTGTATGTGATACACACACAAAAATTTGGGGGAAAAAGCTTTTTTTATAAAAGATTTTTCCTTTCTTAAATTAGTAAGACAAACAAAATTAAATTACAAAAAAGTAAAAAAAAAAAAGATTTTTTTAGGTTTTATAAATTGTTTAAAACTAAATTCTTACACTAAATAATTTCAAAAACGCTATATTTTTTTAAAATTATCATTGGAACAAAACGTTATGGGTAATTTTATTATTAAACTGTTAAATGTATGTTAATAATTTTCAAGTATGTAATAAACATTAATATATAATATTTATGAACTAAATGCTTCAAGCTTATCATTTTGTCTTGGTTTAATATTTAGTTGCCAACTGTGAAGTTGCATTATTAATGATATTCCTTGACGATATTTTAATTGCAATAAATATTTCCTGCAAACTAACTCTGAGTGCAAACTAACTTTCCTGAAACTAACTAATAATAAAAAGTCTATTTAAATATTTGTTTTCCTTCAAGAACTTTTAATTGTTTACATTTTAAGCTAATTCCTTTTCGTTAACAGACATTGCGCTGGCCGAAAATCTCTCAATTATTAAATATTGTTTCTAGTTAGATATTTTAGTATATTATGAAATCATCGAAATTTCTATTAAAATTATCAAAATCCCATCATAAAAATTATTCTGATCTTTTTTTTTTCATTAAATAAAAAAAATAGTATGCAAACTTTGTTCATATTTTATACATATATATATGTATTATAATACAAGGTATTATTGTTAAAAAATCAAGGAAATCATTAATTAGTTGTGTAGAAATGTAATCATAATGAATAAATAATAATGTTGTTGTTGATGCTTATCCCCAACTGGCGTGACAGTACCATCACACCAGCCTCATGAATCCAAAAATAGTCAGTCTCTCAAGCATCACTTCCGGTCTCAACTCCATGTCCCCTCTCTCACACCCAATGCACTGAAAAATATGAGATGGGGAAGCCTGAACCACTCGACATTTGGGAGAAAGAGAGTAGACCTTGGTACCAGAGACGTGTCTCTGAGCAAGCAGGTGGCCACTTCATAGTCTTCTCAGAGCCGTTTGGCTGCATCTCTTGTGTTTACCCACTAGTGCGTAACCAGGATGCTTGCATGTGTACCATTCGTTGGTAGGAATGGTATCCCTAAAAGTAGCATTGATAGCGATCCTAACTCTAGAGGTCAGCTCTGAGGACGACAAGCAGTTTCCAATGATGTTATTCTGTAGGCTTTCATCCTTGGCTAATTGATCCGCAACTTCGTTCACATACACGTTAACATGAGATGGCACCCACTAGAAGACTATAGTACTGGCTTTCAAATTAGTAAGATGTTGTACTATTTTAGTTGTTATGTTACCATACCGCCACCACTGGGCCAGATGTTGTATGGAGCTTCGGCTATCCCTGAGGATCCAGATATCAGAGATTATACCCTCAGTAACACAAAAATTTAGAGCCTCTTCAATTCCCAAAAGCTCAGCTCGAAAGCAGAACAGTAATTTGGATTTCTTCTACATATCTTTTTGCCATCTCCCTGTTGAACAAACACGCCACTACCCAACTCAGCACCCTCACCCCTACTGCCATCCGTGTAAATCTGCAGTGCATTAAGGGGAATATGGTTGATTACTTCCAAAGCTAGCTGTCTGAGATATTCTGGGTGTTGAGTTCTCTTGTTACAGTGAGAGCATAGTTCGGTCCTAAAAAAGACTCGATCATGAAAGGTCGACTTTGCCCCCGTGCGGCAGGCCAAGGAAACGGGCTCCATGATCTCCAGCAAACAACCTTCTCTCTGCGCCTTCTTCTTTTTCTTCTTCTACAGGTTATTTTGTATGTCATTGGCACCTCTGCTTTAATCAGCATTTTGCACCATTAACTCCAAATCCAATGTTTCCTAGTTCCAGTTACTCGGGTCACCCACTTTATTAAGATAGTCCGATAACCCTTTAATGGAATCTAGGTGTAACTCTCTAGTATGGATGATGCCTAAAGAAGTTAATCTAGGGAGGGCAAGAGCCTCGCATTCGTAAATGATATGATTGGCCGTTTCCTCTTGCATATGACATTTCCTGCAGATAGGGTCTTGCTGAAACAGTCCCATTTTGTGGAGGTGTTTTCTGAAATAGTAGTACCCAGTTATGAAGCCTATGATTAAACGTATCTTCTACCTAGAGCATCTTAGAATTTCAGAGGAAATCCTCGCTGATGATGTACAGATCATACTTTTAGCGTGGGTTTGACCAGGAGATTTGAGCCAAGCTTCATACATCTTCCATTTTTCCCATCTAAGAACATTGGTTTTTGCGGTCTTCAAATTGATCCCACAAAAGGTTCTGGACAAATGGGAACAGAACCTTTTTGTGGGATCAATTCTCTCTGCGCCTTACTCAATGGGCTATCACTTTTTAGTCGTTGGTTAGATCTCCAGGTACCTACAAAACTAGATGTTTGGTTCCGGTCACCATAACTGGCAAGTCTGGCAAAGTAGTTTGATAATAGATATTTTCTTCGTAGTCAAAGGGGGAGATTTTTTTAATAAGTAATAATAAATTAGCCTAATAAGTTTGTTAATAACTATATAAACATTTAAATAAAGTAAAAATTCAAACTTTTGATATTCGAAGGTGCGTTTTTGAGTAGGAAGCACTATAATATTGTTATAAGTCTGTGTATGCAAATTCCTTAATTTCCAGAAGTACTTGTCATTGGTTTTACGATGAATTTACGTGTAGTAATAGAACCAAAATTCACGAGCACTCAGTTTAACAGACATGCATACGAAAAAAGAAAAGTAAAACTAATTATGTACTTATTAGCTGTCCAGCATAGAATCAAGAAAAAAAGGATTTTTTCTTTAAAATAAAGTAACTTATAAGCAAGCCTAGTGTAATTATCACGAGATAACATTTAACGATATCTTTTTGAAAAATGTTTTACTAAATATATTTAATATAAAAATGAAATGAAAATAATTTTTGGAAAGATTTAATGCATAATCTTTATTAATTTTAAATTATACGAACTTTCTATTACTTTTTATATTATTTCTGACCAGATAAAGTTTAAGAAAAGTAATGAAAAAGTCACAGCCACACAGTTCTGTTCTCAGCTGTAATTGTAATAGTTAGATGACAATGGAAAAAATGTCAGCACTTTACAAGAGAATAAATAATAAACAATTACTTTTCTCAAAAAAAGAATTTTACTGCTAACTAAAATAGATACGCATAAAATTTACATATTTTTCAGTAGACTGACAATAATATGGATATAAACAACATTATAAAATTTAACTAAAGCAAACTAAAAAGGAAATTGAATCTCATCTTTAAAAGTGCTGGTATTTTAAAAATAATAATACAAAATTAAAAATTATAATCCTTCTCATTCAGATATTTCTTCACAATTTTAAATAATATTTTTTCAAAACTTTTTATCACATAAGAGCTTGTACGAAATGTTAACTAGTGGTTTTCAATAACACTTTTAAAAAATTGCAAAATATTAAATGTTTCTTTAATATATATATATACGAGGTTTGTCCGGAAAATACATATAAAAGTTGAATAATAAATTTATTTTACTGTTTGCAGTCACCGCGAGGTGGCACTAGTGCTGTAACCAATCCCATCAACGTTCAGTTCGAGTCAGACCACTCTGCGTGTAAGTAGGAATGAGTGTCTGCTTGTTGAAAGTTGCCATTTTTCACCTGTCGTCGGCATGGAGTTTTCTCTGATTGAGGAACAGAGCCAGAGAGAGAACGGAAATTTTTATGTTGAAGTTTTGACACATCTCAGAGCTCGTGTGGCCCAAGTTCGAACGGATTTAGCAAAAGCGGGCAGGTGGATGCTTCATGACGACAATGCGCCCGCTCCCACGACGCTCGTTGTGCGTGACTTTTTGGCCAGAAACTCAATCACCGTGACAGAACACCCGTCTTATTCACCCGATTTAGCCCCTTATGACTTCTTCTTGTTCCCGAAATGCAAAATGGTGCTTCGGGGGCGGCACTTGGGAGATGTGGAAGGCATCAAGGCAGAAACGACACGGCAATTGAACAGCATCACAACTGAAGACTTTCAGCAATGTTATCAAGAGTGGAAACGGCGTTGGCAGAAGTGTATCTCGTCTCAGGGTGAGTACTTTGAAGGAGACAATATGTAATACCTGAATAATTGTAAAATAAAATTATTATTCAACTTTTATACGTATTTTCCGGACAAACCTCGTGTATGTATATATATATTAATGAAGATTATACTTAGCATCTGCTTAAAATAATGAAAAAAATTAGAAAACAGTTCAGCTCATTATTTGCAAAATCTGCATATTAATCCAGTTTTCTTTTGTTGTTTATATTATGAAATATATTTTAAAAAATAATAAAAGTCCCATACGATATCACTTAAATTAACAACAACTTTTTAATGATTTCTCTTGAACACTTCCAAAATTAGTATTATTAATTCATAAAGAAACTGTACTTATTCAATAATAATTATAAGTAATGGTGCTGAAGACAAGAGTTTTAATTCAAAACCCATTGCTATTAATTTTTATGTGCTTATAATTGTTTTCATTTAAAATCTAAAATAAAATTGCTTTTAATTCAATTTCTAATTCTTAGTAGTTTCCGTACAAACAATTTATTTTCAGTTCTTCTAATTTTAAATTTTGAATTGCGCTTTTGATCATTTGACTTATTTTCCTACAACAGTATGTGAGCATTACCTGAATCAATAATTAGAAAAAATGTAAATAACTTATTTACATTTAATGCTGTTGGAAAGTAACATAAACATTGTTTAAATAGAATTTATCAAAGATTATTTAGTTTTCGGCACATTTCATTTGAAGATCTTACGCTAGCAAAATCAAATAAAAATCTTTTAAATAAATTATTAACGATTAAACAATCGAATGTTCAGTCACAATAATGTACCTGGACAAATAAAATTAGAAGAATCCAGTATTCAGTTGCATATTCAGAAATAATATTCAGCATCGATTATTTAGTTAGTACGACTTGCTAGTATTTCATTTTCCCCACATAATCGAACTCTAATATTGCTATACTTTTTTTTACAGAGGAATACAATGGAGACAGACTTTTGGATTTAGCGAGTGGTCCTACAGTTCATAACATAGCTACAGCTGCTTCTTACTTTCCGAATATTATTCTCAGTGACTACGTGGAAAAAAACCGTCAGCAACTCCGGAAATGGTTGAAGAAAGATGTAGACGCAATGGATTGGAAATTCATGATCAAAATAGTGGCCAAAGTTGAAAATCGAAAGTAAGGTTCTTTTAAAAATTTGAAGACAGGATATTCTAGAGAGTTTAAATATAGATCTCAATGATGAAAAAACTGTTCTCTAAACATGATATTAATTATTTAATAGAATACACCAAAAATTATTAGTGACATAAACTTCCTTCACTGTCATTCTATGAAAGTTTTCAAAAATATCCAGCTAAGAAATTAATGAATCTTTTAACTGTGATTTGAAGTTATGAATTTTAACAAATTGTCAATAATAGAAAATTTTCATTTAATTCTAATGATGATGATGTCGTGTCCATGGAGTAGTGCAAGAACCATAAATGTCCCCGAAGCTGTCGAAGACCACCCTGGCAATCTCTACAGCTTTATCTGTAAAAAGAAGCTTCACAGGATCTTCTATGCTGATGTTGAAAAGCTTGGCCAGCATGGCTGGACAGCTGGAATGTGTTGTGCAGACAATGGTGTTATCCGGGCAGTGAGGAAAGCCGGGTGTAACTCCTTTGTCCATCTGTAGAAATTCTCATGTGTACCAAGTGTTTTGTTCTATGTCTGGTTATTATAGTTGAAATGGTTCTGTCGCTGTTTAATTCTGGAATGGAAAACTTTTTAACATGCTGGCAAACTAATTTTCGGGTGATAACTGCTTTGGCTCAATGAGGGTCAAGCATTTGTATGGCTGAGGAGAAATACGGACCTCTTTAGCAAGCTCATAACCGATCTCGTTCCCAGGGATATCAACGGGCTGAGTATAAACTTGACTGAGTATTTAATTCTATCTGCTATCACCAATAAAAATCTATTCAGATTATTATACATTATCAAGGCAAAGTGATTTTTCACTTATTGTTAAATATAACGAAAATTTTCTTTCAAAAAGTGTTAAAATATAATTTTTTTTTGTGGTTAAAAATGTTTAAAGCTATATTTTAATTTTATATATTCAATTTTTTTGGAAATAAATAAAAGTGTAAATCTTTTCAAGTTCTCAAATTAAAATGACAGTCATGTGGAAAATAGAAAATATTATTTTCTTCTGTCATTTAACAGTTTTCAAGATGGAATCGAAACTCCGAATAGCATGTTCCTATCAAGATTTCAAGATCAAGATTAGCTCATATAATGTGATTCCCGTCTATTATATATATTAATAAATATCAAATGAAAAATTGAGCATTTAATGTATATTACTTTACTTTACTTAAAAAAAATTATTAAAATGCAATTAAATCCATTGAAAAATGATCTTATCAAATATTAAAATATGGCATTATATGTACAAAATACATTCTTCTTCTATTGGTACAACAGCCCATTGTGGGCCATGACCTTCAGTAGAACTTTTCTTATTCCACTCTCCTCTTTGACAGAGAATTCTAGTTGGTAACTCCCAAGATCTTAATCTTCATCAGTACAGTCTGCCCATCTCAATTTCGGTCTTCAACAAACTCTGGCTCCCACGGGAAACTCTTGAATGTATGGGGTGGACGGATTCATTTGACAAATGTTACTAGTCAATTTTACACAATTAATTTTAATATGGTTGATTATATCAGCCTTCGTATAAGACTAATTGTTGTATCAATGTCACCATGAAACATCAACATACACTGCATTGGTACACTGGTTCCCACGTGAAAATCTTGAATGTTATGACGGATGGATTCATTTGGAAAATGTTACTAGTCAATTTTATACAATTAATTTTAATATGGTTAATCATATCAGCCTTCTTATAAAACTAATTGTTGTATGAATGTCATTATGATTCATTAACATACACAGTACTGGTAATTTTCCTCAAAACCTTTCTTTCAAAGATAGTGAGTCGATTTTACTGCCATCTCGTCAAGACACATTTTTTGGAACATCATGTGAGCTTAGACTTAATAGAATAAAATTGTACATAGATAGGTGATAATTAAAATTTGTTTATGTCATTATAAAAATACATTGATTGTTCCTTCATAAATGAGTTTCGTTTAATATATTTTAACAATTTTTCCAAAATTATAAGTATTTAGTAATTTATACAAAACATTATCAAAATATTTACAAAACTAACAATATACTGAAAAGTGCAGTATTTCAACTAAACCACGATGAAGATATGCGAAGAACAACTGTAAAAGAGAATAAACTAAACAACTTAATTTGTAAATGTAAAATCGGCAATTTTTTTAATTAAGGAGAATTATTCGTAAGGTAAATTTGTATCAAAGTTTTGTGATAATAGCTCAAATGAACTTTCTTTTATTAATTTACCAAAAGAAATTTAGTTGCTGTTATAGCTGCGTGGAGAGGTTACTACACCTGCTCTGAAATCTTTAACTTGAATCTATTACAAAATAAAAGCTTTTTTATAAATTTAAAATTTTAGTTTCAGTCACTGTCAACTGTGCAGCATATAAGTATATCTCGGGTTACATTTTGTGATTTTTCATATTTAACATTTGCCTTTCACAAAATCATAGTTTCCTTTTCTTCCATAGAATGCAAGGTACTTTTCACTTGAAAAGATTAAAGCGCCAAAGAAATCACCAAGTACCGACATATGATAGAAAACCTAATTCACTTGTTTCCTCACTTGCTCACGTGAACACGGGCAACTGATAATGAAAATTCCTGCTGAAAGACCATTTGCGTGGTGGAAGTTAAAATGCCTTAAAACGCCTTTTTCAACTGTTACGCTGTCTATCTTCTATTTGGTGTTAAAATGTCATCTCACAGTACAAGCAATTACTGCGTGCTGCAAACAAGCCCATTTCTTGAAAAATGTTTTTTTTTTATGTTTTACGCTAACAGACCTCCTTGTTCCTAGCTCGGAATGAGCTTTACCAGTTTAAGTAGAAATCGAGGAATGATTTATTTGATATTATTTTATAATTACAACAAGGGGCTTTTAAGCCCTTCTAAACAATAAGCAAACAAAATGAAAAAATTTAGATAAAACAAATTACATTAGTTTTGAAAGATAAAAGTAACAGGTCAGTAACTTGTTTTCAACCAAATGAAGAGTTGTTCGTGGTCAATTAAAAAGTCCATTATCCTGTGGGGCTTTTGCCTAGAATGTCAATTTTCCATGACTTTCTTTTTAGAAATTGTTTTCTGTTGAGCTGTTGTAGCCACCAAATGCCAGGCTATTGTAAATGGGCAAGTTGTCAAGTAGTGAAGAGGGTTTCCTTCGTCTCCACATGTGCTGTAGTAGGTTGAAGCTTTATTAAACATTTAAAATAAATGGGGAATGGCCCATGGTTATAGAGGAAAATTATTTCATTTCTGGATCAATGTAAGGCATGCATTGAAACATTGGGTTCTAAATCAAAGATAGAAAGGCCTGTATTACTGTAGTTCCTGTTTTCCTTTCAACATTCATTTTCCGAGGATATCTTTTATTTATCATCGTGGGAGGGGTATAATTGTGGTTGGGTCTTCTGACATGGCTACATTTTCAGCAGCTTGGTGTGCTTTTTCATTGCCTATGATTCCCATACGACCTTTAACATAATTGATTGCGATGTGAAGAAAAAAGAAAAGATCGTTTTGAATGGATATTACTATAGGGTTTTGCTGGTATGGCTTATAGCTGATTTATTTCAATGATAATTTGTACAAGCCATATTTTTATCACTTGAATATTATTAAACTTCATAAATATATAATTAAAAAATTTTTGGACACAATGAAAATAAAAAATAGAAAGTATATTCTTTTGTAAAAGATTTAATTATTAAATATTTAATTAACAGACACAGTCTCAGTAAAAACTTTATGGCCAGTAGACATTTTTGAGAAAATGGAAACATTTAAAGTGAGAAATTAAAATATCATTTGATTGATAATTATTAAGCTTAAATAAAAGTAAAAAAGTAGAAAAATTAATTTGCAAATATTTTATTATTAGAAAATATTACAGAACACTCAGATGAATATTTGAGCCTGAGTAAAAACTTTAAGACCAACATAGAAAATAACATTTAAGAAAAAAATTATAAATTCTTAGAAGGTTATGTAGGAGCCATTTCTACGAATTACTTCAAATATTCTTGTTTTCATGGATGAAACGAGTTTTTGCAAAGGGTAGGGTCGGTTTTATACCATTTATCTTCAATAGTAGAATTCAGCTCAGTTGTTGATGTAAAATGTCTCTCATTTGCATAAATTGTTCTTGCTAAGTCACCTCAAAAGTTCTCGATTGGGTTAAGATCAGGTGATCTAGCTGGCCATTTCAGTTTCAACATTGTTGACTTGGAACCAATTTTCTGTGCTGTTACTCGAATGGATCGATGCATTGTCTTGCTGATATTTCCAATTTTCTATAGCAAGACATTTAGCATTTGTCAAAAGATGATATGTTAGTACAATTTGGTATCCTTGTGAATTCATTCTACCTGAAACGAATGCACCATTGCAAGCAAAACAGCCCCAAGTCATGGCAGACCCTCCACTTAATTGGCGCTTTGAGAATATTTCTTTTTCATTTATTATATCATGCCAGTAGAAATTCCAGCCAGCTGGTCCATCCAAATTACATTTTTTTTTTTTTGGTCAGAAAAAATAATTTTTATCCATTGGTTGTTCCAGATCATGACTTTCTGGCCAAACTTCAAACTCTCTATTTTGTATCTCAGCAGTAATTGAGGCTTAGTCAATTTTTCCGCATAAGTGTACCTTCCAGACCTTCTAATTTTGTTATAAATCGTTTTTTGACAAAATTTTAAAACCTGTGGTCGGAATCAGTTTCCTGGTTGAGTACTTTGCAGTAGATGCAAGTTCGCAAACTCTTCTTTCATCACGCGAGGACAAAGCTTTAGGTCTCCCCCAATATTCTTTTTACCATAATTGTCTTTCAATTTTAAAAAATTGTTGACTGCAGCCTATCTTTATCGCAATAGCATGACTACTCATTCCTGTTGAAGACAAAGCTTCAATCTGTCCTCTTTCAAGATCAGTTAACTCAACATTCAGCATGGGAAGTACCTAACCCACATTTTGAATTTAAATTGCATACTATAATCATTTATGTATTATTTATGTTTAAATTTATATTAAAATATTCCTAAGTTTTTGCTGCTTAGAATCATATTTTATGTTTTAGTCTATTTCTGAAATGAGAAGCTTAATTTGCTCTGATATTTATGAATCATACTTCATATTGTCAAACAAAGAAGTAAAAATTTAACGAAGTTATGTATTATCATATTGAACAAATTTTTAATCTCGATGAATGTGGAAAAAATAACTTTTGCGTGGTGGTAAACTAAGTGAAAATGTGAAGTATTACGTTTACTGAGGTATTTCGTTCATCCTTAAAATATTTTTATCCTGCTTTTTAGGAGCCATGCTTGCCACGTGGATGGGAGTATGTAATATAGTTTATTATCTGACCTATATATTTTATCAACTTAAACTTCGATCTTTTTATCAAAACACTTTTGAACTAAATTCGAAATTTTTATAATAAAAAGATGCCAATTTTGATATGGATTAAATATCGCGTAAATTTCATATTATACATTAAAGAAAATTAAATGAGAGTTAATATAATTTATTCTTTCACCTTGTGATTTGTTAAAGAGCAGAAGATTATTTTATTTTCAAGATTATTAGGTTAGTATATATATATATATATATATATATATATATATATATATATATATATACATATACATTATACGAGGGTCACTCTAAAATTTTTGAGATAGAACTAGGTTTTTAAAGTTATACTTACAAAATTTTAGGTGTGTTCAAAGTAGTCTTCTACAGCATCAATGCACTTTTGTAGACGAATTTTCCACACATTAAATGCCTCAAGCCATTCATTGCTTCGAATAGATGAAAAGATGCATTTATAGCCACATCAATCTCTTCTTCTGAATGAAAACGACGTCCACGTAAGTTCTTTTTTAGATTAAAGAATAACCAAAAGTCGCACATAGCTAGATCAGGTGAATACGGCGGATGTTCGATCACTTTAATTTGTTTTTGTTTAAGAAACTCAACTGTTAATCCGGCTGTATGTGAAGATGCATTGTCATGGTGAAGTATTAGTCCCCTAACATTCAGTTCTTGTAGAATTTCTGGAAGACGTTTAGTGGTATACCAGTTTGCTGTGTTACTGTCTTCTGTCCTTCTAACTTGATGACTTTGACCAATCCCGTTCTTCTGAAGAAAACGGCATACATCACTTTTTTTCAGTGCGTGTTGTTTTTTCACCATTGTCGGCATGAGATCATCTTCAAAGACCCATACTTTGCTTTCTTTACGTGTTGGAACGTCAATAAACGGTATGTACGTTTCATCACCTGTTACAATTTTAGAAATGATGCGGTGGCCACCATCATTCAGCATATTAAGAGTTTCTTTACTGATTCTGACACGCTCTTCTTTTTGATGCTCAGTTAGATTATGGGGAACCCAACGGCAAACTACTTTTTTCATATGTAATTCTTCATGAATGATTTTGTGTATGGCTGCGGATTCAATGTTAAGTTCCTTCTGTATCATTTGATAGTTACAGCGATTATCATCCATTAATATTTTTCGTATGGCAGACACATTATCCGGGATTACTGCCTACGGCTGTGTGTTCTTCATCCTGAAGAAAATTGTGACCTCTTCTAAATTCTCTAAGCCATCTGAATACAGTAGCACGAGCTGAAGATTCATCACCAAATGCTAATCGCAACCGTTGAACGCATTTTTCTTGATTTAATCCTGCTTTGAAATCGTAGAAAATCATAGCGCGAAAATGTTCTCGCGTCAACTCCATTTTCTCCTCTGTTTAAAATTTATTCCACACTAAACAAGTTGAAAAAAGTCAGTAAAAAATCGTGTTCTGTGTTAAAATGCTTTGTACTTTAAAATTAAACCGTTATTTATATTTTGTAAATTCTCGTCTGCGCGTATCAAAAATTTCAGAGTAACCCTCGTATATATATAATTTCCAAGATTATTAATAATTTTTCTTCTACCTTATCATTTGTTAAAGCGCTGAAAATTATTTCACTTCAAAGATTATTAAGGTAATCTGCACATTACCATCTTTTTTATCACTCGTTTAAGTTAAAATAATACCTTTGCTGAAAAAAGCAATGTTCCTAAGCGTTTAAATTAGTTTGAATTAACATGATGTTTTTTTTCGATATCTAAAAAAATAAGTTAAAAAAATCAAAAAAACCAATAAATTGGTTGGCAGAAATAATGATAAATCTATTAAAAATTTGTATAAACGAAATCAAAAATGGCATGAAATATTATTACTAATATGGAATCTAACAATATATCCTTTCTATATGTAAAATTTGAGTTAATATTATTAATGAGATAATAAATAAACTGATAGAGATAACTTTTCAACCATCAACGTTTTAACTTTAACAATACGAAAACCATTAATGCCCGTATTACATAAGCAAGGTGAGAAATGCTTTTGATTCCATACTTTAATAATACTAAACAGTTTTCGAATATTAGCTATAATATATATAATTGAATATTTTCCTTATTTAACAGAGGCATTGACGAAGCTTGCAACGAAATTGAAGACAGAATTCGAGCAGCAGTTAAGGATGTCATTCACTGCGACATCTGGAAAGAGGAAGTAATTGGCAAAGAATACAGAAATCTGCGATTTGATTTAATAATATCATCTCTTACCCTTGAACCTGCGACTGCTGATCTAGAATCATACACCAAATGTTTGGGGCATATTAATCAGCTGTTAAAAAAAGCCGGAAAGTTGATTCTGATCGGTTTAACAAAATGCTCAGGGTATACAGTTGGTAATCACCAATTTCATTTTTTGTCCGTTGATGAAAACGACATAAGGCTGGCACTTCGAGACAATGGTTTCGGAGACATTAAATGGAAGAGTCTAAAGCAACCAGTTAATGGACTTCCTTATTTATGTGAGAGAGTATATTTCTTGTCTTGCACGAAATTATGAATTTGTTTTAGAATGCTTTACTTATTCATTTGATGCTGTTAAGTCTCAAATACTGAAGCATGCATAGTATTAAATGCATTAAATTATTTTAATATTCTAAGTAAAAGTGTTTGCTTTAAATGTTGCTTATCAAATCCTAGAATACATTTCAATGAATGGATCAAAAGTTATTAAATTGAAATCAATTCACAATAATTTTTAAATGCCGATTTTTACAATAATCTTTCATTTTTATTATCCAAAAGCATTCATTATTAAAAATTACAAAAATCATCATTTTGTTTATATAATCCTTAAAATAATCTACCATTGATTCAAACACTGAGAGTTAAAAAATAAAAATGAAAAGTATTATAGAAATATTTCTTGTTTATTGAAATTATTTGCTCAATGTTGAATTGAATATTTATTACTAATAAAAAGTGGATAGATGTTGAAAATTTGTTATTTAAGTAAAAAATTTGAAGAGAATTAATTTTTGAAAAATGTGGCTTGAAACAACAGAACTTTAATAGCAACTTTACTTACTTGTGCAGCGAATAATTCATGCTATTTTTTGATCGTTTATACTTCGTGAAATTTTTTGGATGTTGTTGTTGTTGTCGTGTCCTAGATAGTGCCGAAAGTTTTCTGTATGAGGACCACCAGTTCCGGGTCCTGGAGGCTGTATAGAATCTCTTGAGGTGGTCCGCCAAGTTGAAACAGGGATCTAATGATTGTTTGGCAGTCAAAAATAGGGTCTGGTGAAAGTTCTGAATCAGGACAGTTTCTAATTTTTTGGATAACTATTACGAGTGAATTTTGATATCTTGAATAAAATAATTACAAATAATCAAAATTGATTTATTGGACAAATAATTACATGATGCAAAGATTTCTATGAATTACTTAGAACAGCAATTAATAACCTGTAAAATGCTAGAGCTATGTTAGGTAATTTTTTTTAAATTTAATATAATATGCATTATATTTCCTGCAACAGTGTGCAGATCAAATGTTTTATTAAATGCAAATTCAAGCCAATAATCATTTTCCATTGTAAATAACTGACGTAGTAAGCAGTATTTAAATGAAATAACACTAAAAAATTTTCGGTCAATTTTCATTTGAAACCCAAAGTGCACTCCAATCGAAACAATGAGCAGATTCAGTTAAAAGACTGTAAGATTTTCAAAAATTCAATCATTCTTAAATTTGGTGTTTCATTAGCTGAGAAAAAGTGACGTTCATAATAGAAAAAAATTAAGGATGTGATTTATTTAATTTTATGCAAACTTCAATGTAAGAGATATAATCCACTAATTTTTGCTTTTGAAATAAAAAAAAGCGTACAAACAAAAATGTTGTATTTTGCTACATGTGAAGAATTTGTTGAGCAAACAAGTTCGCACAAATTCTGCCAAATTAACTTAAATTGTGCCATACAGATGGTGAAATTATTGTTTATGCTAAAAAAACTGGTGTTGAAGTTAATGTTAATATATAAAATATGATTATTTGTTACACAGTTTAATCGCAATAGTAACTATGAATATAAATTTACTTTAAATTCGTTATTTTAACAACATCAGAATACTGTTTACATGAAAAGCTTAAAAAAAATAACAATTTGTTGAGGTAGCCAGGTATATATATATATATGTATATATATATATATATATATATATATATATATATATATATATATATATATTCTGGTGTAGCACGAAAATTAAGATGGTGATATTTAGTGCCATCATTTTTTTCAGCCAAAGGGGATTTTAACATATGCCGGTGTTCATAATGTATACAGTATTTTATTTCTTTGGATTACTGAAGCGAATATATCACAATTAATGAGTTTCTTTTAATTGAATAGGAATACCATAAGTAGTGGCTCCCTCTGTGAATGAAATAAAAAGATATCCTACATCAACTAAACCCTTAAATTAAAATTTGCTATACGGTATGCAAATTTATAAAATGAGAAATCAGAAAATTAAGATAAGCAAATTGCTGATGAAGGAAAATAGTCACATTTTTTTTTAGCTGAAGAACTATGCGCAATGATGGAGAATTACCACAACTTTGCATCTGAATGAAACTCCTATAAATTTAAAATAAATGGGAATTTATTTATATTATTTTCAGCGTATTGCAAAAATAATTCTATCTCTAACTTCTTAAGTTAAATTTTAACTTACTTTAAAAACTTTAAAAATATCGCTTATTGTAAGAATTTTTTTTTTTTCAAATGAAAGTATGAAAAAGACATCACTATTTGCATTGAAAAAGAATCAATCGAGAGCAAAATAAATAATTTTATCATTTCTTAAAAGAAAAATTATCTCCTGAAAATTTATCACATGTTAGCGTCATCATATTTGATAGGAATTATTTCAATCAATATGGGTGATGTTTTAGGTGAGATTTTTCTCTCTTTTGCGTCTGAAATAGCAGCATGGCTCAGTATACATTAACTGCAACCGTAGTGATATTCTTATGCGTAATATCGTCTCATAGTCTCTTATTTTTCAAAAAATGGAAATGTCCCCCACTTAATACCACTCTACCATGCACTTGCAACAATGACGATGATATACCAATCCTAAACTGTAAATCGGTTAAATGTACCGATGATCTACTCTCTGCCATAAAAGGGGTCAAGAATCAGAAAAAGGGAGTTGCTGGAATTCAGTTTCATTCGGTGGTCTTGAGGTATCTTCCAGATGATATTTTCAAAGGAACTAATATTGAAGTAATTATTGATTTCTTTCATTAATTAACACATTTTTTATACAGGGAAATAAAAATTCATTCCTATAATTTTTTTAAATAAGTGTATATAAATATTTATTTAAATGAGTAAAAATAAATATGTAGTTTAAACAGGTTTAATCAAAGTTACTTATTGAAATATAAGCGTAGAAATACTTGTAATTGGCTTCATTTAATATTTGTGTTAAGATATCTATTTCAGATATCTTTGAAAATATGTGTGATCATTTACATCAATTACTATAAACAATGACAATTCATTATAATCAATTTTTTCGATCAATGTAAAAATTCTCTGACAATCAATGGTTTTGCTTTTATTGCGATTTTTTTTTTTTTAACAGCAAACAGAAATAATTTTCAATTCAGTTTTTATATATATACAGAATGTGATTGCATTATAAACAGTATTGAAAAAAATATCTATATTTTTTTTAATAATATCTCACTGTTTGTTAAATAGACCAAATTCTTAAGAAAAGTCTGTCGTTGTAAATAAATATTACTAAAATTTATTTTTAATTTTGACTTTTGCATTTTATTTCAAAGCAGAAGTTTATAAAGAACCTTTTAATGTTTTAATAAGAACTTAACGAAAGATTAATTCACAAATGATTTAAAGTTAATCCATGAGTGTCAATAAGCATTTTTGTGAGGTACAAATCATATTTTCCATAATAATTTTAATGTGAAATAAATTAAATGCTTAAAGTAACTCCTGAAATCAAAAGTGATGTAACAGTATTTCAGTCAATGTAACTTTGAAAAAGATAATTTTCTATCATGTAAAGATAAATATTAATTTGTTGTGATTACAAACTGTTCAAATAATTCAAATTTCTTAAACTAATGCCAAAATTAATTATTTATTTATAAGTTTGAATTAGTGAAATATATATATAACATCTGCAAAATTTATTGATTTTTATTAATACTTCAAAATGTTGCGCTGTCACATTGTGTCAAGTAAATCAATCAAGGTTAGGAAATATCAGTTAATTTATTGGCTTGTTCAGAAAGTAATTTGGTTATTTATGAAAATAGAAAACGCATAGAGAATGAATATTTTATTGAATTGTATATTGTCAATTTTAGTCAAATATCTGTAGCCCTCTTACCGATGGTAGCATGATTCCATATTCATAAAATGATTGTTTTTTACTAGTAAAATCTGATTTAAATGTGTAAAATGAAATTTCTTTCCATCAACCCAATATTTCTAAAAATATATTTAGATATAATTATAAATGTGGACAATAAATTAAGAGTTAGTATATTTTCAACCAACAAAATTAAACAGCAGAAAAATAAATAGGCATCAATATTTCAAATCTTCTAAACTGAACGTAATAACTGAACGTACAATAAACTAAAATATATAATCGACAGTATCTTTAAATAATCACATAGCTATTATTATGGAATTATATTTACATATATTTTATAAACTTAAATATTTACATAAATTTTGGAGCATTATTTTGGATTCATATATATGATGGAATTATACAAAAATTTCGGTAAATTATTAATGTTTACACTATTGTCGTTCTGCTATGTCTGATTTTGTATTTATTTTGCTACAATAAATATTCACTTCATTGCTGTATTTGTGCCACTAAATCAGCTATACTTGTTATAAAAATCTTTGTTGGCGTAGTCGTTTCTATAAATTATTTAACTCTCTATTTCAAAATTTATGAGATCTGAGATCGTAAAATTAAATTGCACTCGAAAAAATGAGTGGCATTCACCTCTATTAAAAACAATTAACCCTAGAAATTTGATATATTTCATGTATAGTCACACAAATGAATTTTGTACATCACGCTTATTATTTAACACATGAGTGTTCATTTGTATTAGTTTTTTGATCTCCTCTAACACATAAAACGCATCTCACGATGTAGCAGATACGTGTAGATGGCTCAAGCTTACCTTTATCAGTGGTACATTTGCATTAATGAGTTGTCCATGTTCAAAGTTAGCGTTGAATTCTAAATAAAGTACAGTAAGAACTCTGGCCATATCATCTGTGTCATATGACATAGAATTATCGGAATAAACAAATGGAAATCAAAGAGTCTATCTGGTGATTTATTATTTTCTTGACTTTATCCCTGAGACTCAGAAACACATTTTGCATAAACATCTTAGATAGGTACTATAGGTATATCCATTTATTTGCAAGACACTCTTAATGATAATGGGTGAGAAACTATTTCAAACACACTGTAATTAGAGACATTTAGAAGTGTTTTTAATTATAAATATATTCACATTGTAAGAAATGCATTGATTTTACAACCATGGAGATTGTTTTAAATCAATCTAGAAAAAATATTTCATTTCAATTTTTTTTTTTTTTTTTTTTTTTTTTTTTTTTTTTTTTTTTTAGGAAGGAATATGACGAGAAATTTTAATATTGATTGTGTAATGTAAAAAATTAACAAATATCCTGTGGAGAGCTTTCATTGCTACAAAAGTCAAAACAAAACTTATTACTGAAACATTACATAAAAAATTATTGATAAGCAATAGATCTTATATCCATTCTTAACAAATTAACTAATAGTTAAGTACTTCTTAAGCATTTTTTTGTCATTGTTAAAGTAATTTTGACTTTTGAAGAAATGCATGAATGTGCAGTAAATAATCTATAATAATTTTGTCTTTTTAATACTTTCGCACATGTTAAAATAAATTTGATGTGTCTTTCATAAGCGGTAACAATAATTAAACATTAATAGTTAAAGAAAATATCTTCAATTTTTTATTTATTTTAACAGGAATTTTCTTTTTGTAATTCATTTCGTGTTTTAGACAGGTTGTTTTTATGGTCTTAAATTCCCTCAAAAATTATAAACGAATTAACTGATCAAAAATCCAATTTTCTAATAAAGATTTTATATTGCATCTCCTAACAAAAGATAGATTTTCATATTCTTAAAGAAACAAGATGAGTATCGAAAGCACATTGAGTACACATTTTCCTTATTAATCCTTATAGCAAATATTAAGAAAAAAAGTGGAAGTAATTAAGCATATGTGCAGAAAAACATAAATATAAAAAAAATTTAAATGTGAATAATTTATCCTAAACTTCTCTCAACCTGTTTTGGTTTTTGATATAAATGATATAACTTTTAAATTTATAAATAGATGAATATTCAATTTCATGATGCAATCCTTATCTTTTTTGTGAATTTTGCCAAATATTGCAGATGTCCCCTGATTAAATTTTCTTATCCCTTTTCTTATGAACAGGTGATACATTTCATAGACATATTTTTCTTCTACTCACAAAAGTCGTTCTTTGATTTTGTATAATTATCTTCTACAATCCTTTACCAATTTAATTTTCAGTTATCTAATTAATTTTTAATTTGTTATACATGCAAATAAAACTTTGAGAAGAGATTTTTTACTAGCTGGCATTTTATTTCGCATAGTCTATTACTACACAATTCCGTTAAGCAATCATACTGATCCTTATAACTGAATCCTTATAACTTTTATTCTATTTCTAGTATTTTTATTAATTTAAAAGTATTTATTTATGTGTTTGTTTAACTTTCAACGATCAATTTTTAATTTAGCAATCAAAAATAATTAGTACATCAACCCTAGTATTCTAACAAATCACATTACTAATAGTATTTGTAAGGAAAAATACTTTATAAATTAATTTTCATAAATTATAATATATTTTAATCATTATTATATTCAAATTTAGCTTTCAAAATTTGTGAGAATCAGCTAAGTGTTCCGGGTGTCTTTTAATATACTACATTGGCAAATTTGAATCAATTGTTCTTATTTATTGAGGTAAAACTTTTAATTTCCTGCGCAAAATGTGCTACGTTGAAAAATAGGAAAATCCATTAGCAATAGGGTTATTTTGTAATAAAATTTGTGTTTCTTAGTGAATTTATATTATAATATTTTTATGCATAACAAATAATATTTGTAGAAAATAATATAATATACATAAGCTTCTTATCAAAACACGTATATTGTTAATAAAATGTCTACAATTACTTTCATTTTCAGTTCAAAAAAGTCTTAATTTTTTTTTTCGTCCAGTCACATGTACATATTTCTTATTCAAATATTTGATTTTGAGTTTCAGAATTAAGTTAGAAACATAATGTATTCTGAATCGAAATAATATCGAATAGTTTATAGAAGTCACCGACTCCAGCATCTTGTCTCTGGGCGAGCATGATCAGGCCTTACAGGGATTGGAAAACAGTTTGTTATCTTTCTCTGTAATCAATTGCTCTTACGTGAATGATTGGGAATGGTCACATCTACAGAATCTGACAAAGCTTCAGCGCCTGGCTATCACAGATTCGCATTTAATGGAACTGAGTGACGATTTCCTCCAGCTCTCTAATTTGCCTATCTCAGAAATCAGCTTCAAGAAGAATTTGATCAACTACTTGCCTTATCGAGTTTTTGCTAAATACAAAGGTTTAACCAAAGTTTTTCTAGATCATAATGAGATTAGAGAGTTCACAAGATCTATGCTGCCAGTACCTGCCAAAAAACTTGAAGCCATTGGCTTAAGGTAAGATGCTTGTTAAACCTAGTAAAATTAGCTGCTTTTTTATAATCTATTATAAATATAGATTTTTATTCAAGTAAATATTATTTTGCCCTTTTCTTAAAAAAATTTAATTAAAAAACTCGATATTAGTTAATATTTATAATTCCATTTATAAAAACAAAGTCTAAATTTTAAAAGATTTTAACAGTCAAATGAAGCATTCAAAAATACTGATGACCAAAATATAGGTAATTTTTAACTTGTTCATTTTTGGTTTTACTAACTACAGACATTTTCGATAAATAGCGTACTTAAAACAATGCAAGTATTGTAAGAATCCAATTCATTCGGTAATAAATGATAATATTTAACACAGTTGCTGAATCCAACTTCTACTACCAAAAATTATATAGCCGCTATGCCAGGTTAATACTGTAAGGAAATATTTCCTAAGATAACTAATCATTTTATTTGACCGATATTCACAATATTCAACAACCAGTGAGGCTGCCCATACTAATGCTCATTGTTTAAAAATTGCTCTCTGAAAGTATTTTCTGGATAATGTGCCATACTCGTGTATAGTTAGAAATGAAATACAAAAAACTTTCAACCACCCATCCCAACAAAAATACATGCAAATAGCACAAATGCAACTATTGGCTCCTGTTATCCATCATAGAATAATATGAGAACTTTCTCTCTAAAGAACTAGAACAATACCAAAATATTTCATAATGGCATAATGGCCACTTAATTACTTTCATAAGCCATTAAATATTTGCTAATAGGGTACTAAATGAAAATTGTATTAAATTTTCAAAAATCAAAAAATTTATATTGCTATATTATATGCAAAAGGGTATTAGACATTTTTTTCATTTATTCAAAAAGGGATCACCAGGATCATTAGTGGAGTTGATCGTCTGGATTCGATTCTATCATTTGTTAAACTAAAAACTAAACTCATTGATACGACAACCCCATGGAACAGTGCCCACGTCGGTTTTCTTGACCGAGGGCCGTGAAGTGCAAATCATATGTCCAGGTTAGGTGAACAGTCTAACGTGAAACCCCCAGTGTTTAGTTCCCAAGCATACTTGGTCTTCATTTTCACCGACTCATTGAAGGGATAAAAGGCTGAGAAGACCTTGATTAGCCCGAGATCGAATTTCAGGCCTGTGTTTTGGAAACGGCAAGCATTACCACTACACCACAGGAATTCAAACTGTTGAATAATTTAAATAAATATTGTCCGTCTTTATTTGGTACATCCACATCTGTCACGGGGATATTCGGTAGCCTGGGTTTTTCCCTTTGCATACGTAAGTAGTACAACACACTCACAATAAAAAGCCTGCCAACAAACAAAACGGATTTAATTTTCAATGCTTTACAATGGCCTCTGGTAGCTAATTTTTTCTCTACAAAGTATCAAAATTCCTAAAATCTACACAACACTGAATTCCATGCTATAGTTTGGATCACTTTCTCAAAGGTATTTACATACCATGATCTTAAAAATCCTGTATAGAGTGTGTCGATGGAAATGTCAGACATATTTTGATGTTTAATAATTCAGGAAATAACGAAGCAATGAATACGTAAGTAAATTAATACATAGAATGAATCATGATTTATAAAGGTATGAAAATTTCCATAGATTACCTATAAGCATTTGATTACCTAATTTTTTTTCTAAATATCGAAGATGCATTTTATTTATTTCAGACCAATTCCTTTTATTATTCGATTATATGTCCTTTATCATCTGTATCTACCACTTCATAAGAAGATAGATTTGCTTCTATTTATTTTTGGTACATATTTCACCCGAAACAGTAATTTAAGAATAATTTTTACTTTGGGGATTTGTTAAAAAATCATCTCTCACAAAAAGAAAATGGTGAACGTTGGTCTCCATCAGAACAAAGTTTCCATAGCAGTTACTGAAATGCTTGACCCTCTTGATGTGAAATTAAATACAATCTTCATATTTTCTGTAAGGTAATGGTCGTCTTCGTAGAAGTGTATAAGAACTAAAACGTCTTTTGAACTCATGTAATCATTAATATTATTATTCTAAATTGTCATTTTAAATTTTTAATTATCAAACATTAAAATATATATTTTATATAGACACTCATTATATCATGACAAAATATACTTATATTTTTTTTCCGCAAAAATAGAAAAATTAGATTTTTTTTAATTAACAAGTTCAAAAGTTTATCAATGTTTTAAACTAGAAATGTTCAGATGACAAATATTGAGAATCGCAACTTTATTCTTCCTTTCTATCATCAGAAATTTTCTTAGCAAAACTTTATTTATTTGCCAAAAAAATGCTATTTGGTAAGGTATATTTTACATATGAAAGCAATTGTCTTATTGAGATTAAAATACAACTTTTTTGTTAGATTTATTGAATGTGTGTATACATATATATACACACACACACAGTATGTCCATTAAAGTCCCTTGCCACCCTCTTAACTTCGGAACGGCTGCTACTGTATTTATAAAAGTGGTGTCTAGGTATAGTAAAGTAGCCATGCGCTACTGAATGAAAAAGACTACTGCGCCACCTGGTGGAAAATTGCGGAGTTAGCATTCCTATCTCGAAAACGGAACGAGATAAAGGGAAAAAGTTATTTACAAAGTTGTAGAGCATCCTCGATTTAGTACGAAAAGATACCTTGTAGGCATTAATGTGAAGAATACAACGGTTAAAACGCGCATTTGTTGTTTCGTGCTGTGACATGACAAAACGATCTAAGAAAGAAAAAAACAAATAGTTATAACAATATACTTTATTTAAGATGTTCAAACTTCTCACCGTCAGCTGCAATGCACATTTGGATCCTCGCTTTAAGATCACGTTGCACACGTTGGAGCATACAGCGTGACACGTTGGAACACGCGACCGTAATGCGTCGCTTAAGTTCCTGCGATTTTTGTGGAGGGGTCGCATACACCTGATGTCTTGTGAGCACGTCATGTTGAAACCATAGATTCTTAAGATTAAAAAACGGCAGGTTCTCTCAAAATCGGATATTAACTTCTGTAGCAATTGTAAATATCGTGCACCCGTTAACGTGCCATTGTAAATAATTGGTTTATTACCTATCAGTTTATTACTGTAAATTGCACACCAAACGTTAATAACATACCGCATTTGATGTCGAATATCGACGAAACATTTAGGATTTTCCAGCGCCTAGTAATGGGTGCTTTGCCTATTGTACTTGCCATTCCGTGAAAAGCATGCCTCATCCGTCCACATTATATCTGCCAAGAATGTTGGCTTGACCTGTATCTGATTCATGACGAAGTTGCACCATGCATAGTGTCGTTCGGCATCCCCGTCCACTAAAACCTGTTCATGCATTGGTCGGTATGAATGGGTACTTGATTCGTGTAGGATTTTCCAAACCTGACTTTTGGAGAGACCACAGTGTTGACTGATCTCTCACGCTGCATTTCGGATATGCGAGGGCATATGCTAATACCTCATCTGTTTGAACTTGCCGTCCTACCTTAGCTGGTCTGCCAGATCGAGGTCGACTAGTAACGCAACCTGTCTCCCGTAAGCGTTTTACAACATTTAGGATGGTTTGATACGAAGGATGCGGGGGCCTGCAGGGAAACGTTGGCGGTACAACCTTACTGCTGATCATGCCTTTCGTTGACATTCACCGTACAGTAAAACCATCTCACTATACTTAGCTTTAGAATACTCAGCCATGATCATGAGCATCAACATACTAAAGCCCTAAGATGTCTCTTTTATTGATGTCTCCGGTGAATCGGCGTGACGTTTCTTACGTATTTTCATACTGCATACCAATTGGTGGAATTATTTTTAATACTTCCGTTCTTCCTATTTCAAAATAAAAGTAAAAAATGTAATCACGAAAACGATTTTTTGTTTTTTCAAATATGCACACGTACGATGTGCCACGTCACAGCACGAAACAAAAAATATGTGTTTCAACTGTTGTATTCTTCACATTAATGCCTACAAGGTATCTTTTCGTACTAAATCGATGATGCTCTACAACTTTGTGAATCACTTTTTTACCTATCTCATTCCGTTTTCGAGATACGAATACTAACTCCCCAGTTTTCCACCAGATGGCTGGTAGGTGGTTTCATTCAGTAGGGCATGGCTACTTTACTATATCTAGACACCACTTTATGAATATAGCAGCAGCTCTTCCGAAGGTAAGAGAGTGGTGGCAAGGGAATTTAGTGGACATACTGTACATATATATATATATATATATATATATATATATATATATATATATATATATATATATATATATATATATATATATATATATATATATATATATATATATTCAATGAAATTATTTTTCAATAATTACAAAATAAATGTTTGCAAAAAATATTTTTTTATTTTAGCTATAACAAAATTTTAGCCTTGCCAAATAACACATTTATCGATATGCCTGTTTTGAAAGTTTTATTCTTGGGTGGTAACCCAATTCACAGTTTGAAGAGTGAAATATTTCTCCCAATATGGAAGAAGCTGAAATTGTTCTTTATAAACGGTAATTTTTTTAATTAATATACCTTCTTATATTTTAATTAATCGCAGTCTTTTTATGTTCTTAAAATTCCCATAAACAAATGATATATAAATATATATATATATATATATATATATATATATATATATATATATATATATATATATATATATATATATATATATATATATATATATATATATATATATATATATATATATATATATATATATATATATATATATATATACCAATATTTCTCCTAAGTTATTTATATTACTTCTTTATAAGTATCTTACATTTTAATTTTGTAACAAATATAGCTATTTTATGTTAAAAAAAATTTTATTATTAATCCCAATTTTTTTCTTATCATATTTTTTTAATTTTGATATAGTTTCTTTTCATTTTTTGGTTTATAATATAATAATTATTAAAACTCTCTCTAAACTTAGTCATTTTTTCAGTACCCAGCATTATACAATGCGAATTATGTAAAATTAATACTAAAACAAAAGCCTTCAAAAGACTATTTGATTTTTATAAATAATATGTTAGGTTTTTAGCATGTCTTTGGTCTTCTGTATATTTACTGTATATTTTGTTTAAAAACCCGACGAGAAATTTAGAGTAAAATTTAATAATTTTAATATTAACGATTTCATTAATATTAAAATAATAATTCTTCAAGGAAACCAAAGTTATACAGAATAAATTTATTTCAAGTGTTTGTGTAGTATTCCAAATTATAATTTTAAAATTATTTTAGCAAATTAAACAGCGATACTTTTTCTCCAAAACTTTCTAAAACTATCTCCAATAATTTTTTCGAAATTTGTATGATCGAAATTTTTACTTAGTTTATAAAATACATGTGTTGATTTAGATCAGTAGTAATTTTCAAAGAAAACACAAATGCGTTTTTCTTGTACAGTTATTGAAAATATTTCTGAGAGAAAAATTATTTCTTGTTACCGTAATCTTAAGACGTAATGCGAATTGGAACCTAAAAGAAATATTTATTGAACTGAAAATAAATATGTATAAAATCTGTCTTAGGATTGTAGGCAAGTATCTGTTACTTAATATGTCATTATGATGTAATTTCCGAAGTCCTGAGAAAATCTATTCGATTTCTTTTTAAAAATTTGTATTGTAAATTCCATTAAAGATTTATTATAGTCTCAATGATGTGCCACCTAGTGGTAAGTCAGCGATTATTTCAAGGATGATTTTAGGCGCTAGAATATTCATGACTGATAAATAACACGAAACTTCGAAAGTGTCATCGATATATCGGAAATATTTAACATATAAATTATACTTTCCATAGATCTGATGAGAAAGTCGGCATTTGAATTCCACTTCAGTTATCTTCCTAAAATAAGTTGTTCGGTCAATATCAACAGATGGCGACACTATCGAATCTGTAAATAAATTACATTAGTTGCCAAACAGTAGCTACAAAATAATATAAATAAATAAAATTATAATAATTGAAATAATTTTTGTTAAAATTTTAAATAATGATTCATTTGTTTAATAACCTAAAAATAATTTTTTTATATCTCAAAGTGTCCTTTTTTATAATTTTTGTAAATTAAATTTCGTTCAAATATTTTATATTTTCATTTGCTTAATGGTAAGAATTGCTCTTGTATATTTTAACTGTAACTGTAATGTACTTAATATCTGGAATAAAATAAAGATTAACATGCGATTCATCGATCTCTGTCTAATATACATGATATATCGTTAATAATGTTTTGACTATAAATTAAATTTAAATTTTACTAAAATCCAAAACGAGAAAAATGTTATGAGATGATTTAATATCTTGGCATCGCCGTTTAATGAAAGAATTGGTGTAAATAACGTGATAGAGAACATGTTAACTGCCTAGCAAAGCAGATACGAAGTCTTAAAAATTATCTTAAAATAACACCTAAAATAAATCACAGGGCCAGCTATTTGATGGTCTCATTGAGTACCGTTTCCTTTATTATATTTTTAAAATCATTGAAAAACGAAACTATTTTGACAATAGAAGTGAAATGGATCTGAATGTTCGTCAAAAATTCCAAATAGAAAGCTTATTACTAATATAGTAGTGCTGTTTTCTTCGATTACAACATTAACATCTACAAAAAATATCTGAAAAAAAATGAAATAGTTTTTTTGCATGAGCATTTAATTATATATCATTGCATTTATTAATATGCACCAATCTTATGCAGCTTTGATGCATAAGATTGGAGCATTATTAATGAATATCAAAATATAACTACCAAAGGACAAAACTGTAATTAATTTCACAGCAATAACAATAATTATATCAAACTGGAGAATGGAATAACGCATGAATATTTAGAAGAAATTAGTATCTGTATAAACCCATCTATACGAGTAGAATAGATTTTATTTCTTCAACAAGAAGAACATTTTAGCTTATGATCTCTGTTCATATCGAAATTCTGTTTGTATAAAGTGGTCAAGGCATTTTCCAAATCTGTTCGGTAAATTATAACAATCTTTTATAATCCTCATGTTATTTAGATTTTGGGAAATTTTCATTAATTGTGATAGAAATATTCTCACCTCTCATTTCTAAAGATATGCCATATTTCTCCAAAACAGCATGTCAGTGATTCTTCGCTGAACAATTCAAAATTCCAGCAATTTATTCACCAGATTCTTACTAATCATTCGTATTGAATAATGTCTTTTTGAGAGATTACAGACAAGCATGATAAATTTTTTGGGAGAAAACTCAAAATATAGTTATCTTAAAAGTATATTAAAATTAAATAGCCATTTTTTAAAAGCTTGAAATTGTTTTTTGGAATTAAATACTAATATGTAGAATTAACTGCTACAAATTTTTTATTACTTATTTCTTACAGTTATATAAAAATTCCTAAAATGATGATTATTTAATTGCTTAAATATATATTTTTTGTTTCATTTTAAACCTACAATTAATATTAGTTTACTATTAATGATTATGAAAGTTCATTTTCTTTATTTCTTAGTAATAATAAGATTAAAAATAACTTTTTCTTATTATTATTATATTCTTGAAATTTAATTTCAAATTTAAAATAATCAAAATAAGATTGTTTCTATTATAATAGTTCTTAAGCTCATAATAATATCATAATTAATCTCGATATTTTATTTCATTTCAGAATCTCCAATTATTTGTGATTGCAGAATTAACTGGTTAGTTGCAGAAAAAAAATCCAAATATTTGATGATTGCTGGAAAATGCTTCAGTCCCCAGATCATGCAAGGGAAGCGAATAGCTGATTTGAAAACAGAAGAACTTGATTGCGAATTCTCACCAGTCTAAAGTTTCTTTGATTTGTGTGCTTCAATATATTTTCAGCATGTACACATTAATAAATGTTTTGTGATATAATTTTTAAAAAGTTTAGGAATATGAAAATTAATTATTTTCTAGAATGGAAGACAAAAATATGATAAAAGAAGACATTTATATTATATCAATTTATAATAAATATAATAATAAACTAGCTCTGTTATCATAAAATTAAAATTAATAAAATTATTAAAGTAATATAATATAATAATTTAATCGTTAAAATATTTTAAATGACTTATTTGGAAAATAATATTACAAATATCTTGGTAGTAAGAATCTGAACAATATTTTGAAACTGATTAATTTAAAAAAATTGGACAAATCTTTAACACTTCATAGCATTTATTTAAATAACTCAACAATAAAAAACTTGAATTTAATAAGAAATTAAAACTTAAAAAAATCATAGATCTTTTGTATCACAAAGTCCTTAAGGGACTATTATAAAAACAATATTTCGAACCTTTTCTTCGAAGAATAGTTTGTCATCTTGATCTTTTACTCATTCTGAACCAATATGAAACTTAGAAAATTATTTTAATGATATAAATTTATATCAAATAGGAAAAATGATATAAATTTAAATCGTTTTTCATGAAATTATCCTAATTTTTACGTCATTGCCTATGAATAATTATCTTGGTAGTAATAAAAATTACAAGTTTTCATCAATATCTTGCAAAACAGCCTCTCTGGCTTATAGTCTTTTAGCCACTTTGTCAACTAATCGTCCGTTAGACAGTTTAAAGTTTATCTAAAAATCTATATTTAGCTTCAAAAACTTTCCAGTTCTTCGAAGATCATGATGAACACATACTAAATTTAGTACTACCACAACTCTAAGACAACTGTTTCTGATCCTATTTCATCAGCTTTTATGTCTTATTTCATCCTTGAACTAACTTAATATATTCTTTAGATATTAAAGCTAAAATGCTTCTTTAGCCTTCCAGTTCAGTTTCATTGCTTAAGCCTATCCAGCATCTTTTCTTAACATATTTATTTCGGTCTTTAACTTTAGTTTCTTATGATCTATAATTTTGTATCTTAATCTTATGCAACATCATAACCTGTAGAATAGTTTAAACTAATTTTAAAAGAAATTTTGTTTATAATTACACCATATATTTACTTATAAACATATCACATCTATAACTAAAAATTTTATTCATTTTTCCTTATAATGGCTTTTAAGAATTTTCTAGCAACGTATACCAATGGAAAAGCTTATCATAATGTATGAATCTATCTCATATTGTATTGAAACAAATTAGGGAATATTTAAAATCAGAAAACTTACAAAGTATTAAAAATATCTATAGCCTATTGATTCACAGACGACTTTTCATAAATGAATATATTTAGATGTTCCAAGAAGAGCGACAGGTAAATTTTAAATTATTCATCAAAATAGATATGCTTGTAGAATACCGAAATTTAGTATTTATTTTTCATAATTAAAAAATGGCAAAATTTGGATCTTGAACCTTCCATTTGATAGCAGCCTTATATAATTACCTATACAGTTTTATATTCAGTAAAATCTGATGGTTTTTATCAAACTAATACGTTTCATCTGAGAGCTATATATTAAGAAGAGTTCTAATGTTTAATTCAACATAATAATATATAAAAATGAAATGAACAGCAAAATTTATTCTAGAGATTAGAAAAACTATTTTCTACAAAAGTGGAAAAAAGTGAATAAATCATCATATCAAATATTTCCAAAATCTTCCCATATTTTTGTATTTGCATAAAAGTATAAAATCTAAGATTTTGCAATTACTTTTAACTGATAAGTTAATCTATGATGATGCATTGATTAAAAAATATTGTAATAAATAATTTTTATCGTATTGAAATTTCGACTTTTTATTGATATTATTTCTTTTTATCGATTTATAAGGAAAATATTTTCTATTATAAAGGATTTATTGAAATAGTAAAATATATTTTTAAAAAATACATTTGCAAAAATTTGCATTGGTTTCTTAAATTTTATAAGGAAAATTCCTTAGATTTCTGCTATCTCTTTCTGTCAAAACACACTCACACACACATCTCTTTTATTCAATTGAATTCTTTAAGTAATGTGACACTATCAGAAATTTTGAGGAATTATATTCCACAAGCATGGTATCGGTTAATTGAGAAAATAATTTTTTATCAAATTTTTATCACAATTAATATTAAACTAACTCTTTTTTATATTAAATTAAATATTCATTTTAAGACTATAAGACATAGAGGGATTCCATATTTCATGAAAATCGTCTACATGAGGCATAGCTTTTGTTGTAATTAAGGCGCAAAAAAAAAAAACAACTATCGACATACAATTCCAATCAATTTTATCTAAGCTTTTAATGTTCCCAAAAATAATCACTATCTGAAATATATAAGCCAAAGGTGAATATCACTGTGAATCCATACGGAAAAAAATCAACTTTGAAGAATGAAGCGAATTCTGGACCTTCAAATTCTCCTTAACCTAATACAAAGTTCTATATTCACAATATTTACAAAATTTAACAGTCTTATTCCCGTGAAAATAATCCTATCGATCAACAGGATATTTTACGAAGAATATATCTACAAAAAATATCTGAATAAAAGAGGATTATTGCTTAAATATCATACACTCTTGTTAATTAAAATTGCAACATCAGGGAAGAGGACAAATAAAAAAATATATTTATTGTACATAAATATTGACATGAAGACAAAATAATTATATTTACAAGCATATTTGTAATTTAAAGGCTTGCTAAATTAGTAGAAATACTCCTGGAAATTAAACTGCCCTTAACTGGTTAATCATGGAACGAGACTTAGGTTAGATGACAAAAATAGCCAATTACTTTTACGTTGCACTGATTCTTTGACCCTTTTCATAAATTGTAACATAGAGAGTTCGAAAGTCAATCTTTCTAAAACCCATAACTGGATGTTTTTAATTTGAAAGAAATCGGACGACCGTGAAGCTAGGAGTATAATTGAATACCCTTCAGAATGTACTTAGTTGCAACCAGCCCATATCAACACAGTACGCGCAAAATCTCTTCTATGATATCTAATGCAATCAGTAGATGAGACTTTTCCTTACAGCCCCTAAAAATATATTGCCATCATAATGCTGAATTCAGAACAGGCATTCGTCGGAGAAGACTACACTGTCTCTTTTCAACCCAACTTTCTTGCTGAGAATATCAAAATCGTGCTAATAGTTGGCATTGATCCCAATATCGTCTCATTGTTCAAGGGGATATTGAATGTTCTAAAACCAAGTGTAATTTCTGGACAATTGGTCCTTGATAGGGATGTACTACCTTGCAAGTTGGACCTCACAATATTCCTATTCACTGCAGTCATAGTCACCGACAGTAGTCAAAAAAGGGTGCTGAGGTCTTCATGACGTATTCAATATCATTCTCAGCAATCACATTCGCATAAAAATGGCTAAATTTCCACCAATGTAAGAGTCAATAACACAGAACGATAAACTGCATTCTCAATAGGATTTTTTCTTTTTTAAAATGCAAACACTTGATGGTAAGGATTTCTTCTTCGTATTCAAAGCATAAGGTGATATTCATTGGAAACTCCGAATTTACACATTGATATCAGAATGAGAAATGTAATGACCAACTTTTTTATCCAATGTCTCAGATACGGTTTTCCCCTTTTATCTTCAAGTACGTTGAAATGGTAATCATTTCCATATTTTAAACTTTTCTTTTTATGTGGAGTCTTTGACATTCGTAAAATTATTCCTTTCTTATATCACAACTTTAATGGCCAACAATGTACATAGTAGCAACTTTTTCACGATATTAATTGATTATGAGGTTTTGAATTGAACGTTGTATTATTATATGAAATCAACAAATTTTATATTACATCACATACAAATATCTTAGTAAAATATAATGTCTTAATAGTTAGATTCGTGTGATCTATATTACAAATTAAAATCACTACCGAAACTCTCTCCCCGGTACATAGCACATAGAAATAAGCTATAATACCTCCTAAAACTACATATAACTGTAACTGTGTATTATTGTTATGTAAACACACAAATTTATGAACTTTTTTCCGCGCCAGTATCATTCATTTCGCACACTGCAGGTATTTGAATTTTAAATGTAATAAGTTAGTTGCATCTTTTAAATTATACTATTAGAATATATTTGATTTAAAATGTTTATTTTTATATATTCCAATGAAAATTATGTAATTTTTGTTAAATTATATTAAAGAGTTTACTTTTTAATTATTTATTCGGTTTTATTTTTTTAATATTTTTACAATACTTAAATATTTTTTCGGAAAATTATCAAATTTAATATATAGTCATTTTGTTAATGAAATTTTAAAAAACACTTTTTTTCTTAATCAAGTTTTGATTTCATTCACTCAATGATTGGAAATAAAGCATTACTAAAAATTTTCGTACAAGTAAATTAATGCAAAATAATTACCTGTAATTGATGTATTTTTAAACAATGGAATTTCTTAGGTTCATGTACTCCTTTTCGGGTGACTATCAGCATCATATAATTAGTTTATAAAACTTATCAAAATAAAATGATTTCTGTGAAAGACAAGTATATTTAGATTAATGAAAATAGAAGTTTGTTTGTTTGGAATGAAAATATTTGAATGAACAAGAAAACCTGTAATAAGATAGTAGTATAACTAAAATTTAATAGGAAGAAAATTATTTTGTAATTTACTTCAAATTAAAAAGTTTCTTTGGTCTTGGAGTGACACTCAGATTTACATATTAAATTAAATGTCTTGCTCTTGGTATTATAGATTCATGAATTTGTCATAATTACCTTCCAGAATTGGGTTAAAAGTAGATGAGAATTATATGCTTTGTCTCTTCACATTTGATCTGAAATGCTGTTTGAAGCTGTGAAATAGCTTTATAATGAAAAAATTATGAGTTATTGCTGTAATATTTACATAATAAGCTGTATATATTTATTTAAATACTTACTGCATCAAGAACTACAAACAGAAAGCTACGACATATATTGTCAAAAGCTGATTAAAAATTAAGGAAAAAGTATTTCAATTTGAAATAAATTTTCTGAACTTTTGAAGGATAAAATTTGTTGAAAATTTTTTCATAGAGAGAATTT
Organism: Latrodectus hesperus; assembly: GCA_037975125.1. Classification (NCBI taxonomy): domain Eukaryota; kingdom Metazoa; phylum Arthropoda; class Arachnida; order Araneae; family Theridiidae; genus Latrodectus; species Latrodectus hesperus. The sequence goes on along the minus strand of CM075856.1, from coordinate 68,653,769 downwards.
TGTTTCCTGAAGTCATTCAATTATTCCATTAAGTCCTTACAAAAAAATAACCTAATAAAGATAATTGAGAATATTTTATAAATGTTGTTTAAAAGATTAATACTTTAATTGTTACAGCAATTAAGATCTCTATTTATGAATTGATCATAAAATGCTACAAGTTCAATCTAAAAACATGTTTTTACTATTCCAAATGGATGAAATAATATATATATTGTTCACTGTGTCTTTTAAAAAATATATAATCAAATTTTTAAAATTCTGGAATTCTGCTAGAATGTGATCAAGGCTATTTGTTATATTTGTCTTAAGAGCCAGTATGACTTATTCCAAAGTTGGTATAAACAACAGAATCTCCTGCTGTTTTTGTTGTGGATGATCAAATGATATGGTACGATTGTTAGAAATGAATTTATTAATAAAATATATGACCTATCTTTTGAATGTGTCAGTAGGATCTCTACCATTATTCTACAAAAAATGATTTAATACTTAAAATCCTTTTGACTATTATTGATCAGCTTGAACAAAACTCAACTTTCATTTCTTACCCTCAGATGTTCAATACTCTTAGCAAATGAAATAGAAGTCTTGCTCAATAGATGTCTTGTTACAAAAATTAAATTTTATTTATTTATTGTAATCTTATTATCTTCTATTGTAACCCCTCTTGAAAATCACCGATGAAGCATTTTTAGATATACTGTATATTTTTATTTATTAGTTGATCAATATACTTTATCAAACCAGTGTTTCTTACTGGTCTCCTTTGTAAATCTTAGAAATTGATCATCAGTCAAAAGAAAATTCCTTTGAAAGCATCGACTTAAAATTCATATTTGTAAAAGTGTAAGGATTAATATTTCAAATTATACATGTTATCTCTTCCATAAATGTTTGTTAAGATTTCACATCATTCAACTTGGAACAATTAAAATGATGACATTTCAGTGGACAGATAAGTGAATTCCATATTGAAAACTAATTGATGACTAATACAATTTAATGGATAAAATTAGTAAATAATGAATGGAAAGTTACTTTATAAATAAAGTAGCAAAACTTGGTGAAAGACTAGGTAACTGTGTGTGAATAAGCATAACTTCCAATTTTCTTACCAAGCACTGCACAGTTACCTCCCCAACCGAAATTACGTCACTTTGTGCAATATCTGGTTACAAAATGCCAATTGCACTTGAACTTCAACTTTGCAATTGCATGTTTTAACTTTCAAATATCAAAATTTTTAATATTTCTTTATAATTACTTACTTTAAAAAGTATTAAAATGCTAATAACCTTAAACTAATTTGTTGAAGATTATGTAATAACTAAGTATCACACATAACTAATTATAAACTAAGTATCACACAATCTATAACAGGCAATAAAACTAAATCTGTAACATAAATAAAATACATTTTTATAAAAAATTTAATTGTAATTAACTTGTCTGTGGCACTCATCTTAAAAAAAACTTCTGTTTAGCGCAGTCTATGACTAAACTGAACTGAGCAATAAAATTAAATTTATAACATAAATGAAAGGCATTTTTGGAAAATTCTAATTTTAATTACTTAAGTAGGGAGTTGGGGCCATCTCAAAAAAATATCAGTAAAATGGAATTTATCCCCAAAGAGAATCAAGAGTAAAGGTAAATAAGATGGATACATTTTAATGAAAACACTCGAGTTTAATTACATTATTAAACATATATTTTTATAAAAACTTGGATTTAAGCCTTACAATTCATGGTAAATGTAAATACATGTCAAATGTTTTACATGATACTCAATAAGTTACATAAATTATTACACATAATTTTTATTATGTGTGATAATTATAATAATTTTAATTGAATAACAAATAAAGTACTTACATAATCATTTCATTTTTTTAAAAAATGTAGATTCAATTTATCACCATCTATAAATTTTTATGGCTAACTACACACAAACACCAAACTCAAATTTTTCTATGAAACTTTTTTATTCATTTTTCAAAAATTTCACTTAATAAACTTTAAATTAAAAAATTCTCTTTGAACTTAAATTTAACTTTATAAACAAATACGAAATCAATACTTTCAAACTAAGTCAACCTTTTCACAAGTTTAAATAGTAGTCAAATAAAAACAAATTACTTATTAAATCCTTCAATGATTACTGCACACAAAATAAATTTTGCTCATGTATGCTATCATGTTACATCTTAAAACAAAAGTTTCATTATACAAACACATTCCAATGTGGTAAACCAGTTTGGTGCATTTTATTGCTTGCACCGGCACTTAGTATTTAACCTAAAATTTAATTCAGCCAATCTTCTTTAATTAATAAAACAATGTTTTTCAATCCTTTGAATCAAATGAGTTCTAAAATAAACCTATCAATGTGTTTTAATTATTAATCAATCAATTTAAAAGGAAAAATAAATACTAAGTAAAATAGAAATTTTAATTGGATGTGAAATGTTGATCTATTGAATAAAAGATAAATTATATATCAAAATATCATGAAATGTTTCGTGACTGTTACGATATATCTTGATCATAATGTCTTTTTGTTATGTATAGTAATTAGCTTATTTATCATTAATGGTTGAATCTGATATTTATAGTATTTTTATAATAATGTACCATTTTAAAAAACTTATTATTGTACGGAAGTTAAAGAAAAATTAGTAAAATTGAAAAGAAAGTAAAATATAAAATTCTTTTAAAAGTAGCAACATTTGCAAAATATATTCAGTATAAATTATTCTTTCTTATCATTTCACTCTCCTTTTGATGTAATTTCTTTTTATTAATTTCTAAATATTTATAGCTTTCTTTGATATTTTACTATGCCAATTCCCAAAGACAAATTTTAATAAATTTCAGAACATGTACTGATTTAATTTGAAGTATTTTGCATAAATTTAACATTAAATTGTTATCAGTCTTCCTTTCTACAGTCTTGCTAGAAAAATATTGCTTACAAATGAGTGTACTTCTTGCTATTTTTTTTAAAACTTAGAATGATTTCTGATATTTAAATTATTTTTATTCTGATACTTATATCTTTTCCGAATTCTGATAAGTTATAAATTCCAGTTAAATTTTAATTGTTTTTAAAACTATATGACATAAATATGTGCATCATGTTTTCCAAAAATATTATCCTTATAAACAATATTTTTGATGCTAAGTATTTCATGTTATTAGAATGTTAATAGTTTATCTTTTGATTGTAGTTATTTGTCTTAAAAATGCCTAATAAAACTGAAAATGCATCTAAAAGGATTAAAAAAGTAAAAGATGAGGACTTTACAAATATCTGTGACAAACATAATTTCAAACACAATGAAATTGAAAATATTCAAGAAAATCTTCTAAAATGGTATGATATTGAGCAGCGAATATTACCATGGAGAGAAATTGCTAAATTGGAACCAGATGCTAACATTAGAGGATATGCTGTATGGGTCTCAGAAATAATGTTGCAACAGACCCAAGTTGCTACAGTCATTCCTTATTTTAATAAATGGATTAAAGTGAGTTATTTTTACTTAATATTTAAAATATTTCAAATTTACTGTTCATTGAAATACATATATATGCTTACAAGTAAGCATTCAAGTTAATATAAGTTTTATTTTAAATATAAGTAATATTTGTCCTTTAAATTATTTTAGTATTTTTTTATATAACTTAAAATTTGTGAAAAATATCTGAAGTTAAATTTTTTCTATGCAATGAAGATTTTTTTATTTGTATTTACCACAGTTTCTAACATTATTACTAAATATATGCTCAACTAATCATGAATTGTTATATTTATTACTATAAATAATTCTCAATTAAATCTTTCAAATCATATTCAGTTTCTTATAATTCTTTCTAAATCACATTCATTATTAGAAATAACTCATTAATCTTAGACATAAAATCATTTTTTAAACTTTTAGTATTTTATAAATAAAAATATATTTTGATAATCCATTAATTTGCAACTGTATTTAAAAATCTCATTCAAACTTTTCATTGAAAATCAATTTCCATTTACTTGCTTAATTCAAACAGATAAAAACATTTTAAATATAAAATTTAATTAATAAACACAAATGGAATCATTGAAATTCATTCCTTTTTCCTACCCCCAATGCACTTTCATAATTTATATTTATTGAAGAAAATCAAGTTTATTATTTAAACTTTTTTCAAACATGAGTTTATTTTGGAGAAATTATTTCAATTTTTAACATGAATGTAAAATGGATAAGTATAAAAAGCTTGAAAGTAATTCAAAAAATAAGATGTACAATTTTTAATTCAGTCTGTAAATTGTTAAAAATTCATTTTTATTGACAGCATTCATTTTCATTTTTATGATATGTAAATTATTATTAGGATTTCTTATAAGGAGTATTTTTTGAAACATCAATATTAAAATTGCTCTTGAGTATTTTTGAAGAATCCCGTCAAATTTTTATATCTTGAATATAAATTGTGTAAATTATATAGGCAGTAACTTCTTATTTGTTCCCATTTTAACATTCTAATTTTGGAAAACTATTAGAAATATGCTTTGTTAATTGTTATGATCATAGATGACTATAATTATATCATCATTTTTTTTTAACAATAATTTATTTTTGTGATTGCTTTAAATTTTTAGAAATGATTTTGCTATTGATTACTTCAACAAAAAAATATTTAGCCAGTAATTATTTAAGCATGGGATTAGTTTCATAAATCATGAGATAAAATTGATATTTTGATGTTTTAAACAAAATCACATCTACTTCTGAAAATGATATAATTAAAGTCCAATATGATTAAAGTCCATTTAATAATATAATCCAAGTTAATATGATTAAAGTCCATTTCAATTGACAAGCATTATATATCAAAATAATTTTCATTTGTTTTAAATATAGCTTAATACCTTTATAGTTTATAAATGTTTTTCTTTCATAGAAATGGCCTACAGTTAAATGTCTTGCAGCTGCAGATATTGAAGAAGTACTTCAGATGTGGGCAGGTCTTGGTTATTATTCCCGAGGTCGCAGACTTCATGAGGGTGCAAAAATTGTCATGGACAAACTTGATGGGAATATACCAGATACTGTTCCTGAGTTAATGAAATTAATTCCAGGTATTGGAGCATATTCAGCCTCAGCAATAGCATCAGTCGCTTTTCAGAAATGTGCTGGTGTAGTTGATGGTAATGTTATTAGAGTATTATCAAGAATGCGAATAATTGGAGCTAATATTTCTCAGCCAGGTGTTCGGGACTATTTATGGTACAGAGATATTATTCCATTATTTTTGTCATTAAATTATTTATGTATACCCTTAACTTTAAATTATCTATGTTAATTCATACATGTTTGCTTACAGAGTATACTAAAATAGGATTTATTTAAGAATACATATTTATCAAAAAGGCTTACTTCTTACACATTTTGAGCAAATAAACTTTAATGAGGAATAAAGTTAAAATAAGAAACACTTGTAATTTTTTATATTGCAACATCTTTTTTTACCTAACTTTTTTGTAAATGATTTGGATTCTTCTTTAAAAAACAGGTTGTTTACTTATTTTGATAATGAATGCTCCAATTTATAAAATAATTAATACTAAATAAAAATTAAGAATTCATTGTACCATGAAGTGTAATTTATATTATTTTTAAGTGATTCATATAATTTAAAGAAATAGTAAACAGAAATTTACATTTTAAATAAAATCATTTTAATCTATTTCCATTAAAAATATTTATATTCTTGTTTATTATATAATCCAAAAAAATAGTATTTAGTTTTTTCATGCAATGCTATATAATTATAATTCAGTAATTTGATTTATGATAAATTTGACAAAAATTTAGTATAATTCCACAGTTCATTTATTAATTTAATAATTTACAGTATTACAATAATATGTTTGTAACCATAATAAATTGTGAAAACAAGGCTTATTTTATTTGAAAAGTGTCTTTAATTTTTCATAATTTATAATCACCTGTTATTTTTTTTTATTTTTTGCTTAACAATTGTTTATTTTTCTACATTTTTCTACTTTTTTAAATTAGTGCAACATGGAATATCATGGTTTAATACCAATACATCATGGTTTAAGACTTATTTATTTTTATTTATTTATGTATTATTTATTTTTTTGTATTTTTATTTAAAATTTGCTTTTGTCCCCATTTATTCATTAAAATGAAATTAAAAATTTGATTGCCTTTTAAATGATCAATAGTATCAAAAATGTAGTTTACATCAGTATTAATTTGTAAAACTGGTTTATCACTAGAAAAAATCTCTAATGTAAGATAAGATTTTTTTTCTTAAACATTTAAAGTAGATAAACTTATCTGAAATCAAAAAGGAATTATTTTAGTTATGATAGTTTTATGAGTCTTAAAAATAACTTTTTATAAAATAAAATTTTTAAATTTGTATTTTGATTGCAAAATATTCAAACAATGTTCATATTTATTTAATAATTTGTTTGATTTACACTGATATATTGGCAAAAAATTTGTTTCAATGAAATTAATTGAGCAAATGAAAAAGTGTTTTTAGTTATTCTCTTGGAAATGTATAATAAAATTCATTTAAATGTATATTAAAATTAATATAAAATGTGTACACAGATAAAAAGTTATATAAAAAGTTAAAAGAGATAAAACTACTCAGATCTTTTTTAAATTAACTACTAAATGTTTTCTTTTCAAGTAGCTTATACAAAAAAAGAACATTTTTGATAAAGAAAAAAGAACATAAGTATAGAAATCCTAGGAAATTTTTTTTTTTAATTTGCTAACAGAGTCTACTTTCAGGCAATAGTTATGATTTAATAATTTATTTCAGAATAACTAATGTTTATAATTTTCTATTATTATCCAGAAAATTGAGATTATTTGAAATAATGATTTTTTTTCAAGATTATTTGAAATAATGATTTTTTTTTCAAGATAATAAAATATTAAAAAGATAAGATTAGTCCAAAGAATCTAGCATGAAAGTAACTGCAGTTGTTAATTTAAATATTCTTACGATTACACCTGGAAACTTAATTAAATAATAATCATTAAATATTCATAATAATAGAGGAGAAATATCCTTTTGTGTTTCCAATCTGTATAAATACATCATTATATTGGAATATATCATTAAAAATAAAATATTATTTCACGTTAATCATGTATCTATTATTTTTTTAGGAATATTGCAAATAAAGTTGTTTCTAAAGAGAGACCAGGAGATTTTAATCAAGCATTAATGGAACTTGGAGCTGTTATTTGTACTCCACAAAATCCACATTGTGATAAATGTCCTGTTAGCAGCTGCTGCTCTGCTTATTCTATGGTTCAAAAAGGTGATAATATCCTTCTGAAATAGAAATGGATACACAAATCATTTACTAGAATATCAGCTCCTAAAATATTGCCAAAATTCTTGTTATATATTTGAAGCATTTCTAATTTTTCTATATTATATGTCATTTCTATCATTTATCAGATAAATATCCATCATAAATATAGGGATTTTTATTCAGTTATTTGTTTTTAAGTTACTCTTATATTTATTGTGTTATAAATTATATAAGTTGGTCTTATGCTCACTTATCTGTACAGGAACTCCTTTATGTAATATCTCTTCATATTTTTTTTTTTTTTGAATGTTTAGTTTTAAAATTTAAGACAAAATTGTTTAAAATTGCCAAAGATTAAGACATTTTTTATGTATATATCTATATATATATATATATATATATATATATATATATATATATATATATATATATATATATATATATATATATATATATATATATATATATATATTAAGAATTTATTTGCTGTGTAGTCCTGTAATATTCCATTACAATACTAAATTCTTGCAATTACAGTTAGATTCTACCTACTTTATTTTTTTGCATCTCATCTGGAAGACCTTTCCTCTCAGTAAAAGAAAAAATGTGTGTTGCATAATCTGCAGTGAATTTTCAGTGAATAGTTGAAAATATATACTGCTGATAATGTGGGTGTCACATAAAATTAAAAAATACACAATATAATTAGAAATATAATAAATTGTACAGAAAAACAGACCTCATCAAACAGTGTGATAAACTCAGATGAAAGCACACGATCGATCAAGAGTGATAATTCTGAAAAGCTAGTAAAACTTGTCAATTTTTATTTTTTAATTAACTTTTAAAATGAGGTTAGACATTTTTTAAAAGTAAAATTTGTTTATTTAATAATTAAATGAAAGAAATGGATTAGCTTTGAAAAATACATTGGATACATTTCTTTTGTACCATGCATGTTTTGTTATTTTTATCTTACTTTGACATATTTGTCGCCATTTTAATTTGCCTTTTCTATAGCTTTTAGTTTAAAACCTGCTGTGTAGTTAAAAATTTTTTGCTTCCGCATGATAATATATGAACTTGAATATTTTCAGAACAAAACAATTCACAACAGGTCGAAGAGCTAATTGATGAAGCAACTGTTTTTGCAACTGTAATATCTTTATAGCAATTCAAATTCGTTCTTGACCGTAATGGGACAAAATTGATTATAGATGAAATAAATCAGCCAAGTTGTGCCATTTGTTATTTATTTTAGGAAACATAAATGGCATTTTTTCAAAACTTCATTGTATGCTCTTCTGATGGAGAATGTTTCAGATTATCCACAGTGGCATATAATATGCACAACAAAATTCAAAACTTTTTTAACTCATAATCTCCATATTATATAAAATATAGCACTTTTGCTTTAATTTGTTTTGAATTAAATTAGTTTTATTTTTCCTATAAAAATTATGTTTATAAAACATTAATAGATTTATACTTCTCTAATTTAAAGTTGATAATTATTATAATTATATTAGGATACATATAAATTTACTTTAAAATCCTCTACCATTCTATTTTAGTAAAATCCGATTCTAATACATATGCATTTGAAAGTGCTTGCAACTATATCAAATCAAATAAAATCTACAAAATTTGTCTAACTTATATTTCTGTAAAAAAGCTATTAAAAGGTGATATAAAAATTTATGTAAATTATAATTCTGTTCATATTGGCCACAAATGTGGAATTGTAAACCAGTATAACTGTTGAATGAAAAATTGGTTTGGCTGTGAAGAACAAAGAATTTCATGACATTGTTCCAAAAAAAAAAAAATTATCCTCCTGCAAGAATCTGATTTAAATTCACTTTTACAAATTTTCGAATTATTTGTTAAAAAAATTTTAAGCAATATGAAAATGAAATTTTTTGGTAAATATCTCTTTCTCTCTCTCACTTTTTTTTTTTTTTTTTACATAGACAGGACTTAAAAATGGTGTACTGTTTTTGTTTATGTCTCAAAAGGAACTTTCAAAGTGAAACTTGATTTATAAAATCAGGAAAATAGAATGTGAAGAAGTGGGAAATAGTTGAAAGGTTAGATAAATCCCTGTTTATTAATTTAAATGCAATTGTTTAAGAATTCATTGGTTGTAAAACTTAAATAAAATTTTGCAAACTTATAAGTAAAATAGTACTAATATGAAAAAAGCACAATACTGCTCTGAATCTAAACCCAGGTGAATTGTAAATGGTAGTTTCTAGCAAAAGCTTAAGCTTTCAACCAGAATTTGGATACATATGATATATTGTGGAAAGCACATTGTAATTGTAACTTTTGATGTTATGATTACTATATATTCATAAGTAGTCATACTTTTGCTGAGATTACTAAATTCAGTTAGCACAGAAAATCTGAGGCCTACATTTTCCTTCTGTATTACTTGAGTTTATCTACAATAATTTTAATAATTTATTTATTGAAGTTGATAAGCAAGTTATTATATCTAAAATTAAAATTAATAAAAAATTAAACACAAATTTTGTACTATCGTTAAAAGATGTAGTAGAAAACCAGTTTGGGGGTGTTTTCCATGAACAGTTGACAAAATGTCAATCTACTTACCGTCAAGGATAAGGTTAAGATAAGTTTGAAGATGGTAAAAATCTGAAAACAACTACCAGCATCAGCTTTACATGCAGGTAGAAAATATAACCATGTCTCATAAAAAAATTTAAATGCTTGCCAAGTGATAAAAAATTTAATCAAAATGTTATGAAAAAAAGGAAATATGATGTGATCTCACAATCAACAAATGATGTTTAAATGATTCACTAGTTAATTTTAAAATATAAGTTTCTGTTAAACATATTTAAAATGTATTTTCATAATTCTTTTTATCCAAACAATAGTTTTATAAAATTTAGAATTTAATAGTATACAAAATAGATTTAATAATAGTATGCAATTTAATTGCATAAATTACAAAATTTATTCATTACATTGTTTTTTTCCCTTATGAAGTATTTTAGGTTTGAAAATTCCTAAGCATACCATAAGACTTATGCTGTAATACTCTGTATTTTTAATACTCTTTATATAGTATACCTTTTTATGAGTATATTCAGAGATAAATTTATTGATATTATGAATTATGGAAAGGCAACTAACAAATGTTACTTAATATACTATTTCAACTTTAAAAGAAATATTAATGCTTAGCAGAGAGAAACTGCAATAGTAATTTTATTGAGAGTACAAAAATATGTATATTTTATTTATCACAATGTAAATTGTTGTAACAATATAAAAGTCTAATTTGGGCTGTATGAAATTACTGATATATTTTATATGATTGTTAATTATAACATAAAGTTTAAAAGATTATTTTATTATCTGTAGACTGTATATTATCTGCATTTTTATTACATGAAATTATAGAAAAAGTTTCGCTTTTTTGTTGTTCATTTTTTTATAAAAGCTACAACTAAATATATATACTTACTATAAAAATCATAAAAAAATTTATATAGTATAAAATATCTACATTTAAACATATATATATGTACATTATATATTTTTACTATTATAATTATTATGTAAACTTAAACTAAAAATAAGAACATAATATATATTATATAAATTAATTTTTGACATCGAGTTTAAGAAAAATTTAACTTCCAAATTTGTTTTCCATCTAATTATTTTCAGTAAAATAGTTTATGATTGTAAAGGAATTAAATATAATCCTGAGATATAATATGCAAGAAATTTAAGAAGGCATAGGCTCCTAGATATTAAGAAATTTCATTGTCCTATTTTTTTAAAAACTTTAATGAAAATTTATTTTTCAGAAGTAGATTTGTAAAACTTATAAAGAGAAATTGCATATTTAGTAAATTTTTTACAACTCGATATTTTTATTTATAAATTGTGTTTTGCTCATTATATAAGAGTATATAGTTGAGTCATCTACATATTGATTTTGGATATTTTTACAAAAAAGAAATTCACTGTATTGTTGATCTTAAATAATTCTTTGTTAACAGATAATTGGACAATTTGGTAAACATTTAAAATGGTTTCAAAATTAAGATATCTCCAAAGGTATACAAATTCTAAAAGGGATATGTATTTATAGATCGATTTATTACAGATTTTTCTGAATAGTTTTCAATTGTATTGCAGAGTTTATAGTTATGAATCAGGATCTTAAACAAACCTTAAACTTATTTTTAATTCAATGTCATTTACAAATCAATTCATCACTCACTTCATTTTGCAATGAATAATTTTATGAAAATACCTGTGCAAAATTTTCCATTCATTATTTTCATCAACATAAATGATGCACTTTATAGCAGTTTTTTTTTTATTTTTAAATTCTAAATTAAGATAAGGTATATTTAAAAATAATATATTCTCCAATGTGTAAACATACACTGTTAAAAACAACAAAGCTTTATTTCTTAAAAGTAAAGTTAATCTATTTTATGTTTTATAATATTTTTAATTAAGATTGATACTGATATAGTTCTAAAAATAACTATGCAAATGAGTTCTTAAAAAATTTTGCAGTAATAAAAGCAAAGTGTCCTCAAATAACTTATTTGAAAGTTTTAAGTTAAACTTAAATCTGCTTGTTTTTGGTGAAAAAGAATACATTTGCACCAAAAAATCTTTTATCACTGCACCTTATGCCATGTTTAAAGGAAACAATTTTTTTAAATGTTATTTGTTCTGTTTTTATAATATATTATATAAAAGCATATATAGGGTATTTTTTAAATTTTCCTTCAGAAATTTGCTAGTTACTTTTGAATAAAAACACAGGAAATACTTAAATATTGAAATAAATTTTTCAGAATAAACTGCATTTTTTGATTTTGTAAGTTGATCAGCTTTCTAAATAAAAAAATCTTATAAAAGTGTAACCATTATTAGAATAAATTTTTCAGGCATTTTGAAGATTAATTATCTTTCTATTGCTAATTGGAGATGAATTTAAGATCCATCTTCTGAGGCTGGCTATTTGTTAGTATTCTGTGAACCTTTAGGTGTTTATGGTTTATTAAAATATGGGAAATTTTTCAACTCTAATCCTAGAGTTAGTAATCATTGAGTAAGGCTAAATATTCATTTCACTGGCATAGTCGGTTGGGTATATGATGCTGTAAACCTTCCACTAAATACTAATGTTGTCAGTGTTAAGCTTGTAGAGGAAAATAATTTAAGTAAATTAAATACCTGTGAATAAAGTGAAATCAGTGTTTCTTTTTAAGAACACATTTCATTTTTGATAAAATTGTTTAGCTAAAATGTTAGCTGAGGTTTATGCTATCATATTAAATACAGTTGATTTAGAGCAAATTATTCAGTAACATTTCCTTTGATTGTTTTCATTTGATTTTTACTATTAGAAATCACAATATTACATCACAATAGTAATGTTTTTATCTATGCAAAATTTCTTACCAAAATATATCTACCAATTAAATACTTCTGTAAAAATTATATTGCATGCATTTTCGTTGAGTTTCATATTTTTGTAAATTTTATTGATTTAAAATAAAACTTATATAATGTTTATTTTTTGCATTTTAATTATTTTTAAGCACAATTATATTTATTCTTATCCTAACAAAATTTTCATTTTACTTTCAAATGTAGGAACACTTCAGTCTTTCGTGAATAAAAAGTCAAATAATAAGAACAAAGGAAATGATGTAAAGGATATTGAAAGTTGTAAGTATTTGAATTATATTGATGAAATATATACATTATTGTCTATTAAACTTGTTTACCACAGGAAAAAAATCTAAATTATGAAATATTAATGAGATCAATACATAAAATAAGGACAAACAAGTTAATGCATTTTTAAGAATTTTGGAGGCTGATTCTAAGAAATCAAATCCCCAAATATTTACCTATATCAGGAGTTACATATCTAGGTCATCATCATCATCATTCATAGCGTGCCAACCCTGGATGAGCCAAGGCCTATTGAACAAGTTTCTTCCAGCCACCTCTGCGGGCAGTTAAGCTCCTTCCATTTCTAGTCCCAAGGTGTGCAAAAAATGACCGTTGAGCGACAAACAAACTCAAACTCTACCCTCTTAGCTGGGGTCTTCTTCTTCTTGCGCTGATGGGTTTTACTAAGAAAAATTCCTTAAGGGTTTCATATCTTTCATTCTGATAACATGTCCAATCCAATTAAGACGGCTTATTTTAATATGATGTACAACATTTGGCTCTTTGTAAAATTGGTAAATTTCTGTGTTGTATCTTCTGCACCAGACACCATTTTCTTTTGTACCTCCAAAGACACTTCTTAAGATCCTGCGCTCAAACAAGCTCAACAGCCTCTCCTCTTTTACTGTCAAAGTCCAGGTCTCCGAAGCATTGGTCAAAAAAGGACATATAAGCGTCTTATAAATTAGTAACTTTGTTTTTTGTGATAGAAAGTTAGTTTTCAATATTTTAGGCTAAAAAGGGCTTTGTTAGTTTCAGCTAAATGTCTTCTTAACTCTTTGAGAATGTCATTATTTTTAGTTTACATCAAACTGAGATAAATAAATTCAGCAACAATTTCAAATTTATAATCCCCAATGAGAAGATGTGTCTGAGTATATTGGGTTCTAGTTACAGGAAAATATTTAGTTTTGTCTTGATTAATAATAAGCCCTGTTGGTCTGGTCTCCCTCAATAGCTTCAAAAGCTTTTATAAAATATTTTTTTTATTTCGGGCTCTAGTGTGATGTCGTCAGCAAATGCCAACACCTGAACCGATTTATTGAAAATATTTCCCTTGGTATTGACACCAGACTTCTTGATGATTCTTTTCAGAGTGGTTTTAAATAAAATGCATGAGAGAGTGTCCTCTTGTTTTACTCCCTTTTAAACAGGAATATCTCTAGAAAGTCCCTTTATCAGAACCCTGCAGGAAGTAGAGTTGAGAGTCATTTTCAGCAAATTAATCAGTTTCATAGGAATATCAAAATCATGCATAGCCTTAAATAATTCATTGCGGTTTATAGAATCTCATGCCACCTTGTAGTCAATGAACAAAATATGGAAATCAATATTAAATTCATGACATTTATCCGTAATTTGTCTAAGATCAAAAATATGACCCACTGTGGATTTACGAGCACAGAATCCACACTGATATTCACCAACAATATTATCTACAGGCGAGATAAGTCTTCTACAGTAATTTGAAAAAACACTTTATAGCAAATGCACAATAAGCTTATACCTTTATACATATATATACCTAGGTATTAACTCAAATACTTATAAACCATGTACACATATATGATGCCATAATTCATTGACCATAGTGACTAGTGTTTCTTGACCAAGCAGTAGCTGTGAATATATATTTTTATTGGTATGAGATTTTTAGGATGTGTTGATGCTGATATGTCATGTATTATTGTCAACACTTGATTGTTGATCATTTACTGAAATATTGTCTTTTGCTAGGTAAAGTCACAGGTTTCAATACAACAAAAATATAACATTCACTGTTGAAACACTGATTATTGCTGAAGGTGACTTAGATGTATATGAATCATTTACCATCATTTCAAGTGATGTACTAATATATAAATCAGATACACTCTGGCAAATTACATTCACCTCAGTCTCAGCAATGTTGGTGTGATCTTCATGATGTTGTAAACAAAACTGAAATTTGTATAAGAACACAAGGCAACATCAATCCTACATTTAAGTTTGCCATGATTGCCAAGCTAACAGTCCATGCTACTGCAAATGTAGTCAAACAGCTCATATACACATTTTGTCTTTTGCTTAAAGTCAATTACATACATGTACGATTGATTAATGTTATCACGTTTTATCTTTTCATAGTTAGTGACATCAAACTAAGGAAATGTAGCATAGCCTTTTGTAAGACTATTTTGGTCCCCTCTGTTAAATATTCTGTTGATAGTCAGAGATTTTGAATGAAATGAGTAGTAATAGACTGTAATTCTTGTTGGTTAGAGTTGGATTGCTATTGAAATCAGAAAATGATGGATAGCAGTTATGGCATGTGATAAGTTATTGCGTTTGAAAATTTGTTACAATGCCTTCTGTAAAAAGCATCTTACATGAGGTATTACAACATTTTTAAAACAGCACTAACATTCAGAGGCAATTTTTGTATTAGAAACCTCCTTTACAATTTCTTTACTTTAACATTATAAATGTTCCTATTGTAAACAAGTTTACATGAAATGCTTGAAATATTAATCATTTGCATACCACAGCATCTTCATATACAGTAAATTTCACAAATTTAATATATCACTTTTCTGTTAAGTTTAACAGCAAGTAGAAAATAAGCTATGAAAATCAAAACCAATATTGTGGTGAGCTATTATATAATATTTACATTTACACTGTGCAGATTTAAATATTGCATAATCATTTATACAACACTTAAATATTCATTGTGTTATAGATCATATGGAAACACATCATTGATCTATATTATTCATTTTTTTGTTTAATTTAGCATAAATTTAAATTTTACTAAGTATTTATCTACATTTATAATATCAATTTTAAATTTTGGCAATATTTTAAATAATTTATTCAAAAATTGTTTTACAAAATTATGTTTCATTTGTTTTCATTGACCGAAGAATAACAGATGCCAATTTTCATTTAAAAATAAATCAAATTTTAGTTTGGTCAACATTTGAAAAAAGATGATCTCTTACCTCTTTATTCTGCTAGTTCATGGTTATTTTTGTGCTTTGGTTTCTTACTTGGTTGATAATTCTCTTTCCATTTCTTGTCTAATCAGAGAACATTGTATTAATTTGGCTTGTAAATATTAAAAAAATGATTCTTTTGATTTAAGAGACAACCTTCAACACAAATTTTCGTCAATTTCTAAATTTTCCCTTTTTACAACAAAAAAATTTTTTTTGTCTTCCTATAAAGAAATATTTTTTATTCTTTTGAAGGAAATTTACAAAATTTTACTAAGTAATATTGTTGAATTTGAAACATTTATTATATTTTAAAATAAACATTTTTTTTTCGGATATTTAGTAGAGAAGTATAAAGTTAATTTCATAAAATATATGTTTTACATTGCAATAGTGCACATAGCTTTAAGTTACTGAAATAAAAGCTTAATTTGTGAAATTATTTGCATACCTAGACATTTTGAGTTTTAAGAATTGTTTTTATTTATTTTGTTTTATTTAACAAATAGCAAAACATTAGGATGTAAACCAAACTTTTCAATATTCAAAGCTCTCTATTATTTCAACAGTGTCATTCTGTTGACAAAATGCAACATCTGAGAATTGTAATTATGTTATAATCTTAATTAATAGTAAAATGAAAATTATCTATCAAATGAATGTTTAAATTTTTATGTACTTTTAATACTCATTCTTTCTACGAATATTATTAAGTAAAGTTACAAAAGAAAAACTAAATGTTATCATTATAGCTGAATATTCCACTTATGAATTAATTGAATCATTAAAAAAAGCAAAAAAAAAAAAATTGTACAAATTACTAGATATTTGCATAAATAAGGACATTTTTGCTGTAAAATATTTACTCAATTAAATGTTAGCAGACATCAAATAGTTTTCGAATAATTATAAATTTATATTTAATTTCTATTTTGTAATGTGTAAGTAATTAAAATTTGTGAGTGAGAAATTTGAACTTGGAAATAATTTCTTATAATCATGTTTCTTCACAAATAATTTTTTTTCTAATTAGAATATCAATATGTTTAATAATCATTATTTACTAAATTAACCTTTTAAATATGAATATATCTCCTGCTCATATCAAAAAATGACCAGTCATTTCTTTAATTAAATCATTCACTTGTTTTCATGTGCTTACTTTTTTAAAAGCAAATATGAATGGATTGCTTTGTATAACCTGTGTGAAAGTGTTTTGTTTTCTCTATTTCATTGCTATTTTTTATATTATAAAAATAATATTTTTTTAGCTATTTTTTAAACAAATTATACGAGCTGCTAATTTTAAAATAGCTATAAATAAAAAATTTTTAATATGAATGTAGAAAAATAAATTCAGCAATACATTACTTAATTAAATTATGCGTTAAAGAAAAAAATTCAATTACTCATTTTATTTAATGCTATAAGAGTTAAATAAAATATTGTTCAGTGATAATATAATGTTTCCAATTATAAAATTTTATATATATGTTTGACATCAGATACTTATTATATTCTAAATTCTTAGAGTGCATAAAGAGTCTTAAACTTGTAAAAAATAATAATCTTGTAATTAATAAGATATTCATTATAAAATTTGAGATTATTCTGTATTAATATGATAACTATAATTAGTAAAAAATAAAAATGTTTTAAACTAAATCCAAAAAAGTATTTAATAATAAAAGGAAATTATAATGCAAAACATGTAATTCTTATAAAAGTGCCTTCCTAAATCATTGGGGAATTAATAATTAAATTTTTTGCTGAAAAAGAAGGTAAGTTCTCAATTTAATAAGACACTGACAGTTTCCTATATTTCAACTTGTTGTAAATAATGACTTGAAGTTTCAATAGTTATTGAATAGAATAAAAAAATTTTGAGTAATGTAATAAATATTGCTTACTTTTCAAATTTCATACAAAAATTAATTTATATTTTTAAAAATCGGTAAAAAAATTCCATGTACAAAATGTTAAAAATTTCTGTCTTTTTACAACATTTATCTAAGTTATCATAAATAGTTAATTCTGTAATATGAATGTTATATGAATTCCAATGTTAGAAAATAAATTAATTTTCCATTATTAACCATATATTAAATTATACTATTTAAAACTACATATTTCCATTGTATTTACAAGTTCAATTTCATTAACTCTACAGCCTGCTGTATTGGATATTAGTTAATAACATCATTAGCTATTTAATTTACTTAAATTTATTCAGTTAAATGAAATATGTAGTGAAATTGTAGCATTAATCAGATAAAAAAAATTCTGAGTTTTATTAAATTTTATCATAGATTTTACAATCTCATTAGTTACTTAACTCATTAATTTTCTCTTTCAAATAAAAAAAGAAATCAGTATAAAATTGAAAGATGTTTATGTTAGGTACACTGTTATTAAATGTGCACTTGTCGATAACAGTAAATAATTCATTTACCAATATCCTCTTTTAAAAATCTTTCATCAAAAAAATATTTTTATGTGCATCATAATTTTAATTGTTTTGTCATACACATATCTGTTTCATTAAACTTCAAACTATGTTTTCATCTTTAATTAATTTTATATATTTTTATAAAAATTTACAAAAAAATCTTATTCATTTTATCTTGGAGTAGTTACTGACAAATAATCATTGACTTTTTCAAATGAAAAGTCATTAGCTTACAAATAATTATATCAGCTTTTTTTTAAAATCCTTTTTAAAATTGAAAAATTTTACGCAAAAAGTGAAATTGGAAGTTAACATAACTATTTTGTATGAACTCTTTTTTGATATTCTTTTATTGCATGTGAATACAATAAATTTGATATTGTTGACTGAAGTAGTTGTTAAAATTGCATTAAATGTTAATTTATTTCTGAAATACTTTGTTTTTATCAAATAATTGATTATTTACATAAAAATTATCAAATTTACATCTCTTTATTTTTATCTATTTTTTTGCAATAAATTTATTAAATATTTTAATGTTTTTAATTTTTCCAGGTATAGATTGTACTTTTTGCATGTCTCCTTCAGTTTGGCAGAAAAAGTGAGTTAACATTAGGTTTGTAAAATTTATCTTGAAATTATAGTTTCTTACCACAATATTATTTTAATGTCTTTTTAAAATAATAATAGTAACACAAAATAATAAAATCACAAGATTTTTTCATTAGCTTTTATGTTATAAAAGTTTTTTTTAATGTTGAATTTTTAAAAGTTATATTTAAAATGAATTTCACGCCTAATACAAGTTGCTTTATCAATGTATCTCCTCTTTTCTTTGTCTTTTGCTTTATCAGTAATCTCTGAAAATGCTAATATTAGTATTTGCTTTTGTAAAGATGACAGGTGTATATAAAAGATAATTTGCAACTTATTTTAATCATTTACATTCAATTGAATGTTTTGAAATTGTAATTTTATTTTTCTAATTAATTTGCAGTATTTATTCCCATTTTCTTTGTAAATTATGTTCATTTCTTAGTTATATTTTTTTATCTTTAATTCCTCTATAATTGTATTATAAAATAATGTGGAATGTGAGTTGAAAATTATAAAATAACTTAGAATTGATAAAGTTATCCTGAAAATATTTATGTAAAATATTATGTTAAAATTATTTGTAAATGAAAGTGATTTAAAATAACCAGAGAATTTCATAAAAGAAAATACATTAGCTCATTGGAATTTTGCTTACTTTACTATAAAATTAAATGTAAATAAAACAATAGAATTATATTCTTAGTGGAAGGATTAATACATAAATTTATTTTGACAATTATTTCATATATTCTGCAATATTTTATGTTGAATTAATTTATATCTTTTTTTGATTGAGTTATTGAATCAGGATTTGCATTTCCAGTTCAATTATTTCCAATGAAGTTAATGAATACCAGTTGAGAATTTCTTGTTTAGGTTATGAGATCTGTAGTGTATAACTGACACAATATCTATTAAGACCAAACTATTTGATAAACTCTATTTTTCTCAATTATACAGAATTAATATATAAATGCAAAGAATTCAGTTATACACAATAGGTTTAATTATGTATAATTGAGAAACGTTTTCAAAAGAGCTTCATTTTAAAGGAAAAGTGCAGTAGTAATGCATTTAGCAATATTTTTTATATAAATCAAAAACATAATATAAAACTAAATAAAATTATTCATTTTATATTTTAGGGTTCATTTTTTAAAACTGTTTTAAATTTTGACATGCAAATCTCTTTTTAAAAATCTATTTAATTACATAAGGAAAAATTAGATAAACATATTTGCTTCTTTAAAATTATTACTAAAGATTGCTTTTCTAATTCTCCTACAATTTTAAAATATTTCTTGGACTAATTATTATGAAAATTTCTGTCTTTCATTTGTATTTTTTAAATTTAAATTCTGAATAACTTCCTTAAATTAACTATCTTTTTTCCTTTCTTATTCAGGTATTTCTGCAATAGGAATAAAATTTTTTAATAAAAGTAATGAAAAGGAAAAAAATCTGAAACAAAAGACTTCCTTATGTGATTCTTGATATTGGAAGAAAAATTCATAAATTCCTATTCTAAAGGTTGTTTTAATAAAAAGAAACAAAACATTTTGAGTATGTTTCCCTCCCCCCTTAATTGTTTCTATGTTCAATTTCCACCTCGGGTATGGGTGCTTGTAGTAGTTTGAATTCCACTTTAAATTATAATTATTGATTTAATTAGCACTTGTTTCCAAAAAAGTGAACTAATTAAAATGTTCAAATTTATACGTAGATGCAAAGATTTCATTATAGTAATCCCATGTCGTAATCCAATGCCACTTCATCAAAAAAGTATTCTCTGTATTCTCTAATGTTTTCCAGTAAACATAGCTCCTAGGAATTACATAAACTTGAGTAAAAGTTGCTTGAAACAAGGTAGAGATTATGACATTTTTTTCTTCCAAATTGATCAAGCTGAGTATAGCAACAATGACACAAAAGTTGGCTAAAGAAATGCAGAAAAAAGAGATGCAAAGAATCCCATTTCCTTCAAAAAAACGTTCATTTATTGTTATGATGAAAAGAAATAGAAAAATATCCAAATAATAGTAGATCTCTAAACAATATCATGCTTTTAACATTGAAACACATATAAATTGAGACAAATTTATCAGATTAAGCTTATTGTAAAATCATGTGTTTAATTTATTTTTTACAAAACAATCATTTAATGCCATTCGCTTTTTTTCCCCATAATTTTTTTACCTTATATTGTAATATTTATTTGTTTATTTTCGAATGGTTTCACAGATCTTTCAAGGTACTTCAAGGAATCTGATAAATTTATTTTTTATTATTAGGTCTGTAAAACGATTGCATTTTGCATATTCTTTTCTTTTAAATAAAACTTTCTTTATACATGTCATTAAAAAATAATAATTCTTTGGGCATTTATTTTTAAGTATTGAATTTCTATGTAAATATATAATTAAAAAAAATAATTTTAAAAAATAGTAATTTTAAATCAAAATATGGTTTCTCATATAGTATAAAAACCTTAATATATTATTCATAATATGTATAACCTTCACATTACATATAGCTTTAAATTTAAAATTTTATTTTACACTAAAAAATTTCCTTTATATACAATAATTTGCACAATGCGTGTTTTTTTTTTTTTTTTTTTTTTTGTATTTGTTTTTCTGGAAAGACTTAACAATAAATAAATAGATAATATGTTAAATTCATTCATTATAAATAATTTATTTTTGTAACTAATATAAATGATTAATAAATTTTATAGAGAGTTTTGTTATATAAAAATTAAACCTAAGCCTGTGGCAGAGCCAATGTGAGCCAAGCTCTACAAAGCCCGTCACTATTTTACTGAATGAGAGTTCCTGGATTGCTAAGCATGTGTCCTGATTAGGTGGTCAGTCTAATGCAAAACCTCTAGTGGTAAGTTCCCAAGCATGCTTGGTACTCAGTTTATTGACCCACTGAAGAGATGAAAGATCGATCCTTGGGCAGGGCAAGTTAGACTCAGATCTGGGCTTTGGGAGCGTGAAATGCTACCTCTAAGTCAGTCATAAAAAATAAAATAATTATAATCAAGGAAGTGCAAAAAAATTTTTTTCAATGCATTTAAAAAAGTTTCATTTTTTTTTCTTTTAAATAGTTATTAGAATTTACAATATTATGGCTGTTTATATTGTATTTATCCACATATTTATTTAATTGTAAAAGATATTTATTTTTTAAAATAATGTTTGTAAAAACTAGTCAAACATGCTAAAAATTAAATGTATTCTTAATTTTTGATTATATGTAATACGTATTTAGTTATTCAATGTTTTCAGCCCTCAAGTCACTGCATTTCCATGTAAAGTTGAAAAAAAGAATGCTAGGCAAGAAAAAGTTAATGTGATTATTCTTAAAAAGGAAGATAAATTATTAATTGTTAGAAGACCTGACAAAGGACTTTTGGCTGGTATGTGGGAGTTTCCTAGCATAATAATGGCTGACAATTCATCACCTAAGACAAATTCAGATGTGCTGAATGCTATGATAGAAGATTTAGGTCTACCAGTACATATCCTTGCAACAAAACAGTATGTAGGAGAGGTAAATAAGTATTTTTACTATCATACTTTGTTTTCATATCATGTTTTGCTTAACCTTTGTCATTATATATTAGTAAATACAAAAATCTTTGCTTTTAATTTATAAAATGCTATTTTAATTATAGTTAAATGTTTTGTATTAATATAGTTACAAGTATATTGAAAATAAAAGTATTCTTTCGAAACTACCCTTAACTAGTTTGTTTCCATATTTGATGCAATGCATCCTTTTATACTTGTCAAGATAGTATATTTTTTGTATATTTTTAGATTTTTACTTTTAT
The DNA here is from genome assembly GCA_037975125.1 of Latrodectus hesperus. Lineage (NCBI taxonomy): Eukaryota > Metazoa > Arthropoda > Arachnida > Araneae > Theridiidae > Latrodectus > Latrodectus hesperus. Next base: position 68,630,787 of record CM075856.1, on the reverse strand, counting down.
ATAACAAAACAGATTTTTTAACCATGAATAAATTTTATCAAATATGTTAGTAGTTGTCATGCGTAATATGTTTTCTTGTAATGCCAATTATGCAACTGGTACTGACAACCAACTATAACTTGCAACTGTATTCTACTAACAATATATTCTAAAGAATTTCTTACATTGCTAATATAATTTTTTGCATTTCTAATATAATTACTCTCACACAAGTCACTGAACAATAATTTATATAAGTCTCTTAACATACATTCGGTGAATGAAAAGAATATTTAATAATAATAAAAAAACTATTTATAGGAAACAAATCTACAAATTTGAGTAAGATAAATTTTTGGAAATTAAGTCATTTATTTCAATAAACGAAGGGGGTAAGCTCTTTCCTGTATGTTAAATCCTTTAACATTTCATGTATTTAAGATGACAATTCTTGTTCTCACTAATAAAGGTAAGGTAATCCATAACTTTATGCACACAACAACAAACATGTTAAAATATATTTTTTTATATATTTTATAGGTGTGCTACTTCTCTATCCTGGGGAATATTTTCCCCCCTTTTGAAAATTTCCAAAATTAAGATTTTAAATCCAAAACTATAAATTTACTTCCAATAAGTAATGTAAAAATAAATTAAAGGTACTGAGACTAGTTTCATCTGAAATTTAACTGATTTACAAGGTTTCTCAGTCTTAATCACACAGTCAGGATATAAGTCTTATTAGATATTATCTGTGATGTCACCATAGAAATTTGAAAACTCATTTTTCTCTGGAGCTGTTATGGTTTCAAAACATATGTTAGTGATTAGTGGAGATGAAAAGAAGTGAGGTGGAAAGGGAAAAGAGAAAAATTTTTTCACATTTCACAATGATAGATTGAAAGAACTGAATTGTTGTTTTCGTAAATCACTGATATTAATAAACCTGTTTTTGACAATGTGGTTAGAAATATATTGCATTCACAATAATTATTTGAAATAAGATGTGATTGGGCATCCACATAATTTTAGAGGGAAATATATATTTTAAATTAACTAAAGTTCAACATCATTACATCAGTTTCATTCCGTTAAATTCATTCTCAATTCAACAGCTCATTCGAAAAATATGAAGATTTTATCTGTATAGATGTAGAGTTATAATAATTTTACAGGATATATGTCAAATACACATAACTTATACAACAAAATCTTTAATTCTATCTTGACAATTACTAAGAAAATTTATCCATTTCTTAGTTTTTTTTTTTTAAACTATTTGAATCGGAAAATTATTTCAAATTAATCTTTTTCAAAAAATGAGCTAAATAAATAGAATTAGGAAACTACTGTTTACAAGTGCATATATATGGTGAATGTATAACTTTGCATGAATACTACCTTACCAATAATTATAATACCAAAATTTAAAGAACTTTTTGACTAATACCAAATATATATATTATGTGGGTCTTTGTTTTGGCAATATTATTTCTAAAGAACAAACAAATTTTTAAAGATATATCAATCAGATATACATGGTCTAGTTAACTGTATCCTCTTGTGCTTTAAATTATAATGAATAAATAATTACAAACACAGTTAATTTAAAAATAAATTCCTTACAAAGTTTTTCAACCTAAAACTTACTATTTTTATTTTTCTGTTGATTCTCATATTTAGTATACATTTCCTAGTTATCTCTATAGGGCATTTTTCGATTCATATTTACAATTAGATTTTCATTTAGCATTAGTTTTTCTTTATTAAATGACAAATTAACAATAAACATCCATATAATTGTGATTAAATTATATATAATAAATCCGAAAAATAATGCATAACAAGTAATGCATCGGAAAAATAATACATTTAAATTCAATATTATTTAATCTTGTTGAATAATAGTTCAATTTTCTTTGAAAACATTTTGACTGAAAAAGATACTCTGACTAAAAAGTGATAAGGAATTTTTTGAAAAAATTTACTACATTTATAATGTATATTGCACTTTTTTAATGAAAGAAATCTTGTGAGTATGGAAATTGAAATTTTGAAATTAAAGCTTCGCTATAGTTGCTGAGACCTTTAGAAATATTTATGTTTATATTTTAACCATAATTAATGGCAAGAAATATTAATGGAAAATTTGATTATATCTTAGGTGATTCATCTGTTCTCACATATTCATACAACATACATTGTTGATTATGTAATCATTGACAAGTCGATTAATATAAAGCCTTCTAAAAAGGAAACTAAATGGATAATGGAGAATAAGTTGAAGACAGAAGCTGTGTCTACAGCTATGAAGAAAGTTCATGCTCTTTTAAATAAACTAAATAATTCAGATAATAGTAATAAGGTAAATATTTTAAAATTTAATATTTGGGTAATCTGTAAATTTAATAATGTTCGCATGCTAATTTTTAAAGATTGCTGTACTTATTTGATTGTTTTTCTGTGTTACTGGGTTTCTTTCATTTTAAGAAATCTTTATGGATATAGAAAGCAATAGTTGCCAAGTTTTCTATTGAATTTAGTTATGAGATTCATATGTTCTGTTTTTTAATTGTTTCACTTTTGATTTGTGTTTTGTTTTGCCACCAGAATGGTAATTCATTATCAAAGAATTAATTACCATTTACATCTGACAACCTATTTTTTTCAATTTTTTTTTTTCTTAGATTTAAATGTTATAAATCTTGCTCATCTTCAGTTTAAATTTCATCTGGTTTAAATTTGGTCAATTAAATATTTAAAGTACAAATAAGTTATTATTTTAATTAAATAAATTCCAATTTTAAATGAATTGAAAAAATTGGTTCTGACATCGTTTCAATTCATTTCAATCAATCAAGTTCTTAAAATTAAATTTCAATTTATATTTATCAATGTAAATCAGAACTTATTTCGATTAGTTTTGACTTATTTTTAAGTGATAAAAAGTATAATCTGCTTTATGCTTACTAATTAGATATTATCTGTTAATCTATATTAAAAAGTCTTAAATAATGATAGAAAATGCAGGATAAGTGCAGAAATTAAGCCAATTTTTGAAAGTATTATTTTTTTACCTTGTGACCTAGCACCACAAATAAGATTGATAACTAGAATTATTTTTCAATAAATATATAGATACTTATCATATATATGCAAAATGTTTTTTACTATTTTTGCATTTTTTGAAAAGAATGTTTTAATATGAAAAATGATAAAATGTCTTGGACATAATAGATCTTAACCCTTTGTGGTTCAGTGTTCCAGGTGATGGAACACCAAACTTTAAATTGTTACCAAATCGTTGCATTTTATGATAAATAGATGAAATTTAGCTTAAAATGGTCTTTAAACTCTCTTTTTTGATAATAGATGGCAGCACTGCATAAGACGATCAATAATTTTCAATTATAGCAGATTATTTAAATCTTTTTATTTATAAGAAATATTTCCGAATTTTTTTCTTATACAAAAATATTTGTTTGAAAAGAAACTTCTATGTTATTTTGTTGCCTGTACCTTGAACTATTGATTCTATATTACTTTAAATTTTTTACACATAAAGTATACGCAGATTTATCTGATAAAACAAAGTGTTCCATCCCCTGGAATACTGCACCGCAACGGCACTTTTCCTTTACGCAATTTAGAGCACAATTAGCCTTGAACTCAATACTAAGGGAAGCTGTGTTTATTTTTTACTGATTTTTCTCTTTTGGGGTGTAATAAACTAATGTTGAGGAATGTACATGGCAGGATTACTTATATGGATAATATTTCTACACCCTTATTGGCCTCTTGAATTGGGCAGCTTCAGTGTGTGGTATAGGATTATATCAGTTAGTTCGAATCCTCTCTAGTTAGGAAAACATTATTTTTATGCTCTTGATTTTTGTTTTCACTGCCATTCATTTTATAATATTGTGTACATATTTTTTTGAATTTATATATTTTTAGCGTATGTTTCGCAAATGTAATTTTAATTTCTAGTTAATTTGTTAATTGCAAATAAAGGGCAAGTAGAGGTCTTAATCCTTCTGAAGCAATAAAAATGCTTCAAAAATTGTCCTCTATTAGTAAAATCAAAACATATGGATAGTGATTGTGATACAGAGAAATTTGTTCCTTAAACCACTTGATCAGTCTCACTGACATCCAACACTCAGATAATGTGTTGGATGCCAGTGAAACTGATGGCGATGATTTATCTCAACCAGGCTCCTCTATGCAGCCCTTACTTGGAAAACATTACTTGGATAACTAAAAAAATTGTACAGAAATCTTTATTTTATTTTATTCATTTTTTATGGTGTAGAGTACCAGGCCTTCTTGTGATACACCCTGGACCATGCTAAATCTGCTATGCAGGTTAATGCATTGTTTTTTCATTCATATGCAAAAACATTTACGCGTGTGTGGGCTTCACTGCAATGCTTGCTTTTTACGACCTTTGCGACGCAGTGTACCATGTGATGGAACACCCATAAAATCGAAATGGTACATGCAATCTTTACAAAATTTTCACTGTATACTCATATAGGCCTAAATAAATAACCTACAATTTTTTTTTGTTAATATTTCAACTTTAAAGGGTAGCACTCCTGAAAAGGTTAAACTGTTGCAAGAGTTGTAAAAAAAATGCACTTAATGACACAAACATTGTTTATTGTTTAGAAATACAAGGAAAGAAAAAAGGTGTGGTGATGTCCTTTTGCATTAAAAAAGACTCATTTATTAAGTAAAAACATGTAATTGTACCAAGACTTTTATTGGATATTATTTAGTTGATGGCAGGAAACATTAAATCCTCTTAAAATTAGATTATTGGGTTTGCCCTCAGATTACTGTCTATTAGTGGAATTAATTATTCACGACTCCATAAAGTCAATTTTCTGTATGCCAATGTTACCTAGATTTCTGTTCCATTATTAGAAGTGAACTATTTTCAATGAATGTTGGTTCTGAGTCCATTCTGAATGGAAATAACAAGAAACTATCATACTCAAGTTGAAGCTCATTTTCCTTTAGCATATTTACTCGCAGTGGATTTTTTCCTATATTACACTCTTCAGTAACAAAATGTCAGTCTTGCTAAAGATTGTTATAGTTATTCAAAACTTATTTTTTTTATCTTTATCTGCCTTGAACTTCCTAAATTAAAAATCGGTTAGTACTTCCTACTCATTTCTGGTACAGGATTAATAAACTAGGGCTGTCTCTAACACTCATATGATAGAAAATTCTGCATCAGCCTCTTGTGGCTTGCCATCGGCCGTTTAAAATGAGATTGAGAAATCCAACTCTTTTTGTCCAAAATGCCATCAATACCAGACTTCTACTAAACATATCTTGGAATCTTTGGGTCTCCTTTGGGAAGAAATTTATTCTTCCCCTTTTCTTGTCTCAACATTTTAAAGGTTAATTGAGCAATGTATCTGCTCTGATTTCATCAAATTGGGTTAAAGATTAACCGCGACTATTATTCACTATCCATATTTCCTTATGTTCAAAAGATCTATTTCCTTATCATTGTAGTGTAGATTAATGGAAATATCTTTATTACATTGATATGGTAACAGATCTACATTATATTGATACAAATCACATTGTTTTATTATGTACAAAAAATTAATCAACAAAGATTTTCATTGGAAATACGAATTCACTTATGTACTGTAATAAACTGTTAGATTTTGTGTCAATTTTTCAAACATCTATTTGATATGTTAAGCCAGAACTTCATCTCAAGAAAGTTTTGTTTTTTGGATGATTTGAAGTTTCTAAGGAATAATTCATTCAAGGATGCTAATATATAATCTCATTATTTGCCTCCTTCAGTTTGATAGATTGACTTAGATCTTCAATAATTATTAAGAGGTTGAGTCATTTAGAATTTAATATTAACTTTGCTTTTATGAATTTTCACGTGTTTAATATACTGACCAACTTTTAAAAATGAAAATTTTGTCATAATACCAATGATATGAAAAGGATTATCAATGATAATTTTGCATTCTAAACCTTTGGATTATTGAGTGTAGGTTTATTAATTGAACATAGAATTTATTTAATTGATTTAAAACAATTTTTAACTACTTCTGATATTATTTTGGGTAAAAGGTGAAATGAAAATTGTTTAGTCAATTTGCTATCCCCCAATACATTTTTTAAAAATTGAATAAATATGCAATAAATTTCTGAGTCATGTCTTGTATGAAGCAAATCAATAAAGCTTTATGTTAAATAAACTTTTCCTGAAATTAAAAGTTTTGCTAATACAAAAAGATTGCCATTTGAAAGCTAATTACTTTCTGGAATAATTTTAAATATCTATAAAAAATTTAAGACTTTTTTATAGAAGCTCTAAATTGTATTAAGAAGAAAGTAAATGTCAAATTCATCTATATATTTCTCTTATTATTTGTCTTGTATAAATATTAATTTTAATTAAAATTTGTTTATTGTTTCGCTTTATAATTTAAGTCTCATAGGAAACCAAGGATCCTCTTTTTTGTAAAGAATATTGCTTTATTATTTGGCTGCAGCAGTAAGTATTGGATAAGATATCAAAATTTTAAAAAACAATAGTGTTTGTTGATTTTTTATTTTACAAAAATTCTATGTAGTTATTTAATTGTACAAGATTTTTTTGGGTCTTTAATAATATTAATTATATTGTAGCTAAGTTTCTGTTCCAAATTAAATTTTTATAAGCGAATAACATTTGTTAAATGAATAACTGTAAACACGCATAAAAGGAGGCTATGATGTAATTATTTCAAGAGAACCATTTATATATAAATATTTATGCTGAAGAACTTTTAAATTACAAATTTTTTAACTTATAAATCATTTTATTTGGATATCAACAGCTACCCATGCATTATTATCTTTTAAAAATATTTTCTAAAGAAAGACCATTGTTAAACGTAATTTTGCCTATGTCTAATTTTGCTAATTTTCTTAATGTCAATTTTGTATTTTTCTAGGTTACAAGTAAGAAACGGAAATTAAATACAAAGGATACAAAGCAAACATCTTTGAAATCATTTTTTATCAAATCACAAGCTTAAGCAAAAGAAATATTTGTATATATTTTCATTGTACATAATCATGCTATGACATGATTTTCATAGATGTGTTTTTCCTAAAATTGCATTTTATTTTATATTTTGTAATCTAAAAAGCGTATCTGTGATAGAAATTTACTACAAAGTGTCTTTTAATCTATATAAAATTTTCAATAAAATATCATTAATCTTTAAATTACTATTTATGTAAAAATTTTCAAATTAACACTTTTGTATTTTGGATGTTTACTATATAGCAGTTAGTGCACATGAAACTCTACTCATCTGTTTACAATGATTTTATGCTTAAAAATATCTCTGTTGGCTAAAGTGAATCTTAAGTGTGTGTGTGTCATCTTAATCTGTATTTTGAATACCATACTTCCATGTTAAAAATCTGTAAATTTAATCTATAATTTATTCATTTATATCGTATCAGAAAAATAGGATTTTTTGTAGACTGTCCTTTTAGATGATTTTGATCACTTTTTAACGTTTATTTTTTAATATAACATAATGTTTCACTATCTATATATTTTTTCATTTTATCAGGCAAAGTAAACAAGTTACAGGGTGCTAAGCTTGATTAATGGCCATTTAAATGGTCCTTCATTTTTTCCACAGTATTTTGCTTATCATTTAGAAGCTTGTGTGTTGTTTATTGTGATAGAGAAAGATGTATTTTTAAATTTGGGGTTATATAGAACTACTCAACCTTTTAAAGAATGATGGATATAATATCAGAGAGAATTCTATTTTATTACGTATCTCTCGGCGGTATCGTTATTTCTAATGAATCAAAACACCACAAAATACATTGGTTCTGTATTTCAAAAATTAAGCAAATAGGATTTAGCAATCAGTTTATTATATTTTCCTGTTGTACTAAAAATTGCGATTTTAGGTTCTAAAGATGGTACTAAATCATTACCAGACATTAGGACCTATTTTAAACTGCACTTAACCAAAAATAATTAAAAGAATTAAGAAGGTTCCTTGAACATTTAAATATTTTCATCAGTTTCTGTCACATAAATTATCTAATTAAATTCATTTAACTATTTTTTAAATATTCTAAGAGCAATGATAATCGCAAGATTAATTGGACAGAACAAGCCTTTTTTTCAAAATTGCAAAATTTTCTTGTTATTAAATGCAACTCTACTTGCTCATCTAACCTTAAGGCAGAACTCTAAGTAAATGCCTTTGACTTAGGTATTGGTGGCGCAATATTTCAAGAAAAAACGAAGTTTTACAACACCTGTGATAGGGAGTTAGTTACTTGCCATATATGCTGCTTTGATTAAATATATTTGGTACATGCATGAAATGCAAGAATTTATTTTACTTACAGATCAAAAATATTTGCCACATACTTTCATGTTGGATGTTGTCACTTCTTTACTGTTACTGGTCACAAATTACTCATAATGCTTTAAATAACAATTGGACAAATTCATCATGTCACTACCGCCAGATGCGCTTTATTTCCCAATTTATAACAAAATTCAGCACATAGAATTTTCTGTCAACATTCAAATACGTTATCGAGAATTGCATTTATAATATCCAAATCCTATTGAGTATAGTAAAGTAACAAAAGTTAAAACATGATCTTGAATTAACTTTTTTTAAAATTAAAAAAGTTTAATCTTCCCAATTCAGACAATATTATATATTTTGACCTGCCAAACAAAATCTGTTGGTCATTTATTTCAAAATAATTCTAGAAACTTGTTAGATAAATTAACAATTTATGGCATCCCAGTGTCAAAGCAGCAAATAAGTTTTCATTCATTTTCAATTTCTTTGAATTAATTTTTAAAAAAGATTGTGCCATTTAGACTAGAAAATGCATACCATGCCGAAAATCAAGAGTTATTAGACATTATAAATCACTTATTTCTCCTTTTCAAAGCCAAACTAAATGACTTGATTATGTTCACTTTGATCCCTTTGGCTCATTGCTAATCAAGAGGATTTTCTTACTATCTAAAAATGATTGAGAAATTTGCTAGATGACTGGAAGCAATCCCTGTAATATATATTACAGCTGAGATAGTTATAAAGGCATTCTTCAACAAATGTGTTGTCTGTTTTGACACTCTTTTAAACATAACTACAGACTAAATGTATTGTAAAATGGACTACAATAACATTTGTACATTCTTGTTTGACAAAAAGGACTGCCTTCTTCAAAGTTATTTGTTTATATTATAGAAGAACAACCACGTTATATGGCCTGGTATACTATATGTTATTATTTGAGGTTTTTCCTATTTAAACTTACAATAGTACAGGACAATGTTCATTATATTGAGGAAGTTTACCATTAAAGAGGGATGAACCTGATGTTTATCCCTCCTCCAACTCATTTTTGAAAAGCATTTTTCAATACATATTTAACTTTCTTGGTTCCATGCTCTGCATATGTCCAAAGTTTTTGCTCATAAAACATGTCAGAACTACTGACAGCATGCTAATTTTAACCTAGTATAATGGCCATTTGGAATTGCATTTATTATCTGTATTTATCGTGGTGTATACAGAATAGTTCGCTATTCTGTATACAGCTTTATTTTTGGTGCGGTGTAAGCAGAGCTTTTGATTTTATTTTTACAGTTTTGTAAATTTGAATTCTTTGCTTACACCATTGTAAGAATACACAGAAATATTACATATATATTCCTGATTATCATTTTATGGTTTCATTTGACTTTGTTTCTTTGTTGCTCGATAATCATATTTTTTTACTCATAAGTCTTAATTAGCCCTATTGTTTTATAGCTGTTGTAGTTTCCATAAACATTAGAAGTAAAGAATGATTAAAAAGAATCAGATGATAACATAAAAATGAGTTTGCTAAAAAGAGATTTTTGAAATTTTTAGAGCATAATTGAATATTAAATTATATATTCATATTAATAATATTTACAGCGTAAATGGGTATTTTGCTATGCTAGGAAATAGTTAGTAAAATCTTGAGTGTTGGTGAATTAAAGTCTCATAAACATGAACATTCATGTAATTCAAATTTTTACCACCAATGAGAATTTAATCCTTAAAAAATTTATTCTGTGTTCTTTACTGGATTGTTGAATTTTTCGTATTATCGACCAAAAAGTCGCAAATTCATGTGACACTGATTAAGCATTTGCTGAAGAAAAGCTGAAACTGAAGACTCTTTTAACAGTGACTTCTTCGACTGTTCTACTTACAGGTATTTACGCTTTCTTCCTGGCAGCATTTTCAAGTATCCATTCTCTTCATATTTCATTATCAACTTCTAACATTTTTTGACATTAACCCATTAGTAATATGTTCAATGTAACTAAGGTATTACTGACGTTTTGTTCAGTGTTACTAGTAAGTTCAATCTTTCTTTTGCGAAGGCATGATTAAAGATGACACAAGCACGGAAAAATTTCTGCTCTGATTATATGTCTCCTTATAGGTTTGATTAATTTGTATAAGAAGATGTGAAAATTCCCCTCAAGTTTTGGCAAAATGTGAACTATATTGTGGAAACGAGTACACCCAGGTCTATATAGCGAATACAAGTTTCATCAAAATTCTACATAGAATAAATTTAAAGGTGTCTGAATATGGTAACTTTAATTATAAGAATCCTGTATGTGTACCTTACTTAGAATATAAATACACTTCTGGCCACCGTAAATGCAACTCCCTGAAGGAAACATGCAAATAACATGAAATTTACAGTCATTAGCGGAGCGCAGATGCACATCACACGTGCCTGTGGCGCCACTTCAATGCGCTATTGAAGACTTGGAGATTTCTACGATTTCAAGTTCGTCAATTGTGGTTTTTGATCAAGTTTGATTTAGTTCGACAGAGGAAAGATAGCGGCCTATCGAGATAGTGTATTATCTTTCGGGAAAATCGGTAGTTATGTTGGATGAAACCAAACAAATTTAATGCGGATATGTGATCGTTGAATGCTGGAGGGTAGGACGGACCGACATGTTTGATCGCAATTCGTGCACAACTTCACGCGATGGCAGGCAAATTGTGCGTATGACATTGGCATATCGCTCAGCCACATCATGAACCATAGCACAGCACATTCAGCCTGTAACGCATCATCCAGTGTCACCTGCACCGGGTATTATGGTATGGGGCGGTATTGGATATCATACTTGCACTTCTCTAGTACGCATTGTCGGTACTTTAAGCATCCAGTGCTACATGTCCGAGAAGTTGAAGCAGTTTTACCTTCAGGGATTGTCCGCAGCCATATTTCAACAGGATATGGCGTGACCACATGTGGCACGCATTGTCTAAGAGTTCTTCGTCAGTCGCCAGATTAAACTGTTTCCTTGACCAGCTCGTTCTCCGGACCTTTCGCTGATAGAAAATATGTGGTTCATTGTTCATCAACGATTGACATAGATTACATCCCCACCTGCCACACTAAATCAACTTGGGCGACATGTGGATGCTGCTTGGTCTGCTGTACCCTAAGGACACATCCAAAGTCTCTTTGCCGAAGCGTGTGGCAACGGTGATCTCCAACAATGGCTACTACTCTGGCTATTGATTTTGGCAGGAACCACACTTTATAAAAGTCTATAAATTTAATCATTTGGTACTTGGTCAACATGTCATAAAAATTTTTTTGTTGTGGTATCTATTGTCTTTCTTGATGTTGCAAACTGGATGGCCAGCAGTGTATTTTACTCATTCAATTTCCTATTTATCTAAACCCAGAAAAGGTATTTTTTATTTGATTAATAGGTAAGTTTGCGAAACCGGATCCTTTGAAACTTTTCTAAAGCTGGATAACTTGAGGCTCTGCTGTAGTAGTGTTTTGTAAATGTATTAAACTTAGCGATATTTTAAAAACATCTTTGTTATAGATTTTTTCATTTTCTTTTTTAATTTTATGATAAGTTTATTTAATTTTATTTCAAAACTGGTTTAGAATTATTTAATTATGTTTTTTTTATTATTCATTTGTTTTACTGCAAGCATAAAGAACATTTGAATTTTACAAAGTTTTTTGAATTGTAGTTACATTAAGTATTTCAAACATGATAATATATTGTGTTTAATTTTAAAATACATGTATATGTTTCAAATATTTAGGATTTCGCAAAATCTAAAAATCATCTTCATTTTGTACACCAATGTAAATCGGTCAATGACTTTTTCGACTCGAAACAAATTATTTATTTTACAAAAGGCAATATAACGAATCCTTAATTACAAAGATTAATTTTATTTCATATTTCTGTCTCAAAATAATAAGTATTTGTAGAAATCAAGAAATTAACCAAATTGCTACTAATTAAAAAAAATAGAATAGAGTTTCTTTGAGTTGTTACAAATTGAGAAATTTCTGTTCTAAATTTTTTTCTTGCAATCGTATAATTGTAAAAGGAAACCATAATTATGATAGTTATTAAATTGTTAAGAATAATATAGGAGAAAATTTTAATAAAGAGAGAAAAACAAGTGCTAAGTCCTTTCTTCATCTCTGTTAAAAAAAATCTAATTATGTTTAAAGCTGCTTTCTTCCCTTGCATGGTATTAAGATGCAACATAAAATAAAATGGTTGACTTTGTAATGAATGTATACTACAGTCATCAATTTTTCCTGTCCCTAATTTCTGATAGAACGCCACATCGAATTCTAATGTAATCGTTGTGAAAATGTAACACCATTTGCAGCTCTTAGGTGTATTAGAAATATAGCAATTTGTTTTGCCCTGAAGATGTACTTTCTAATTCACACTGACACTTTGTTCTAATTGGCTTTTATGGTGGTTATTGATGGTCAGAAGGCAGTTCTAGGAAGGACGTCGAACGACCTCGAGCATTCCGAAGAAAGTTATGGCGGAAAACAATCGAGTGACGCAGAACATTTCGGTTCGATCTTTGGGCGTTGACAAATAGCATTGTTTGGCATCTGGTTCTTAGTGAGAACGCCGCATGAAATAAGGAGAAAATTTTTTATTTTTTTGACTTCCAAGCCTCGATTTACTCTGCATTTTTATGAAGTAGGAACACCGATTATCAGCGGATCCATTTAGTATTCTGATTCCAGCTTAGAAATGAACATTCCTTTATCTGAAAAAAGAACAATTAGTTCCAGAACAAGGTCTCAGCCGTGCCTCATAAAATAATTAAATTGTTCTGTCACGTAGTGTTCTTTGCAGGTGTTTTTTTATTTGGGAGATTCCAGGTTACGAATATCAAAGGCTAAGAACAAATTAATATTGGTTATACAAAAGGCGTCTTTTGATATGGAAAATGAATTCTCATTTACAATTGTCATGCAAACTGTAAAATCTAGAAATAAAACTTTAAAATTTAATTTCTTTCTTTATTATGTAAACATCACAAATAAATTGTTAGCCATGCCTGTAAAACGTACTGGGAAATTCTTTTTTTATATTTTAATAATTAGAAAAATGGCCGCCGAGGCAACAATTTAACAATAATTAAAGCTGTTATTCAGTTTAATTAAAAATATACCAAAATTTATAGTATAATTTCTGAGAGCACATTAATTATTACAAATTAAAAGTTATTTGAAAAATAATAGACGAAAGATCAAAGTTAGTAGCTTGTATTAAAAACTGAAACAAATTTGTTAATTTGTGAAATGTTTTAATAAACGTGTAGTTTTTTAAACGTTTTTATTTGATGATATTTTAGTTTAAAATATTTTAAATACCACTGTCATCTTTTCCGTAATAGTATGAATTTTAAAACAGAGCACTATTTGCATAATAGTGGCTTATTTTGAAGACTAATATTGGTTTTAGATCAGCATTTCATGCTTCATCACATCGAGAATCCCTAATATCCGATATTAATTTTTGCAGCATCAAAAATTAGTACATTTGTCATGCAAAAAAAATTTCAATCGGACACTATTTTATTTTATTATTGAAAAAAAGAGAAATGAAAATTTTTCGTTCTATAATCAATGCATATTATTCAAATATTCATTTTAATCTAACTTTGCCAATTATGCATTATTTGTCATAGGTTTTAGTGATTTATGTTCTTTTTACAGGAACTATATACTTCAGATAATTTGAAAGAGAAAATATTTTAATGAAATTATTTTCTTGATTATTTTTCTTAATAATTAGTCTTCACTTTCATCAGAACTAAATAATTTGTAAAATGCTACCTTCTCACTCGTTATAAATATCTTCAAATTTTTCATTGTTACTATGCATGTTTCAAACAATTCTTAAATCAGAATTAAACTCCGATAACAATTCTAAAATATGAGCAGCTGTTTGAATTATATGCAAGTTTAATTAAGTTGTTATTTCTCATTGTGAAAAAAAATCACTATCGAAGTACAACATTTTTATATATATAATTAAGTTAACTCTCTAAAATCTTTATTATAGTCATTCTAAAATGTAAAATATTTCAACCAAAAGTCCGAAATCACTAGTTTTCTCTGATAGAGCTTTTGTAAGAAAACATGTACCTAATTTTCGAGAAACATTACGACTTGGAAAAATAATATTAACTATTCTTAATGGCATATAATATTAGCGTAGCTTGATTCAAAATATTGTTTTGCATTATGAAAATTATTATTTTTTTTATACATAGTGCTAGCCACTCAAAAGGCAACTCCGAGAAGATTAGATATATTAAAACAAAATTAGCAAATAACACGTACAAAGATCAAATGACTGAAATTACAAGTTCTTATGAAGTGTGGATGATGATTTTGTTGATGGTGTGATAACTACGTATATGGTGATGTACTGTGCTGATGATTTGCACATCATTGCAAACTTATGATGTTAATTTTACAATATTTGAAAGAAATTCGTGGTGTAGATTAGCTAAGACATCAATTAAGATGTGGGGCACTTAATATCAATAAAATACAAAAATTATAGCTAGTAGAGTTACTTCAGTTTATTAAATATTAAACTTGGGATTGCTTACATATGCATTCAAGTAGATTTCCCTTCTGTGGCGTATCACAGGAAAGACCGAAAACTTGCTTTTCAAAAATCAATAAAATAGAGGGAATGTAAAAAAAAGCATCCGATACCGTGCATATTTTTTCTACCACCAAATGTTATGAATAGATGACAAGTTTAAGAGAGTGAATAAAAAAACATGCTTTGTTCTTGAAGCGAATAAATTTCCGGAATGATGCACATCGTGGAATGAATACGAACTTTGTTTAGTTCACAGCAGCATTAATTAGAGTTTAAATGAATTTAAAAAGTTAGCCAGTAATATCGACATCCTAATATAAGTTTTATTTCAAAAGACTTGAAAATGACTTTTATTGTTCATAATAAAAAAAGTACTTGTTAACTGAACATAATTGCATTTTTATACTGTGGATTGATGATCTTTACCCATACTTGTTTATTAATTATTTATTAAATTTGTATTAACAACTATAAAAGTTGAAATCAAAACAATATCACTTTTTAAAAATATCTTTCGAAATCGTGAACTGTAGAAATAAATATATCTGGCTTGGATTTGAAATCCTTCCACAAAAGCTTTCCTAACACATCTTGTTAAAGAATACCAATAAATATACAGTAGACCATTAATAAAATAAAATTAACAGTTATAAGGAATACATAGGAAATCAAATGTTATATAATTGTTATAGAGTATACAAGGTTAGCGAAATTAAACTGCTACCCAAGGGCTGTTCTTACTAGTCGAAACAGAAAAATATTTAGACAATAAACACTTTGGACAATGTGCTCAAGATTCCTGATATGAAAAAACAGTTTAGAATATAGCCACTAGATGGCGCTGAGGACCAGCATTTTGCAGCAACATATGCAAATGTCATGTACAATAAAAGGAAGATGCTTTTCGTGCTACAATCAGATGAGCATTGCAGAATGTCGACGTTGGTAGAGCAATGCTAGTCACTTTACTACTGCAACGGTGAGAATGCAGCGGCAGCTGTCAAAAAGTTTCGCCTTTTGAAGAAACAACGACGTAGTCGGATGGTGGGTGCTCTCAGAGACATGATGGTGAAATTTGACCGTACATCTAGGCGTCCTGCCGGGAAGAGGAAGAAAAAGGGTTAACAACGCCGTCGTATAGGATGTTGCTACAGCGGACGCGGAAGGCAGCAGTGAATCGTTTCACGGCAGTGTCAGAGTACCGACGATCTCACGAACCTTTGATATGCCCTACTCGGATATACGACACATCATGCGAATTCTAAACATTTACCCGTATAAGATTCAAGTGGTTCATCAATTAGAACGGTATGACCCGGAGATTCGCAAGACATTCTCGCTTTAATTCTCGTGAGTACGGCAGTAGAGGATTTTTGGCCGTGATAGTTATCTATACAATCTATATCGCAGATAGTTATCTATACAATAATAAAGCAGCCAGGGCTATAACTTGTCGAACAGATTATCTACCATAATTACATCCTTTGCCTCGGATGATAACAGATTAATGGTATTCCTAGATACTAAAAGTAGCTTGATTTTGATACCCAGGAACTATTCTCGTTCTCATCTACGGTAGAATTAGTAATGATCCAGAGTTGATAACAGGGAGATACATCGAAATTAAACTACACCTTATTTTGATATTTCAATGTCAACCATCAAAAATATGCTACTATGAACATACTAAGCCAGTTATGAATTGTAGTAAGAAACGAGACATTGCAAATAACATTCTTTGAGATTTCAATATACTTCTGATATTCGGCTATAGAAATATATATACAATGGAACCATTATAGAAGATTCTATCTATTTTTAACACACCTATTATAAATTCTTTCTGTTATAAATGTTTTAAATTTTGATAAAGTGATAACTTCTAGTATATATTTTTATTTTCAAGCACAACAGCGAAGAAATTTTCCTCACAGACTACAAGCTCAAATTCTTAAAGACAAAAACTTCTGATTTATTAGTTTGCTTTATTTTGTAATTTTGCCCACTAGTTCATATTTCTGAGGAACTATTTCAACCAATCACGGAACCAACTTAATGTCGTTACGATTTTCAGTATTAGAGGTCATAGTCCTCGATGGCAATTGCAATTTTTCTTCAGTAACAAGTTAATCATTATATATTCATGTAGTAAAAAAATGTAACCAATAATAAAACATAAACTGCTTTATAAACCCCTGCTGTTCGAAAAGTAAAGTAAGTGCTTCGACCTCTTGAGAGCTCCATGGAGCGCAAAATTAGGAAAAGTTCTTTCATTTAAGACTCTTGTACTTGAGCTAATAATTCTTGGCGAAGAACTTATTGTCTTTGAAGCCACAATATTGACGGAAGAGTTGACGTCCCATTTCATTGAATAAATTAATGGACATTAGAACTGCCAATCTTGTTTTCCTTTTCCAAAGCACCGTGAGATACGGCTCAACGAAACAATAAGAGATGCGATGCAAACAAGGTGATTGTTAAATATACAACTTATTATCAGCAATATTTTGAAGGAAGATTCCTGTTACCACTTAGTATTTTATCTTGTGATTCTAGTTTGAGCAGTACATTCTCCAGAATACAATGACTTTGAAATGTTATAAAAAGTACCAAAAATATAAGATCTGTGTTAAGTAATGACCTTAATTGGTTCAAAAAGAGTTTTATTCTTCATTTGTGACATCATAATTACAAAATGACTATTATTTATATGGAATATGAAGGCATTGTATTGATAACATATATGCAATTTATAGCATTATTATGAAGTGTTGTTCGGAGTTTGAAAACTATTATTTTTTAAATCATAAAGTATTCATTAAATTATTAAAGCAATCAAGATTTATAAATGAAAATTAAGATGCACAAGAGCAAAACTTTGGATTGAATTCCTTTTGCAAGTGAGTAGCTGGGAATCGATATAAAATTTTATTCAGGAAACTATTTTTAGTTCGGGCATTAGTTTCTAAATACATTATTTTTTTATATGCTCGTAAATGAAATACCGGGTGATCCAAAAGTCAGGACGAACTTTAAAAATGAATAATTCGAAAACGAATCACGATACAATGATGCGGTTTGCACCAAACGGATGAAAAAGAAACCGGGTTTTGTGTGGCAATGAAAAAAATAGTTTTGTTGGCGACCAAAAGATGGCGCTGTCGGATTTCTGATGTAGGATTATGCAAAGCAACAAACGATATAAAAAGAAGCAACTGCTACAGGTAATGGTAGTCGAAGCTGGTATGCATCGAAATGCTGTCCATAGTTGAGAAAGCCCTCTTAGTTAAACTGTTTTATAAGAATTTTCGGAAAGTGCCATTGCAGCAATGCGAGCATATCGCTACGTGAAGGGTATGCGAGATAGCAAAGGACCAATAACGTCTTCTGCATTGAACAAAATTGTGAAAAAATTTGAAACTACAGGTTCTTTGGCGTCACGTCAAAGAAGTGGACGTCCCTCAACTGCAGCTGCCACGATTGTGGAGCAGATGGTGCAAGCCATGTCGGCGGCTGCTGCACATGGGGAGTGCAGGGCAGACAGGAGTGTCGTACGGAAGTGTCTGGAGAGCGCTGCGAGTAACTTTGCAACGGTATCCCTACAAGTTTCAACATAACCAAGAACTGAAACCTCCTGACTTCGACTCTCGCCGACATTTTGCGAATTTGGTCTTCAATAAGATGGAAGAGCAGCACGACTGGCTTCACACTGTGCTTTGGACAGATGAAGCACATTTCACACTCTCTGGCGCTGTTAACACCCACAATTGTCGAGTGTGGACCACAGAAAATCCACATGCATTTGTTGAGGTACCCTTGCAACAGCCTAAAGTGACAGTCTGGTGTGGCTTCACTGCTGATTTCATAATTGGTCCATTTTTTTCGAGGAAGTCACACAGACAGGTTTCCAAACAGTTTCTGTCACCGGCAAGCGATATCTAGCACTGTTACAGAACAGCATTGTTCCTGAACTGCAAGCGCGACAGGCACTCCAAACAGTCACCTTTATGCAAGATGGAGCACCACCTCATATTGCTCTGTCTGTGCAACGCCTGCTACGCTCATCATTTGGGGAGGATCGCATTATTAGTCGCTACTTTAATAACGCATGGCCTCCAAGATCTCCCGATCTCATACCCTTTGACTTTTGGCTGTGGGGCTTCTTGAAGTCAAAAGTGTACCGCGACCCCGCATCACTAGCGGCACTGAAAGATGCCATCCACCAAAATGTGTCTGCCATAACGCAAGAAATGCTACTAAATGCTGTGAATGGTGTGGTGACTCGTCTCACAGCTTTACTTGCATGATGGACAGCACATTGAACATTTACTGTAGAATCCATTTTTAAAGTTCGTCCTGACTTTTGGATCACCCTGTATATTAAATGCTGTACAACCACCATTTGTTGGACGGCTATCTTTTTGTGAGAATTTGAAAATTAACGTAAAATAAACAGTTAATTATTCTATATCTTCACTTACAAAATTTCAATTTTAGCAATTAAAAAATAGATATAATTGTAGAAAATTAAATGTATGTATATTCAACTATCTAAAAACTTGAATTTATCAATTAGCTTTATTTAATCAAAAAAAATTGTATATGTATTCACGGAAAGATTCCTGTTCTAAACCAATGGAGTTTTAAATTATAAATGAGCTATATATATATATATATATATATATATATATATATATATATATATATATATATATATATATATATTATATATATATATATGTGGTGGGTGAACCACTTAATAGCTGACGTCACTATTTCAAGTGCCCACTTGAGATGGAGCTCGAGAGGCGCAACAGCTTCCCCAGTGAGCGGGGCAGAAGAGAAATAATCCTAAAGACGTGAAGACGTTCCTTTTTGATAGCAGCAAGACGACTGCTCCTGTCCCCCATAACTTTAAACTTGAACTTTAAATTTCATTCTATTAAGATGCTTAATTGTAAATATCTCAAACTTGTATATATTTATATTTGTAAATACATGTTAATTAAATATTAGGCTTTGTATAAGAATTGTTAATTAGTTAATCGCGCCTTGGCCACTCCCCGTCCCACAAAACTCAGAAGCGGGATTGAGTGAGATTGAAATGATTAGCTGGATTACAAAAATTTTGTAGTGATTGGAATAATTATCGCATCAGATAGTTAGAAGGATTTTCATTAGAAGAAGACGTTACGTTAAGCATCGGTTTGGAACGAGAGAAAGACGTGGATCCTCATCGAACATCTTTGAGAGGTACGTGAACATTTTTCAAAGTACATGATGATATTAAACGATATAAAAGAAATAAGCGTTGCATTGAAAAATTTTAAAGCAGATAAAATCACAATTTTGCATAGATTGATTTTTGATCATGATGGAGATAGATTAAATCGTAAAAGAATTAGAAATTTTGATGGTTTTGATTTTGATATCGAAAGTAATGAGTATCGAGACAAATTAAAAAATATAAACAATGAGTTTTCGCTTGGCGAACTTATTACTGCATCGAACATTTTGAATATTTCTTTTCAAGGATCCAAAGCAGAGCTCGCAGAAAGAATTTTGTCTCTGTTATGTGACCTTGAACTCTTAGCTCAAAACACTAAAGAGGATTCGGAAACTGCTGACTCGGAAAGTGAAGTGGAAGAAGAAATAAGTAGAAATGATTTTTCAATGCAATGCAATATAAGTAAAAAGAAAAGTGCATCTGACTATTTTAAGAAGAATGAAAATGTTTGTGAAAATGATTTTTATGCACATACTGTTATTCCAAGTGTTAATATTAATTATGAAGATATCGAAAGCACTATTACTAAATTTAATGCAGAATCACATGAAAATGTAATTAATTGGATTGATCATTTTGAGGATATGTCGAAATTATTTAATTTATCAGACTTACAAAAATTTGTTATGGCTAAAAGATCGTTAGGAGGAAATGCTCTATTATTCGTTCGGACAGAACCACAAATAAATTCTTGGAAAAAATTGAGACGAGCCTTGATCGATGAATTTTCGTTTGAAATAAACTCAGCTAACTTACATGAGCTTTTGCGTAAAAGGAAAATGCATGATTATGAATCTGTTCAGGAGTATTTTTTAAAAATGAAGGAGTTGTGCAATTGCGGTAAAATTGAAGAATCTGCCTTAATGCATTATGTTATTAATGGAATAAATGATAAACAAGAATACAAAATTGTTTTGTATGGATGTAAGAATTTAAGTGAATTTAAAGAAAAACTCAAAGTTTATGAATTAATAAAAAGTGATTCTGTTAAAAGTAAAAATGCTTTTGATAAAACGAAAACAAAATATAATTCTCATTTTAAATATGATAATTTTGATAAAACGAAAACAAAATATAATTCTCATTTTAAATATGATAATTTCGATAAAACGAAAACAAAATATAATTTTCATGATAAATATAATAATTTTGATAAAACGAAATCAAAATATGAATATAGTAATAGAGTTAATTCTAAGAATGAAAATGTAAATAAAATAAGGTACAATGATGGTTTTGGAAAAATGAAATACAGTGATTTTGATGATTGTAAAGATAAAATTTGTTTTAATTGTGGTGAAAAAAATCATATTTCTAAATTTTGTGAACATAAAGAGAAGGGTATTAAATGTTTTCGATGTAATAATTTTGGACATAAAGCTTCATTGTGTCCAGTAACTAATTCTAAACCTGAAGTAGCAACAATGAATGTTAATGTTAAAACAATACTGAATGATGTAATTATTAATAATTTGAATGTTAATGCATTAATAGATACTGGAAGCCAAGTAACTTTGATTCGTAAATCTATCTTTGATAAATTAAATGTTGTAGAGTTATTTTCGTCAAATTCTTCTCTAAGTGGTTTTGGTAAATGTGTTGTAAAGCCGTTGGGCTATTTTAAGGGAAATATTAAAATAGATGATTTTAAGTGTGAAGAAGATATTTATGTGGTTGAAAATAATGTTATGTCATATGATGCCATCATAGGAATGAATGTACTAATGCAGGGTGAAACCTTAATTAATGAAAACGGAATTAAGATTAAAAATAAATATCAATGTGTAAAAGAAATTAATACTTTATCAATTCTACCTGTTGATTTAACTTTTAATGAAGTTGAACTGAACATTGAACATAATATTCCAAAAAATTTAAATATAAGTTGCAACAATTAGTTTCGAGTTATGTACCACATAAAACAAAATCAACTAATGTTCAATTAGATATTTTGTTAAAAAGTAATGAGCCTATATCTCATCAACCCCGTAGATTACCATTTTCAGAGAAAAAGATAGTTGAAACCCAAATAGATGAATGGTTAGAACAAGGTATAATAGAACCCAGTTCTTCAGAATATTGTAGCCCAGTAGTAATCGTAAAGAAAAAAGACGGAACACCTCGTTTGTGCATAGATTATCGGAGATTAAATAAAGTAATTGTAAAAGATAAATTTCCCCTCCCATTGATTGAAGATATATTAGATAGATTGCAGGAATCGTGTGTGTTTAGTACAATTGATCTCAAGAATGGATTTTTCCATGTAGATGTAAAGAAGGATAGTAGAAAATACACTTCATTTGTAACTCATGAAGGACAGTACCAATTTCTTAAGGTTCCTTTTGGACTGTGTAATTCCCCAGCTGTGTTTCAAAGATTTATTAATACTATTTTCCGACCACTGATTAATGATGGTATTGTTTTACCTTATATGGACGATTTAATTATTTTGTCTTCCTCAACTGAAGAAGGAGTCGAACGGCTTGAAAAAGTCTTAAATCTTGCGAGCGAATATGGATTAGAAATAAATTTTAGAAAATCCCATTTTTTGAAGAAGCGCATTGAATTTTTAGGCCATATCATCGAAGAAGGGAAAATATTTCCATCTACTTTGAAAACTAAAGCTGTGCTTCATTTCCCTGAGCCACTTAATTTGAAACAGGTCCATAGTTTTTTAGGATTGACTGGATATTTCAGGAAATTTATCCCAAAATATTCCATTATTGCTAGGCCATTGAGTGATCTTTTGAAGAAAGATAGGAAATTTAAATTTGGTGAAGAGGAAAGAAACTCTTTTAATCAATTAAAGTTAATTTTAGCTCAAAAACCTGTGTTAGGTATATACAACCCAAATTACGAAACTGAACTGCATTGTGACGCCAGCATAGAAGGATATGGAGCTATTTTATTACAGAAATCCCCAAATGATAAAAATTTTCATCCCATCTATTTTATGAGTAAAAAGACAACAGATGCCGAAAAGAAGTATTCCAGTTACGAGCTTGAAGCTCTTGCAATTATTGAAGCGTTAAAAAGATTCCGCGTTTACTTATTAGGAATTCCATTTAAAATTGTCACTGACTGTTCCGCATTCGAAAAGACTATGCAAAAAGAGATTTGTCAACTCGTGTTGCTCGTTGGGCTTTATTGCTCCAAGAATTTAATTATAGTATTGAGCATCGCTCCGGTACAAGAATGACTCATGTTGACGCACTAAGCAGATCCCCTGTAAACATATTTTGCATCTCAAGCGATAATATCATACCGAAATTAAAATCAGCCCAAGATAATGATGATGAAATAAAAACGATAAAAGAATTATTAAAAATCTCTAGTTATGAAGATTATTTTGAGAGAAACGGAGTTCTTTATAAATTTGTTGATGGTAAGGAGTTAGTGGTTGTGCCAAGAAGTATGCAGATGGAAATTATTAGAAGTGCGCATGAAAAGGGACATACCGGAATCAAATATACAGAGAAAAGCATAGAGGACCATTATTTCATTCCCAAACTTAAACAGAAAGTAGAAAATATCATATCTAATTGCGTTCACTGTATTCTTGTAAATCACAAAAGAGGAAAGAAAGAAGGCTTATTACACCCATTGCATAAAAATGACGTACCACTATACACATACCATATTGATCATTTAGGACCTTTAGAAAGCACACATAAAAATTATAAGTATATTTTAACAATTATAGACGCTTTTACTAAGTTCGTTTGGATTTTTCCTACGAAGACCACAACATCTGCTGAAGTCATTTCGAAATTAGAAACTCTAAAATCAGTCTTTGGAAATCCCTACCAAATTATTTCTGATAGAGGTACAGCTTTTAGCTCTGGTGAATTCAGAGATTATTGCTCTAAAGAGAATATTAAACACCATTTAATAACCACTGGTTTGCCAAG
This sequence comes from Latrodectus hesperus, assembly GCA_037975125.1. NCBI lineage: Eukaryota > Metazoa > Arthropoda > Arachnida > Araneae > Theridiidae > Latrodectus > Latrodectus hesperus. The sequence continues at coordinate 68,606,588 of CM075856.1, read as the reverse complement.
AGCTAACGGACAAGTTGAGAGGATCAACCAAACAATCATATCAGTTCTTTCAAAGCTATCTTTAGAGAATCCAGCTCAGTGGTATAAACTTACGAACGAACTGCAGCAGACGATTAATTCAACATATCAACGAAGCATAGATACCACACCTTTTGAGTTGCTTTTTGGTACGAAGATGAACGTTGGAGGTATTAGTAAGCTCCAAGAAATGATTGAAAAGGAATTTCAAGCTAATTTTGAAGCTCAAAGAGATGAACTCAGAAAACATGCTAAACAACAAATTTTCAAGATCCAAGAAGAAAACAGGAAAACGTATAATTTAAGAAGAAAAGAGCATCAATCTTATGGAGTTAACGATTTGGTCGCTATTAAGAGAACTCAGTTTGGACCCCACTTAAAACTGAAACCAAAATATTTAGGACCATACAGAGTTACTAAAGTTAAAGGAGGCAACACCTATGATGTAATCAAAGAAGGAAGTCATGAAGGACCTAACGGTACCACGACGTGTGCTGAATTCCTAAAACCCTGGTATAGTATGCCAAAAGACGAAGATGTTATGCAAATTGGAGTTAAATTAAAGTTTAATTGTGCTGAAGGATAGTCGGAAGTCCAACTGACTATAATGAAGCTAAAAGATATACTGACTCATTTCTTTATTTCAGATCTAAGAAGATGAATATAAAATTTGTTTCTTTTCAGAGAATTATTCTGTTCTGCTTGTTTCTTTCCCTGTTTTGCTGTTTTTCTTTTTTATGTATTTGCAGTGTCGTCTGGAGGGCCAGCCGATTTCAGGACGGCCGAACTGTGGTGGGTGAACCACTTAATAGCTGACGTCACTATTTCAAGTGCCCACTTGAGATGGAGCTCGAGAGGCGCAACAGCTTCCCCAGTGAGCGGGGCAGAAAAGAAATAATCCTAAAGACGTGAAGACGTTCCTTTTTGATAGCAGCAAGACGACTGCTCCTGTCCCCCATAACTTTAAACTTGAACTTTAAATTTCATTCTATTAAGATGCTTAATTGTAAATATCTCAAACTTGTATATATTTATATTTGTAAATACATGTTAATTAAATATTAGGCTTTGTATAAGAATTGTTAATTAGTTAATCGCGCCTTGGCCACTCCCCGTCCCATATATATATATATATATATATATATATATATATATATATATATATATATATATAATAAAATCAACTACTAATATATGAATCTCTGTGAGATACATGTTAAATAATTTATATATTCTCACACAGAACACTATAATTTTATCGTACAACTAGAAATTTAACAAAAAATTTAAATACTAACTCTAAAATTCGTAAATTAGGGTAAATTATCAAGATAAATTTATTACTAGTATTTATTTAAAAATATTATACTGTTTTAATTAGAATGATGATCCACTTATTTTTTGCGTCTCTTTTCTAATTATTGTCTTCATATATGACATATAGGTGAATATAGGCGTGTTTTTGCCGAGCTGGCAGCCGAATGGTTAGCGCTCTTGCCTTCGATTCAACAGTTCGTGGTTTTGAATCCTACCTTGGGCATCGATGGTTCTAGTGGTTCGGAATCCACTTTAAACCGTAGGTCCCGTCTGATTAACTCTCGTGTGCAAAAAATGACTGTTGAGCGACAAACAATAGGCGTGTTTTTAAAAAGAAAAGTATTAGCTCTTCGTACTTTGGCGTAATCATTATAACTATTCAATGAATTAAGATTTCAATGTGAAATAAATTTTGTATATTACACAATCATGGGATAAATTATGAGCTACCTTTCGATTGACACTTAGTATCCACCTAAACTGCTACAACTTCTACTCATTTGGAATTGATTGGTGATTCTTCGCTATTACTTTCTGCTATTAATATTTATATTACAGCTACTAAATTTTCTCTAGCTGCATGATAATTTTCTCCATAACTTTTCCCCAAATCTTTACAAATCCATAAAATATTCCATATTGAAAACCAAGATACTTGAAATAGCTTGAATAATTAAGGCTGGATACTTGCAAATATATAGAAGCCAGTAATAAATAATGTAAAATTCAGACAGAGTTATAATCCCAACAGCATAGTTCTTTTTGACTATAAAACTGATTGCACTAAATCAATGTAAAAACTAGTACTCTGTTAGTAAGATATATTTATGTATGATAACTTTACACTTAAGACGTGTTCGTGGTTATCAAAACCCTATAAAGCATATATATATATATATATATATATATATATATATATATATATATATATATATATATATATATATATATATATATATATATATATATATATATATATTAAACTTGAATGAAGACTGTTTTGCCTACCAACAAAGTTGAAATACAATAAATTAATATTCTCACATTCCAATTTTAAACATACCAATAATACAGCGTCACTGCCAGCAAATGATGTATAATGACGCATATTCAAAATTATTTCAAGTCGCACCAAGCGTGGGAGTAGCTTCACATGTCACTCGTTTCGGTAATTTCCACACCAGTAATCTGGCGACATTTTTTCTTCTCCGCATCGCCAAGTAAACCATCCCAAAAATAAGTTAACAAAAACCAGGAAAATGTCAGTTGCGCTGTGGTCGAAAGCATACCTATCTACGGTCAAGGTTCAGGGGAAAAAAACAAATTTTATCTTTTTTTTCTTTCCTTCTTAAGAAGAAAACGATCGTGTGCCAAAATATGGAAATAAATAGAAAGGGAAAAAATCATAAGATATGATAGATGCATTAGGAATGCGGTCACAGTGAGAGCAGTGACTCCTCTACAATTAAGATAAATTAACAATCTAAGTAAATGATAATTGAAGTCAATAGTGTTTTACAGCATGAAAGACTCAGTAATCTAGCAAATGAATGGGAAATGATGATAGACTTTTTACTTTCCCTTTTACGGAAAAAGTTTTCCGATATAACATCTGTCATTTGATTTATTTGGAAAGAAAGTGAAATTTGGTTAATTACACAGCTTCATTATCTAATTATTTTTTTCACAACCTTTGGGATTATATTCATCAGAATCATATTTGATGGTTATCATCTTAAAAATGATACAAATTACATGGTTTTCAATCATAACTTCAAAATGTCGACAGAAGACAAGGAATATAATTTCTAATATAATTGACCGCAGATATTTTTATCGGCCATCATTCTTTTGTTAAATAATTGTATCAAAAAATTCCTTAGATAATATAGATGTATTAATTATCAATGTGTTATTGCAGCATTGACGTTTTAAATAGTGCGCATATTCTTTGAGCAGAAACCAGAATAATTAGGTGTTGATAAATCACATTTCAAGATGATATGCAATTAGAAAAGATTGCATTTACAAAATTTTAAGAGAGAAATAAGCTTTGATACATAAAAAAACCCTCACACTGATATAATTTTATGGAAAATTAATTTTCTTCATTTTAAAATTTATTTACTTCTGATGACGTTTATTTAAACTATAAATATTTTTTTAAAAAGGAATGCATGTTAATTACATAATTTGTTTTGTAAAATATGAAGCCATCCAGAATTCGATGTGCATTGATTTAAAAAGAGACTTGAATTTAATAACGTTTTTCTTCCTACAATTTGTAGGATATATGATATGAAAATGTCAATCCTTGATTTAAATTGAAGAGTGTAGGTAAGTGCAAAATTATTTCAAAATAATGGAATAGCTACCAGGTCTTAATAAATCTGTGGCACTCGAAGCAATGAATATTTGAATCTTAAAAAGTTTGAAAAGTGATATTGTCAATTAGTTAACTCTGAATAACTAAAGAAGAATCCAATACCGTAAACTCTCTAATCTTAAAACAATAAAGATTTTAAACGAAATAACGAATTTCATATTAAATCGACTTTATTCATATATGAGAAAATGGAAAATTAATGTAGTAGTATTCCAATTAAACAGAAGAAGAACACATCGAATATACGAATTATGTCTGAAAAAGAAAAAGATTTGAAGTGAGTTTTCGTAGTAATTCTACATCATTGATCATAAAAAAAGTCTTGAAATTTATTGCTTTTAATTAGAATCATTTAAATAGTATTCTTAAAATTTACAAATCTTAGTCTTGAAAAAAATCAAGCATTTAAACATCTTTAAAGCTTAGAAAACTGTGGATATTTCTAAATTACCTCTATATAAATAAGAGTGAAAAATATTCGAAAACAATCCTATTAGTTATCGTTATTTTGAACCAGGACATTTGAATATAATTCAAAAAGAAAATTGTAGATTTTAATTGTAAATAAATAGAATTTTCAAATGTCTTTCATGAATTTTATAGAAATTATCAAAGAGAAAAATATTAAAAAATAACAACAATAAATTTCGAATAATGATAATAATTAAATAATGATATCAATCATTACAGTAAATTTAAAATAAAACAAAATTCTCCACTTTAAAATAAATCTGACAAATAATATAAGTTATTGGATATAAATACTGGGAATATTTGCACGCTGCAATTTATAATTATAAAAAATGCATTCTATTCTCTTTTTGAAACTCTTTCCTATTCTTCATCTTGAATCCTAAACAAAAAGATAAATGAATATTTTTTAGCTTAAAATCTAAAAACGAATAATCACAGACATGATTTTATGGCTTTTCTTTTTGATCATTATAATTTTAGCAAATGGTATTCTCAATAAAAATATTTATTAAATAATATAATAATTAATTAGAAAAGTAATTAAAAATTATTTTAATGATTAATTAACTTTTTAATTAAATTTACTTAGAACAAATATATGTTATCGCATGAAATTATTGTTAAAAACAATATCAAACCTTGTTGCTTATTGTTTCTCTACAAAAGTGACAAATTTTGTTATAAAATTATAATCAGAGTCTCAAATCCTTTTTAAAATTGCTAAATTTTCTAGATTCTTTCAGTTTTGTGGTATTGGACTAGTTTAGTATACTGTCATTTGTTTTCTTCTCAATGGCTTGTTCTAAGCTTTCAGTATCAGAATTGCCTGAAAAAGAGTTCAGTAAAATTAATTTATAACAAAACATCATGAATTTCATAAATAGCATCTAAATAATTTTAAATTTCATAAAATCTTGAATTCAACATCGATTTTTCCAATTTTTTTAGGTGTAAAAATAATTATCAAAATATATTAGTTTTATTATGTTTCAAGTTGTCATAATACATATACATGTATTTTTAAATTATTCATGATTACCATATGGATAATCACAAAAATTCTATGAAGCTCACGAAATACTGCATTTTTTCTTATATTTTTATAAGGTTTGTAATCAGAGTAATTTTTAATTTATCATGTTTTTGTAATATATCTTAATGTTGAAGAATTAATGCGATACGACTATAGAAAAAATTAATTAAAATATAAATGTAAGTGACTATAGATATTTTTTATAAAATGTTTGATCTGAATAGTGCCCCTTGGCAAAATAGTTATTTTCCTTTAGAATGTTGAAAAGAATTCCATTTTACATGTGAGCTCGAAGAGCTCAAGATCGTTTTTATTTAATACCAATTCGTTTCGGGAAAGAATATGGTTTGTGAAACTTACCGAGAAAATTTTGAATTATTATTCTCACAAAAATATTTTACAAGGAATTTTAGAATTCTTTCTTATAAAAACATCGAGTACATTTCTGATATTTTATATGTATTTGTAAGAAAGTTCTTAAATTCGTGTTCTGTTTTATAACAGAAGAAGAATTCTAAATGATAAAAATATTCCAGAATTAAAGGTGAATGTCTTAAGGGGAATTTTGATTCTAAAAGGAAGAACAGCTTTAACAGGAGCTGTCATTTTAGAATAATAAATAACAAAGCAATCGAACTTTCCTTGCTGTTCCATACAGCTTCGGGAAAGGAAAAGTTCTGTTAAATACCAAATCCTGTAATCACAGATCATAAATCAAATCTTTTGTTATAAGACAAAATGTTCTTCGACTAGACAATCATGATTCCATACGAGTTTCTATGCAAAATAGTAGTTTTAAGCATGTGTGATGAATAATATTTGCAAATGGACATAAATCCATTCTTCGGTCATTTTGATTTCTCTAATATTCAGCTGATTATGGTCATTAGGAGTTACTTCTGATAGGCGGAGCAGGTTCCATTGGCTCTTTATTGACCTATATGATGTTTAAAATGTATCGTTAGAAGATCAAAGATCATTTGGAGATATGAGAAAACATTGGTTTTCTGCTGATTATTTTGTATTATTTATTCTTGTTAAGCATTAGGGTAATCAATACGGAAATAAGAAATCTCGTTTGTTTTGTTTCATCTTGAGAAAATACATTATTGGTTAGCATGTAAAAATATAAAAAGAAATAGACAAGAATATATTGGTTCTCAAATTTATAACACGAATATTGAAGAATTCAACCTGGTTTGAAAAGCGAAATAATTTTTTGCAAAACTACAAAAACAAAAAAATCAATGAAAATACTTTCCTATTCATAAAAGCTAGCACACACCCTGAATAATTAATCAAGTTGTAACAAGTGCTCTGAAAAATTAAAATAATTGTTCCTTTTTCATTCTCTTTCCGTTAAGTTGTAGTGAGTTTCGTTTCATTTTTCTGTTTAACAACTGTGTGGCATTTATGATAAAATTTAGTTTTGTTTTTTTACATGATTAGATGTTAATGATTGTCGAAAATATTTTTACGCGGCATTACATTATGTTTTTTTGCAATTAACGAAACGAGTGATTCGTAGTTAGGTCTTGAATTCCCCTCAATGGAGAGCGATGAAGAGAGAGAATTGTGCGTGATTAGAAGAAAAACACGGGATTAATGAAAAAACTAAGCGTTCTTCCTATTTAAAATGTATTGGCAAATTCGGATATTTTGACTGATTTAGGAAATGTTGGATTTGTAATATTTGAGTATTTTAGATATCTTCGTATTTGTAGGAATCGAAATATTTCTGAAATTTACTAAGAAATTTTAATTCTCTTAGCATTTACAAAAATCTGAATTCGGTTAAGGAAACTTCAGACAATAACTCGTTTCCTACAGTTTCATTAGATGTTAAACACAAATATGAAGATAGTTCAAGTGAATCAAGGGTACATTTAAATGGCTTGAAATAAAAACTTTATGAAATTCGAAATGTTTTTGTCATTTGTCCATATTTTTATATCATTGGACAATATATATATATATATATATATATATATATATATATATATATATATATATATATATATATATATATATATATATATATATATATATATATATATATATATATATATATATATATATATATATATATATATATATATATATATATATATATATATATATATATATATATATATGAGCTGCATGTCGTAGAATTTTTAAAGCAACTTGTTGTTGAAAATAAGATACTGTCATCAGCAAAGAATTGTCATTCTTAAATAAGCACCTACTGCCAGTGAAATAACACATCAAGAATGAAATATTGAAAATGACAAGTTATTGTGCAATTAAATTTTTATATATAAAACATAAATAAGAAAGATGGTATGTAGTATATACAGGGTGACAACTTTATACTGTTGACAAAATGGTACTGCTTTTGGTTAATTTAATTCATGGCCACCACTTTTTAGAAAAATTTCATTTGCTTAAGAGATCTTAATGTTGGTAAAACTAATAGGTAGTTTTTATTCCTTTGTTTGAAATAATTGCCTTATTTGAGGCTGGATTAAAACAAATTCAGCGTGTGGGAATGTGGTCTTTTTATTCACCTGACTTAAACCCAATGGACAAATAGTGTTTGGTCTATTCTGCAATCAAGAGTATGCTCTAAGCCACATTGAAGTTTGGGAATGCCTAAAGGCTATTCTTAAGAAAGAATGGGTTAAATTAACTCCTGATGAACTGCGGTCCATTGTAGAAAATTTTACAGGACGTTAAAGGCTCTGTATCGAAGCTCAAGGGAGCCATTTTGAAAATATTTAAATATGTTATATCTAAGTAACTAATAACTTAAGTAAAGTTAGTTTTTGAAAATAAATTCCATGTTTTTAGTTTAATACAATTTTTTTGTCAACAAGATAAAGTTGTCACCCTGTAATGATATCATTCAAGTTTCTATTAAGCGTTAAATGAAAATATTGACACTATGTTCTCAGTTCTGATACATATTATGCTTTAAGAACATAGCCAAAATATTAACTGTAATTTGGATGTATGAGCAAGTATATCCTGGTGAATAACAGCATAAAAATTGTGACTAAATAATGTAAGAAGATTTAATTACTCTTCCAAACGGGATTGACAAAAAGCATTCAAATTCAACTCATAAATTCAACCCAGCGTTCTGCTCATACATATTTTCTATAGCTGAAAGTGAAAGAATCAGCTACTTATTTATTGGCTTGATAATAACTCACAGTTTGTTTCCTGAAGTGTTTCATTATAAATGCATTTCAAATATTCTCATCTCACTGAGACATACTTATAACTTTGATATCATATAAGAAAATCAGACATGAAATATGCATATTTAATTCTTTACTGGTGTCTATTTTCTTAACTGAAGACCTAAAATGCGAGTTTATATTCAGAAATTTGGTGCAAACTTACCTCTCTATTTAATGTAAAATCATCAATTATTTTTCATTAAGGTGAATTCTGTAGCACAAAAATAATATTTTTTTTAAATATTCAGTCATCAATAGATTCAGAAACTATGTAACTGAGTATTTACCGTTGATTCCATCACCATTACGATATCAGTGAAATGGATGTATATAATTTATATTAAAATATCAGTTCTAGTAATCTTTTTAACAGGCATTTATTTATTACTTTTGGGTATATTAAGACTATTTACATTGTATAAACATTCAATTATATTTGAATTTTCTGCAATTAAAAAAACTTCTTGTAAAATGTTTTTTGTTGTTTATCCAAGGGTTATATTAATTCTGATGCCATTGCATGCAATTTATTATTGCATAAATGCAAGTATTTGTTTTGAAGCATTTAAATCAAAAAGGAAAATCATTCGCAAAAAGGATAAAGTAATCTATTAGCTTGTGGGCAATAACAAGATTATTATTATTTGCTATAGTATTTTTGCCGTAACAAAGAAGTGATTTAGCCAGAAGTCATACAATATATTTTTATTACATTTCCATTCTTTTGAATCACGAATTTGCTGAGCCTCGCTGCTCACCTTTATCACTAAATGAAAAGATGAATATTATAATTTGCTTCCAGAATCAACACCCAAAACCCAAAGGACAATGAAAGTAATGGCCTATTTCTCAAACGATGCAACTTTCCATTTCGTAGCACGTTCGTAACTCCACCCTTTCCGCTGGCAAATAACAATTTTTATTAATAATAATAATTTCTATAAGGGAAATTATAAACTACTGCTTTTATATCAAATACTAAAATAACGCGTTGATTGTGACCGTGAGTGAAGAAGTTAACAGAACAAGCAGAAATTTTTTTATTATTCAGTTATATGCTGGAAGTTATTAATTTTGAACAATCCTCTTAAGAATTTACTCATTGAGAAAACAATATGAAAAGAAATGCGACAAAATGTAATATCTGACAAACAACACTAGATAAGGGCAAAACGCTGTTACGACAACTGAAGTGAAGTGGATCTAATGAAAACGATAATTTTTCTCAATGCTATCTCCAAGTCGAAAATTCTATTTTTCCTTCACAAAGAATAAAGACAACGAATTCAATTTGAGCGATGAAAAGAATTGAATAACTGCAGTCAGTTTTGACATATTTATAGTGAAGTCATTGTGAAGAAATAGGTAATGTAGGTTTATGCAGTTGTTAATTTTGTTTGATTGTCATAACTAGCTGTTGAAATAGCAGTAATAAAATATTATGAAACAGTGGCAGAAGAAAAGATACAAATACTATTGTAATTTGTTTCGACTGAATTCTTCTTTTGAACTAATTCTTCTTCAGCATATTTTTATAATCCACTTTTAATGAATAATGAAAATACTGGATTGAATTTTAGAAATTCTTCTAAATAAGAACACAAATGTCAGGAAGTATTACATAAATATATTTTGGTCTATCTTCTATTACTTTTCTCATCTTGCAAGCACAAAAATAAGCGAATCACTGATCCCAATTATAATATCGTAAGATATTTATCATTCTCTCTTTTTGATTTTTAGATTTAAAAGCAATACAATTTCTAAAAAAATAACAGAATAAATTATAATAATTTTTTTCTAGAAAAATTCAAAATAATTTTTCAGATTTTTTAATATTTCTTAAAAATTTTATAATTTGCGTATAAGTTGATACTAAATTAGGAAGATATTATTAGATAATTCATAGTACCCAACTATAAGAGTAATTTGTGTCATGTTATCCCTATGTTTGTAGGGAATAACTGAGTAAGAATATTAGAAAATTGAAAATGTAAAGAACAATAATTCCTCTGATGCATAGAAACGGGAAACTAATATTTAATATTCATATTATACATAAATATTTTTACCAAACTCTTATCATCAAATAAAATTGCTTTCATAATCAGTATTTCGATTGTAAATGTAAAAAAATTTATAGCATAAATGTTTTTTTAACTATCTAAACTTTAGAGGAATTAATTTTACTTTTACAATTTGTATTGAACAGGTAAAATTAACTGGAATGAACTATATTCTACTTAATAAAAATTTGAAAACAATGTATAAAATAAGAAAATCAAGATTTATATTTTTGGAGCTAAAGAAAACAAAAGCTTTTAGAAAGTTCTTATTGAAAAGCAGTGAAATAAATTGAAAAAAGTTAATCTAGATACCCTTTATAAAAAAAAAGAGTGTGAAATTCCTGTAATGATTACCTGCTCGGATCTACCATTAATTATATTAATAGATGAGGATTAGGAAAAAACATTTTTATACATTATATTGAATAGTATAAACAATGATTTACGAAAAAATATTTTGTACAATGAAATGACAGTAAAATTTTTCTCTCTATTAGGAAATAATCCGGCATACTGATATTTCAATTGCTCTTTTACCTATTTAATTATTTATTACTAAGATTTTCACATAATAATGGAACATAAAATGTAAGAGATAAAATAACGACTTTAAAAATTCATCAGCAATATATATCCGTTTATCTTATTTGTCCTCTAAAATTTTTTATGGACTAAGTAATCAGTGGAAACAAATCCTCTCGTGTAAAAGAATTCTTGAACTGAGTTCTAATTCTAGTGAAAAAGAATGCTTGAACTAAGATAATGAAATTTGAAAGTCTTTCGAATCTAATTTTTGGAACAACTAATATTGAAAAAACTAATTCATGATTAATAAACAAAATTAATTTATATTGCGTTAAAATGTTTTCGAAAAGTTATGCATGATAATTAAAGCAAAATGAGGAAAAATGCCAGCCAACCACGAAATCTTCAATACGAAACTATATATAAATCATGATTTGAATATCATTCAAATCCTATCTGTCATTTAAACCTATTAATTTTCTTAATACATACTAGATATAAGATTGTAAATATTATAAAAAAACAGATTGTTAATAAAATTTTTAATATAGTTATAAATTATTTTTATGTGTTAATTTTATTTGTAGATAAACGTATTTTTCTAAATTATTCAACTACATCACCTTTTTTTGTTAATCTTCAATTCTTTACTACACTAATTTCTTCAATATGTATAAATGTTTTCATTATTAATTCACTTTTTTCATACGTATGGAAAGCTTTCTGAATTTTCATTTTTCTTTTTCTTTTTTAAACTTTCAGATTGATTTATGTGAAAAGCCATGCAACTGTTTTCCTTTACTTTAAAGATTAATAATGCTTAAAAATTTAACAAATTATTTTGAATGTTTGCAAATATAAGATTGTCTAATAATAATTGATATAATGATTTCGTAATACATAATGGTAAGAATGTCTTTCGCAGGACTCAGACCTATTTTCTGATTTCCGGTACTCCTTAAAGAGCAGGGACAGTTGAAGGGAAACGTTTTATACCAGGGCTTCTTAAACTTTTGTAATTCACGACCCCATTTATGATTGCGAGTTTCTTGACGACCCCATACAAATATAAAAGAAAAATAAATTAATATTTTTTGATGATTTATTTATTAGGTAACAATATACATATACATATAAAAATATATAAGTTTAGAATTCGTTTTGAAACATACAAAAATCTAAAATTAAAAATTGCACAAAAAATTATAAAATTGTAATCTCAATTAGATTGTAATAAAATTGTAATCTAAAAATTATAAAATCTTAAAACAAATCGTTAAATGCCTTAGCAACTTGTATTTTCTTAACACTACTACTTTCACTGATAAAAAAATAAATTCAATTAACTGGCTGGTGGTAGATCCAACAATATACGAGTATAAATGGAAAAATTTTTTAAACTGACAAATTCGGAATAACATGCACTTCGTTCACAATCAAACAATGGCTAAATGAGAATAAAACGAAATGTTTATATAGTTTCTTCAGCAATAATACCTAGAAATTTTGTTGATAATATTTCTCAGGATCATTTCGGTTTTCGGTTTGTACCTGCATTTCTATTAAGAGTATTATAATACTCTTAATAGAAATGCAGGTACAAACAATCTTTCCGAACTAGAAGATTTTATGATATATTTATCTACGATAATTGTTATTTTATCTTAATAACAATAATTTTACAAGTCAAAAAACATTTTCTGTTAAATTGTATTTTTATCTCTCGCGACCCCAGAATTTTGCTACGCGACCCCATTTGGGGTCGCGACCCATAGTTTAAGAAGCCCTGTTTTATACATATTTTACGATCATCATAGCAATTTTTAAGTATTTTGTAAAAAAGATATAATTAAAAATCAATCCAAAATGATCAAAAGTCAATAAAAAACTGATTTTATATAAAATATTCCCTGTTGAACGCATAGAAATTAAAATTAAGCATCAATGTTTCAATCGAAAGTTTGATGGGGATCAAAGAAACAAGAAATATTATATATAAATTTGACTATAATCTTTAAAAATTATAATTTTTTTACGTTTATTATACCAATATTAGTAGATGATAATGCTAATTTAATGCTTGTATAAAATGCTGTAGAAATTCCTTCTTGAATCTTTAAAATATATTTATTTAATTGTTTATAAGAATGTAGCAATAGAAAAACGCATCTCTTTTGATATCATTGGGGGCTGGTAGAAAGACATAGCTTTTTAAAAGTGAATGACTTGGATTCGATCCCAGGCACTTTTAAACACTAGGTCATTGATGTTGCTCTTTTGATTTCTGCACTCTCGTTGGAGTGAATGCAAAGGGAGTTTTCTTAATTACTTTCCCTGCGATACTCAAATATATCTCATTCTATTAAAATTCACCCTGAAAGGTAATATACGTGATGGATATTAATACCGCATGTTGGACAAAGGCTGTAATAAAACATTTTTGCATCCACAGTGTAAGTTGCCTTCCAAAAAAAATTTCAAAGGTAATGGGTAGTATTCTCGTGTTGTGTGCGAAGAAACCAGGAAAAGTATCAAGTACCCACCCCCACAGACATGTATACAGAAGGTAAAATAAGCAACACCCTTCATATAATGGGATCAAACTCAGGAGTTTATGCTATGAATAGCGATATCCTACGACTAGGTCATGAAGAGCAACCACGTGGTGTTAATTAAAAACTCTTATAATAGTCATAGGCCATTAAGCTGTCTATTATGGAGTGTCAAAGAAGGCAAAAAATCAATACTTTGCTCAAGCCTCAAGAATGCCTGGTAGGTTTTTAACAGATTCAGAACTGTACATTGAAAACAAAAGTCATTCTTTAACGTAACCAATCACGTGTGTTAAAAACTTCAATCCAAAATTTCTGCAGCAGATATCGGCAACCTAGTGCTCGAGTACCAAATCTGGCCCCCTCAATTCTCAGTGAAAAGTATTTGCAAAGTTATCAGATAATGTTAAATCTCTTTGTCTTTTCACACTCCAAATTTGTTTTATTATTTAGGAAAATACATTTTCAAAACTTATTACATCTGAGGAAAATGTGGTTATAGTATGGCATTCCTTGATTGACTAGTAGATTGGTTTTAACATCACAGCTTCAAATTTGCTTCCTTTATTTCTATGCAGCTGGTAATTTTGAAGGAAGCATGCAAATGCGTGAAAATTATATCAGGCATTTGTGTGTGGCGATGACATATTTAAATAATTAATATTGCAGCCTATATGCACATCACGAGTGATTGTAATGGTACTTGAAAGTTCTATATAAAGGGAAAAAGACTACCGATTTAAAATACGTCAAATTATTTTCGGAAACTGTTTAACCATGCTTTGAAAAAGACATATAACGTCTTTTGAGTAAGTTTCTGAGTTTGACCGAGGAAGAATTGTAGCCTATGTTGAGTGCGAATTATCCTTCGTAAAAATCGGTCATTGTGTTGGATGAAATAAGCAATTGTGATGCGTATCTGTAATCCATGGATGCTGGGAGAAACGGCGGACTGATGGCACCAATTCCACCCATCCCGTTGAACAATTGTTAGTGATGATAACCATATTATCCCCATTGTATTTCTTAGTCAATAAGCATAGCACGGCAGATTCAGTCTTTTACACACCATTCTGAGTTCGCTCGCACAATTCTACGTCGTTTGAAACTAAATGGAATGTCCATTTAAGTCCATTATCCAGTTTGGTTTTAAGACTACTGATTTTGCGCCGCCAATGGTGCAATGAGCGATGGATATGGAGAGCAGATTGGAAGACATTGTCTTCACTGAAGTATCCTGCTTCTCCTTGTGACATTCTATGGTTGAATTCAAGTCTAGAGATACTGTGAAGAGAGACTACTGAATTGTTGAGTTATGCATGGTTAAACTAGTTGATGTCCCACCAAATTTTCTTATTTCTAGCCCAACGATGGGCTCTACCAGTTAATGGAAGTAGCCGGGTGGGAGTTTGTATCAAGCAGAAGACCACCTAGCACTTGATTTGCTACTCCTATTGATTTTTTTTAACAAACTAGTCCTATACACGATTATGGTTTGGATGCTATTGGAATACACCGCATCTCTAAAAAGCATTACCGGTACACTGAACCATCAGCACTGCAATTTTGAAGTGTTGGAGCCAATTTTTTCCCGTATATTCAGCACTTGTCATCAACCATATTCCAATAGGAAGATGCGCGACCATATGTGGCATGCAATGTTCAAGAGTTATTTACCCATCAGAATGAATTGATTCTTTAGTCTGTTTATTCTCCAGACCTATCACCAATCGAAAACGAAGGAT
The DNA here is from genome assembly GCA_037975125.1 of Latrodectus hesperus. Taxonomy (NCBI): domain Eukaryota; kingdom Metazoa; phylum Arthropoda; class Arachnida; order Araneae; family Theridiidae; genus Latrodectus; species Latrodectus hesperus. Next base: position 68,591,245 of record CM075856.1, on the reverse strand, counting down.
ACTTGCTTGCATAACAAATAGCTCGGTATACTCCAGCCTCTGTTATACCAGATCAACTCTTGCAATATGTTGGATTCTGTCCCCCAAGCATGTGGCTTTCTTGAGGTTTCATTTTTAATTGCGGTGCGTATTATTTGTTATTTTGGTTTCTTGCCATATTATTATTTCTTGAATTGTATGTAAACAATTAAAGATTCATATAATTTTCTCTGTGCAAATTAAGCAAATTATGTTTCTCCCGTTTCTTTAAAAAGTTTAAATAATATCTGAAAACAACTTCCAAGATAAAAATAATATATTTAATTTTATAGGCATAATAATTCCATATCAAGCTCTACTCTTGTTAAAAAGTTTACGGCATACTCTGTGATTATGATTGCATAGTTTCAGTTATTAAATTTTGGAGTAAATGAAGAGAAGTTCGTTCTACATAGCAAAAAGGATTGGATATTTCAGAAGCTCATTCAAACTATGAAGTTTCTTCTATGTAATTTAATATTCCTTTTTACCATAGGGAATTCTTTTTTATTAAAATCAATATTATAATTTTAGCAAAAGTTTAGAATAAGTTTGGAATATCAGCAAAAACATTTTTTTCATTTACAAATTTTTTTAAACTTATTTAAATATTTTTCATTAATTGTCAAAATTTTTCTGAAAATTTATAGAATACTTGAGTGAAAAATGATTAAAAACCCGAAAATATTCCAGTTTTTTTTTAATGTTGTACTTAGTAGAATAATTTCTTCATTCCGTACTCACAATATTTTTTAAATGAATTTTTATAGATCAATTTTGGAACAACAGATTTCCGTTCGCCTGTTAATACTGTCCTGTTTTTGTTTTAATATTGTATTTCAAAACGACTATTTTCAGATGTTTCGCTACGATTTCTAAATTAATTCAGGAACAAAAAAATAATCGTTTTATGATAATAGGGAAATAAACGAAATTCCAAAACTTTGAAATCACTGCAAAGAATGTGGTAAAAAAAGGCTCTGAAATTCGTTTTCGAAATAGATTTGAAACATTTTTTTATGTTTAACCAACTCAGCGCCCGCGACGTATCTGTTACGTCGCAATAAACTGGTAGAAAAGCGGTTCATGACGGCATGGATACGTCGAAACTTTCCTGCTCGAAAGCGGCCTGCGACGGCACAGATACGTCGCAGAGTTTGCACCGATAGCGGCCGCGACGTAGATTTTCGCATAGTAGAAACCACTTATTTTTGCTTTCCCCCTAATCGGTTGTTTGATTGATCGGTCTTAATCACTCAAACCACACTCCTTGGAGACTTTTCTTTGAAAACTACTACTCAGCCTGAGTTTTACGCCAAATATCTAAAATACTGATTATTTTTTCGCCAAGATTCAACTTTAAAATTTAATTATCTATAAATTTGTTGCTTTAGAAATAAAATGCATGTTTATACATTATTATTTTTCATTTTAGAGTTCCTAAGTTCTAAAGTTAGTTCCTAATTAAATTAGACGATTTTATTGCACAAAAATTTTAAATCCATATGTACTTTAAAATTACTAACGAGCTTGCTTTCTTTTCTAAGTTAAATTTTAATAATTTTCCTGCTTATGCTAATTATTTCTTACATCTTACTTAATTTAATTCAGTTTTTATTGTTTTTGACGGCATTTTTTATCGACTAGTTATGACTGAAATAAACAAATAAATTTCGTAAATGGAAATGCTACCATCTAAGCAATTAAATTTTTAACCTACAGAAAATAATTATTTTATTACAAAATTTATTTTTAAAATAAGCAAATTATTAATACGTTAGTTTTACAAATAATTATCTTTTAACGTGATCCATATTAGGTATAAAAGAAATTTTTAAATATAATAATCTTAACCAGAAAATTTCTTGTTGTAAAATGTGGTTATATATTTACTTTACTCTTCTTATTTGAATTAAAAATTAATTTTTCTGGTTTATCTTTGAAACATAAAATGGTATATTCCATATACGATTGATTGTGTTATTTAAATTTAAAAATATAATAAACGCATTATGTATTTCAAATAAACTTCTATTTTAAAAAATTAAAGTTTTGAAAACAAAGAAAATTCACTTTGAAAAATCTAAATGAAATAGTATGCTAAAGTTATATGACTATAGAAATCATAGAATGTTTAAATTTAGTTGTGTTGTTATAATCTGAATTAACGATAACAAGATATAGATGACATAAATACGATTAATTATATTAAAGGGACAAAATTGATTACAGAAATAAAATGAAGTTCAAAATGAGATATTGTGGCTTAGAAATAAATTAATTAGCTGTTCAAATTATGAAAAAAATATATTTATTTTCTTAAAATACATGTGAATTTTAGCTCGCAAAAAAATCATTGTTTATTATAAAATATAATATATTAATACAATATTTAAATTGCTAGCTCTTTTTTATAGGAATATGGTGTTATTTATTTGAGTAAAAATAAACCATATTAAAGAAAGTTAACAAATTCAGGGCAAACTTATAGTACATTAGTTATATGATGATCTAAAATATATAATTATAAAAAAAGATTCATTATTGAATATTCATTAACGTTCATAAAACTGATAAATTTAGAATTAAATGCTTGCTATGAATTTATAAAATAAATAAATAAATAAAAAAGTAATCTTTCGATACCAAACATAACTTTTTCGCCTTAAGTAAATTTGTGATAATCTAAAACATTAATGTTTTTCTAAACTAGTAATAGATAAATATTAAGAATAGAAAAATAAATGCTTATAAAAATTTTTGTTGTTTACCTTTTCAAGTCTTAAGAATATATCCTCTGTCAATTTAAATAATGATTACTTTTTCAATTTTGATAATATTTTTCGATTTTTATTCTTGATATATAACTTTGTAATATTCATTATATTGAAAGCATAATACTGTTTTAGCACATTTTATATAAATTTTTTTGTACGCCTGCTCCCATTTCAACTACCTTACAATATAAAAAAGAATGCTAGCATTTTTTATACGTAAAAATTCATTTGAATTTTGAAAACATTTGAGATAATTTTTTAAAAAGGAACTATATGATTAAATTCAAATTTTCAGACTTAACTTCGGATTTAGGTATTTATCTGTTAAGTCATTAAATCGTTTATTAATGTTAATGTTAACAATACAAAATAACAAAAACTAAAATAAAATTATTCTTTCAAAAAATAAAATGTAGTTGAAATGAAATCAAGGATATTAAATTTGAATTATTAACGCAATTTTTGAAATTTTCTGTTTTCAGAGTTTTTAAAATTTAAAATAAGTTGCTGTTTGGAAATTTTCTATCCAAAATTCTACCTTACTTATATAAAAAAAGAGAATATAAAGTTGAAAATTTTTATAGGATTCCTGTAATCTTTCATGATTTGATAAGCAAAATTTGTTTTGTATCATTTTGTTTCTATCATATTAATACTACTATATTTTTTGTTATGCAGCAGTAGTTATAAATAGCTCCTATAGTATTCAAACATTTTTCACTTAATTATTTCCTTTCCTTAAAACCTTGCGTAGTTTTTTATCACAGATAGTTGAATACTAAAGGATAAGGTGTTAAATTTATTTTCTCTACAATTTTTACAAGTATTCGACTATTAACAGTATTGTTCCAAACAGCTTCTCCCATATATCCCCTGTATATACGTCAGGACTTCGTTTCAAGGAAGATAATTCATTGCACATGTGGCTTCCTGTGTGGTTAAGGATGTTTCCATTTAGTTACAGATGGAATGAAAGGGAATTTTATCGATTACTCTAGTTGAAGTAGACATATGAGAAACTGCTTTTTTTCACCTTGTTTCATTCCTCTCAATCTTAACAATTCTCAATTATAGATAAAGTCTCTTTAATTAGGAAACTTTATATAGTAGAGATATATGATAATTATATAAAGGTTTTGCAACTTGTAATACATAAAATATTACCAATGCAAGAACTTTTCATAAAAATATTTTTATAAGGGAGTAATAATAGCCTCTTAGCATTTTATTACATATTATATTATGTAAAGTTAAATATAAGCCAATAGAAACTCGTTATAAAATTTTAAGTTTCTTTCGAACCGTAATTTTGCCAAATTAAGTTGTAAAGATTCTTTTGTTTTTATTTATAATTATACATAAAGTTCAGTTCATAAACGCTAGATTAATATTCAAAAAATAACTCGAGTAAACACTTGTGAAACCAAATATTCCATTTACATTGAAATAAATTAAATGTAACAGTTTAAGCTTCTTATTAGTACATGCACTGATATATATTTCAATTCAGATTGACAAATGAAGTTAATTTTCATGTATTGTTACAAGTGATATTTTATCTAAGGTTGTTCAGTTACGAGTAGAAAAAATTAATTTAGCTAATAAATTTGGGCTTTAACGCTTTTAAATAAAAAAACAAAATTTATCTATGAAAAAAGAGCATACGTAATATATATTTTTAGTTCTGCTAAAAAATTAAGTAAATTAATAATTTTAATATATTTCTAATTCATTTAGACTGTTGAATTAAAGAAACGTATAAATAATCTAAATCAGCCTTGCTATGTGTGCTGAAAGTATTATAATATTGTGAAAGGGTTTGAAAAATATTTATTTACTTGCATTAAATAATTATAAAGTTTCTACTTCTGTAACTAAACACCTTCACCGTTTGGGTTTGAAGGACTCTCCAATCTGCCCTTATTGTGGACTAGAGGACATGACTGGTGACCACCTTTTCACTTGCCCTGGACTTTCGGACGTCGCAGTTAGAAATTCTGCGGAAGATGACTTTTCATTCACCTCAAGATTGTATTGGGCTGCCCGACAGAGACTGATGGTTGAAAAACCAAGGTCGGGCGTAGGATAAAAAAAAAAAAAAAAAAAAAAAAAAAAAAAACTTCTGTAACTTTTAAAATGGAATAAATGAGACTTCATAACGTTGCTTGAAGTACATTGCTAACTTTTTTTTATCGTTCAATGATATCAATTGTTCGCTTTCATGTTACATATCCTCTGAGCTTATAGGCAACACACCAACTCTTCTATTAGTATAAATTACTAAATAGTAGTATATATATTTCAAATCACTATGAGGTCTACCAAAGTGCTTAACTTCAAGAATTGAGAAAAATGTATTTCCAGATGAAAGTAAATATATAATAAGGACGGCACACAATAATCTCTCTCTCTTCCTCTCTCAAATAATTTAAAGTGCTTAGGAAAAGCTTTCTTAAAAAAAGGTTGTCACATATATTGAAAAAATTTAATTTAAATTCTTTTGAGTTTCAAATTCATTTTCTATTTCACCAGATTGCTTCATAATAATTGAATATTATTTTGAGTTAATGAGAAGTAAGTATATTGAATACTTAACAAATGTGTTTTAAGCAATTTATTTTTCGTCCATCACTTGGAATTCTTTTCGATTAAAATACAACTTTAATTTGTAATAAATATCTTGTTAAAAATATCTAAATAATGTTTTTTTAATATGAAAGAAAAAAATTGTAAAACTAATAAATGATTTTATAATATTGTTTTAGAATGTAAATATATAAGAAATATCATAATTAAGAAAGTACACAATCAGCAAATATAATGTGTTAAAATTTCTTATACAGAACAATTTTAATGCAAGTTTATCTACATGTATTTTGCATTAAATAATTTTATTTTCATATACAATTTGGCAGAAATGAAAATTAATCCTTTTTTTGTAAATATTTAATTTTTTTTGGGCTAAAAAACTTTTCCAAATATTTAAATATAAAGTGAAAGTAATTTTTCAGATATAGTATAAACCAAGAACATTACACACATTTATTCACAATGTTATGCAAATTTTCTAATGTTATGTTTAATTGTTTAAACTCAAAACATTTAAAGATGAATAAATTGAAAAGCTTTAATTAATGTTTTTGAAAATAACATTATAAAAATTGAAAAATAATTAAGCCTTTTATTTTCATATAAACACCACACTAATTACTACATAGATGAATTCATATAAAGTAAAAATTTGTTTGTGTTAAGAAAAATATAATGTGAGAAAATGTATTTTTACTAACATTATTTTATCTTACTGTAATAAAAATTTGAAAAGCTTCTGTGTCTCATTCAAAAAGAGAAATTTCCATTATACAGAAAATAATAAATATACAAGAAAATGTGACAAGCAACTTTCTTAATTAAACTGCGTAAGAAATCTAAAACATCATAATTTGTAGATACCGTTTTTCTTTGAATTTCATATTATTTACCAAGTCAACCTAAAAATACTGAGGAATATCTTCAATCATTTTCAATTACACAAAAACAGTTATTTATTAATAATTTTTGCTTTTTAAGTTTTATACAAAAAAAGATATACGTTTTCGTTTTAACCACTTTTATTGGGATGTACAATTCTTTCTGGCAAATACATACAACCCTAGATAGGGTAGTTAGTAGTAACTGACATCCCCTCCCTCTAAATTGAGCGATGTGACAGTTTTCAGGGGGTAGGAAATGTTCCCAATGAGAATGGGAAACAGTCGACGATTTTTGTATAGTTTAGGGACGTGGGTAAAAGTAGTACATCTGGTTTTAAAGAGGAAATATTTTTCGCAGATTCTTGAAATTTTCTGCGCCGCTGAGTCGGTTAAAATAAGATTACTAATTTTTACCGTGGTAGTACTTCATGAATCAAATTTCCTAATGTTGTTATAAAAATTCGTTATACAATCATAAAAGCCAATTTTCCTCAATTCTCATCTTAAAATGTACTTTTATTTACACATTCTGATCTCAAATAGAAGCGCATTTATACGAGAAAGAGAAATGCATTACTACGTTATTTTTGAAAGTAAATTTAGATTTAAATATGAATCAAGTATTATTAAAAACAACCAATATCAAAATATTAAAAGCAAACAAGAATATCAAAATTTTATTTTGATACATATGTGAATGTTTGATGCAAACAGTATAGATTGTCAGCTGAACAATCATGACTTCGACAACCCTTGACGATACATCACAAACAGAAGACATTTCTGGTGTGATATACCAATCATAAACCAGAAATATGGAAGCAACGACGTATTTTTAGAAAAATCTTAGTTCTTCTTCATGACGATAATCATCTTGTGTTTAGCGGTATAGTTAACAACACAGATTGAAACTCTTCATTCAGCATTGTATTACGGGTCCATCAGCTGGAAAAATTATATGACAGGATGTATTTTTTAACTCTAGTTTCTATTGATAACACTTTAATCAATCGCATAACATTTCTGTGGCGTTAAAGGCTTATTTCTGCTCTTAATTCAAGCCAACGAAATTTTGCTTTTTAACAGGATAATACGCAGCTACATTTTGCCTGTATAGTACAATCTTTCAGAAAAAGAAATTAAGATCTAAACTTATCAGCAGAAAAATAAAACTGAGAATTTACAATACACTCAAACTACTCTTGCTGCTATATGCAAGCGAAACGTAAACATTAAATGTTGATATACAACGAACTCTGGAAACCTTTGAAAGGAAGTTATTAAGAACTATCGATGGGCCTGTACAGGAACAGGGTTGCTGGCAAACCAGATTTAATTTTGAATTGTATAGGCTGAATAACCAGCCCCAGATTACCCAGGTTATCAGAAGTAATAAGCTAAAATGGCTTGCCCATATCTGGAGAAACCAGGAAAACAACACCAGCAGAATATCAACGTTTAAGAACCCCGGAAGACCACTAACAAGATGACTCGTTGACACTAAAATTGACTTCAAGATACTGAAAATTAGGAACTGGCAAAGTGTCCCTCTGGACAGACTGGGCTGGAAAAGGCTTGCTGTAGAGACAGCTAAGACTTGTAATAGGTTGTTACGCTATCAAAGAAGACGTACAATCTTTCATGATAAGAAAATTACTCAACCGCTGTTCTAGCTAACACATTCTATAGGTCTCTCAACAATAGGAAGCATGTGGTCGTTGGTTGCCAAGATACTTGCTCATTGCGATATGTTAATCATTACAGTCTATATAAACTGTGCAATTGTATTTAATCTGATGTTATTACATATCCCCTATTATAATGTTGATCAGATTAAAGGTTAATAGAATAAAAAAATAATTGAAAATAATTTTTAATCTTGATTAGGAAATTTAATATTTACACAAATAAAACACGAAACATTAAGTTAAATATAAAATTAAATTAAACAAAACTCATGCATTAAGATAATACCAATGAAAGGTCTGTTGCAACTATATGTCTATAGAGGGCGCACTGTACGAATATCTTTGTTTACAAACAGAATAAGATTCTGCACGGAGCAATGTAGATGTTTTTTGTTCCATGTCTTGTCCTGTTTAAGTATGTCCTATATTTAATAAAGAAATTAAAAACCTGCTCAATGTAAGCTTACCGTATTTATGCGAATGTAATGCGTCATCGAATCTAATGGCATCCCCATTTTAAAACTTTAAATAATAAAAAAATTGTTTGTCGGAGAATGTAATGCGAATCATTGGTATGAGGAATTTATTGAATCTTATATTTTATACAACAATGGGTTTCTATATAAACTATCTATTAATGGTATGATAATTTTATTTAAATTTATAGATACCATACTTTATGTAACAATGGATTAATACATATAAAAAGTAGCAGAACATAATTAACCTATTAGTAGGCTATTGTTATGTGAAACAATCATTGTAAATTACCACTATCGTATACACGCAACCTCTCGTAAAATATGAACATGAAATAAATCGTAACATTTCTATCTAGTTAACAGTTTCTACAATCAGTGATTAATAGTAACGTCTTTACTCACTAATGTTTTCATCTCTGGATCCCCACAGCTCTGTTCATCAGAAGCAGATTCATTTCTTCTTTTCTCATCGTCATCTTCGCCATTCCAAAGCACGTCATCTTCACTGCCATTCGATGAATTTGAAATGCAGCATTTCTTGAAAGATTTCACAACCATTGGTGCTTCGATGCTTTTCCAGGCAGCAGAAACCCAGTGTGCAACAATGTGCGGTATAGCACGCTTAATTTTTCTTGTCGGGGTCAATTTGGCTCATAAAACCATTTTTCGTACTCCGCCTGAACGTACCCCTTAAAAAGTTTATTTATACTAACGTCCAGGGGTTGTAACACAGACGTCATCCCTCCAGGAATGATAACAAGATCACTGCTGAGGCTGTTCAGCTTCTTTTTTATGTTGTCGGTGAGATGACCACGAAATGCGTCCAGACAAAGCATTGACGGTGGATTGGAGAGCCCACCGGGACGGCGTTCCCATACATTTCAAAGCCAATCAAGCATTAACGATTCCGTCAACCACCCCTTCTCTTGGTTTCGAATCAGGACATCATCTTGGAACAGCTTTTCATTCTTGGGGATTTTAGGGCATGTTTTCCGTTTGAAGATTAAGAAAGGGGGGAGTTTGCACCCGTCTGCTGTTATTGCCAGCACCACTGTTACGCGTTGTTTTTCACATCCCGAAGTTTTAATGATAACTTCCTCAGTCCCCTTCTGCATCATTGTGTAGTGACGAGGCATATCAAAACAAATTGGCGTCTCGTCAGCGTTGCCAATTTTTGCCCCCATTGAAAAATTCTTTTCCTTCCGAAGTGTGATGACATACCGCTGAAATGTTAGTAGTTTTCCCTCAAAATCTGCAGGAAGCTTTTGGCATATTGTTTTACGGCGTCTTAGAGATAAGCCCATCCGCTTCATAAACCGATCTACCCATCCACGGCTAGCCTTAAAATCTTGTTTCGGTATTCCAAGAACATCAGCCTCCTCTTTTGCTTTATTTCTTATGGTGTCACTAGTCACAGGTTGTCCATTCTTCCTTCTTTCATGCACAATTCCAAAACTTTTTCTTCAATTTTAGGATGTCTTCCTTTGCAAAGGCCAGTGAATTTCTTTCTACTAGCTTTAGTTGCAAACAGTGCCAATTTCCGTAGCCTCCACAAGCATATATTGCTCTCAGCTACGTTGAACTCTCTCCCTACCTTTCTGTTGCCATTTTTTCAGAATAAAGAATTACTTTATGCTGAAAAAAAAGTAGCGTCATATGTAGAAAGTTTGAAAGTAGCGTCTTATGACAGTCTTCTCTGTTTGCCCTCCATTTCGTGACTACGTACTCTGCAGTTCGTATGCTCTATGCAATAATGTGTCAATGATAAATGTAAAGGTAAATTTAGTCGAGAAATACGGTAGTCTATTGTTACGATTTAAATTTAGTTGACGACATCGGCCAACTGCTGACTTTGCTCTCGAATCTGATGCGCACCCCAATTTTGAATACTACATTTGACCAAAAACGATGCACATTAGATTTGCGTAAATATGGTATTTATAATTTGATTTGTCATTATTAAGATGATTTGATAAACATGATTAGCAATAAGAGAGTTATTAGAAAATATTACAATGCCTGCACAACTTAATAATAATTAAAGAAATGCATGATATTGAACTCAACTATTTTTATTATTTCAATAGGTTTACAACCAAGAAAATAATGCACACTTTAATCGATTAAGAAAATTATATATATATATATATATATATATATATATATATATATATATATATATATATATATATGTATATATATATATGTATATATATATATATATATATTAAATAAGTTAAAAATAAATTTTAACATGTAAATGCATACAAAAAGTTATTATAACCATAAGGATAGGATATTTTAGAAAATTAAAAAAAAAAAAAATTGTGATAGTCACCAGTTGTACTCATTTTGTTCATGGGAGTGAGAAAATGTACTTATATCTGTAATCAAGGCGAAGATTAAAATATAATTATTTTAACGATGATCCCCGAAATTCTATGATTTTCGATAGATTGAAGAAGGTGAGACAGAAAAAGAGGCATTTTGAGACATTGGGAGCTTGACATTCAAAAACATCAACTTCCGAAGAAAATTCTAAAGCTGATTCCTTGGGCATATCACCGTAAGTCCCGGTCTAATTAGCCCTTGTGTGCAAAAAATGACCGTTGAGCGACAAACAAACCAAACCAAATCTTGGGCATATCATAACATTCACAATCATCCTTCCTTGAAGGGTGATGAAATTCGATGAAATCATCAAAGTTTCCAGATATAAAAGTTTTTTCCAGAATTAACATTGTTCAATTTTTTGCTTACTTCAACTGTAGGAACGCTTTTATTCCTCACACTTAATTATTCTTTTCCTTCTCATATTCTTCTCGTTACCTCCTTCTTCAACCATTCCAAAAGTGGATAGTTAAATTGAAATCAATAATATAAACACGCTGTGTGACAAAAAGGTTAACCGAAAAGAGAAAAAAATATATATATATATATATATATATATATATATATATATATATATATATATATATATATATATATATATATATATATATCAATGGCTCAGGAGATTTCATATTGCTTCCTGATTAGTTGTTCTGGATTTTGATATTTCAAAACAAATTTTTCCAGTTGTTGATAATTCAGTTACTTTTATTTCCAAATATATTTATTATACATATATTATTCTATTATAGGCATTTTTTTCTAACGTTGTAAACATAGTGCCATTAATATATTTAAACTCAAACCTTCTTATTTAAATAGATCTTTGATAATTAAAATGTACTGAACGTAAATAAAAATTCTATGAAAGAATTATAATTGCATCATAAGAGACAACAGTATATGACAAATAAAATTATTAAGAATTCTCTTTTCTTCCAATCTTGAAAGGTATGTCAAGTTTTTTATGATTTTTTTCTAAATATTTTCATAAGAATAACACATGTTGTCCATATATCACTATGTAAGAATGTCAATAAAGTACACTATTGGCCATTAAAATTGCTACACCAATAAGGAATGCAAATTACAGAACGATATTTATTGGACACATACATTATAGTGGAAAAAACAAGTGATTAGATTTACAGGAAATTAGGATGTATAGATCTTGAGAAATCAGTACACAGAGCAGCCACCTCTGGCTGCAATAACAGCATTTATCCGCTTAAGCATGGAGTCAAAGAGATTGTATGGTATGTACGGGGGTCTCAGTTCATGCAGCTTCAACACTATGCCACAGTTCATCGACAGTAGTGGATGGTGAGTGATGGCGTGCCAATCGCTCGGTAACCATTGACCACACGTTCTCAATTGATGACAGATCAGGAGAACGTGCTGGCCAGGGTAACAGTCAAACCTGTTCTGTATCAAGGAAGTTCAGAACAGTACGGGCAACATGCGGTCGTGCATTATCCTGTTGAAACAAAGCATAAGGGAGGCCTCGAAGATAGGGCAGAGTCACGGGCCTTAACACATAGGAAGTGTAACGGTTGCTATTCAAAGTGCCGGTAATGCGAACAAGAGGTGATCGAGACGTGTATCCAATGGCACCCCATACCATCACTCCAGCAGATTAGCCAGTATGGCAATGTCCAATGCAAGCTGGCAATGTGCGTTCTCCACGATGCCTCCAAACACGGATGCAGTCATCATGGTCCTGTATATAGAACCGAGATTCATCTGTAAAGATGACGTGATGCCATTCCCGCGTCCAGGTTCGTCATTGATCACACCATTGTAGGCGCTCCTGTCTGTGACGCAGCGTCAATGGTAGCCGAAGCCATGGTCGCCGTGCAGATAATCCATGCTGCTGCAAACGTCGTCGAACTGTTCGAGCAGAAACTTGTTGCCTTGCAAATGACTCCATTTTCGACTCAGGGTTCGTGACGTGGCTGTACGATCCCTTGTGACCATGCGGATAAGATGTCTGTCTTCTCTGCTGTTAGTGATGGGGGTAGCTGTGATACTGTATGACGTTCCGTATGATTGTCCTGAACCCATCGATTCCATATTCTGCTAACAGTCATGGGGTCTCGACCGACGCGAGCAGCAATATTGCGGTACGATAAACCGCAATCCCGGTAGGCTATAATCCTTCCTCGATCAAAGTCAGACACGTGCTGATAGGCAATTCTTCTTCTTACACGAGGCATTACAACAACTTTCTTTGCCGAAAACAATGTTGAAACGGAAATTGAGTATGAGAAAACTGCTGTCAAATCTCTGGTTTTATACACATTGTAGATGTCGCTACTATCGCCTGCTTTCTGTGAATGCGCTGAAAATCTAATTATTTGCATACCACAGCAAGTTCTACCTATCATGCGAATTTCACGTATGTGGTGTGCCGCTTTCCTGGTGTAGCAATTTTAATGGCCAGTAGTGTAAGTCGTGGTTTATAATATCATTTATAATTATCAGCAGAGAAATTTACTAAACTCTACGTCATTTGACAAAATGTTTTCAGGTTGAATATGTACATAAATATAATTCTTCCTCAATGATTTATGGATAGATTTTGTAACTGTAAATAATTTACAAAACTAAAGACATTATTTCTAAATTTGCATGAAATTCTTATTGCGACTTTTGTTTGCTCAGCATTTTCAGAAGTATTGATTCATGAAAATGTGTCTGACTTTTTAATCACCAAGATTCAATAGTTGGTAGCAACTATAGTGAGAGAATGCAGAAGAAAATCTTAGACTGAAATCTTAATTATGGGATTCGTCTGTCAGCTACTTGTAAGATGTTATTTCAGATGCATTTTAAGAATGCATTTTAAATCTCTCTTCGTAACTCATATTTTAATATACTTAGATAAAATACTCAAATATAATAATATAAATATTAAGTTATTTTTACAAAAAATTTTAATATTGCTTTAAGACTGTTACAGATAGTTTTTAAAAATTTCCACGTTGAAATTATTACTGAAAAGATATAAAATAGGTATTTGGCGATACATTTTGCCATTTTTGTGATTATTATACTTTAAAGTGATATAGTGTAGTATACAAGAAAGTGATATAACTTGCTTAGTTATGAAAACTTTTATGATCATTTTTATAAACTTAATTAATTTCTAGATATCGATCTTTATAACATTAAAAGTTAAGCCTGACATGCTGAACTTTAGCTTCTATTTTTATGTGAGGCCAAACAGTTTTCAATTTTATATTCAAGCAGTGATATTTTATCTGTGTTCATTTCTTTACATGGATATGTTCATAATATAGAGTAACTATAATATCTAATAGTACGTATTTTTAAGTCATTTATAATTTTAGAGGGTTTATTGATTACATACGTGGGGATAGAAAAAACTTTCATTAACATAATCCTTGTATTCATTATCAAACTCTTTGCAGTGTTTAGTACTCATAATCTTAAATTCAAAACTTTTCAAGGAATTACTTCCGCATGCTTTAATCTGATTTCTTAAATGAACTGAAAAGATTTTCATACCAAAAATCTTATTACTTTGGAATATAAATGAATGCATTTTTAATAAACACACTCACTAAGGTGTTTTTAATATCTGGAGAGTTCATACCATGTAAACATTTGGAGATTAATAAACTTCTATGACTTGTTTTGGATCAAGGAGGAAGAGTATCAGACTTCTTTTTATTCCTCTGTCTTTAGCTGGATCACATTCTTTTTGAAGGAAATAATTATCTAAGTTTGCATTGAAGAATCTTGTTTTAGTCTCGGAAAACGAAAGTGTGTCGGTTGTGTAGGAGACAAACTGCTCGTTTCATCTGCAAAAGGAAAACGATTAAAATACTAGAACCATGCTTTTATTCTTCCCATTGAACAGAGACAAGGAAACAAAAAACACAATTTGGAGAGTTTAATAGTTTACGCAATGTAAAAAAAAAAGAATAATCGTCTGCCAATCGCGTGACATAACCGTTGCCAGTTTATTGGTGTCAAAAGAGCACGATTTATGGATCTTCTTCTTTTAATCTCCCTTTCCTTCTACTATTTTTACCCCTTGTTGTAAAAAAATAAAAGTATCAGCGTACGTATAAAAAAGTTAGAGCATTTTTCTTTCGTCAATTGGTTTCGAAATGAAATATATCGAACTAAAAACCATACTTGTCGAACATAGTTCTAAACATAGACTGGAATCTCGATGAATCTAGTTTGATGTTCGGCAACGAAAGCTAAGGTCATGTGTGCAATGGAATATTTTTTATTAAAGGCTCCCATCGTACACGGAAATAGATAAAATTGTTTTTCGCAATCATTTTCACCCTTCCGAGTAAAATTGCAATAATACTTTATCTTCCTGTTATGCTTTTGAAAACATTGCGAAAGCAGAGTAAAATTTTTTTAACTTGAAGTAAGCTTGAATATAAATACATATATAGATTCTTAGGAAACAAACGATAGCAATAAAAAATCTTCAACAAATTAATTTCTTTTCTACCATAAAATTACGATTCTAAAATCGAATTTTTTAAAATTATTACTAAAATTAAAAAAATCGATTTTAAAACTCAAAAAATTGTACATTTAAGGAATGTATGTTTAATTTCAGAATATTTTTTCATCTGTTTTGAAATTTGGTACAGACTAAAACAGTTTCATTTTAGTTTTGATTATATTATAGCAGAAAATTCGATAAAATTAGAATTTAGAGATCATTAATATTTAAAAACTTAAATCATTCTATTTAGTATTCCAGCAAAAGATACATTCTCCGTTTTTTATTTATTATAATTTGACTTTAAAAATATTCACGTAAATTTAAAAATAAAAAAAGAAAATGATTAATCAATTTAAATAAGGTCAGTAATATATGTCCATTAAACAAAATTAAAACGACAAGGATATGAAAAGAAAGACAATACAAAGAATACATAATCGGTGTTTCCACATTACTTGACAGAAAATAATTATGATTAATTATTTATTATTTAGATTTTAAAATTTGCATTTGTTCTCTCGATGTCCTGCTTAGGCATTTTTAAATAAATAATTTTTTTGGCAGAATAATGCTATTGCTTTTAACTGTCTTATTATAATCTAAGTCAATTTTCACAAAACTGTTAATGAAAACTTAAGAAAAATATTCACAGAGTTCAATAAATCTATTGTTCATTGCTTATAAAAAATCATTGTTTACAATAAATCTATATTAAATCTATTATATTTATTTGTTGTCTAAATTTCTATGAAACGCCATCGGTTTAAAATTGTTTAATATTGAAGAATTCAGAAATAAAATTGTTTCTGATTTCCCTTACTAATAATTATATTAATTTTTTTATTATAATTATATCAATTCTAATATTAAATTATAAAAATTTCAATTGGCTGAATTTTGCATGGGAGAATAAGACGATTCTGTTTTCTTTTGAGAATACTATGTATCATTTTATGAAAAATTTTCATACCGTCGCCTTTTTTAAGTCTATTTTTCTATCTTTAATGTTTAAGTAAGTTTGGGTAAAGTATTCATGTTAGATGTCAATTTTCAAAACATTTCTGAACATTTTATTCTACATCCTATATCACTGTATATTAACAGAATAACTGTAATTAACTTAAATTGTAATTTATTTTTCTTGATATTTTTTCATTTGCCAATCATTTGACAAAAAATTATCATTTGAATAACTTTAGAATAAATAATTTGTTTGTAGTACAAAAAGATGAATTGCTCTCATATTGAATTTGGGTAAAGCTGGTAATTATAATTAACTTCATATTTTATTCAGTTTCTAAATAATTATTATTTAGATTATGATAAAATTAAACCAATCTCATAAGATTTATAAAAATAATATATCTTTTCGCAATTTTGTTTTCTAAAAAAATTTGCATCCATTTTCTTGTCTTGTATTTTATATATTTGGAATGCGAAATAATAATCATTTTGAAACACAATTCTTATTTCTCAAGAAAGCACGGAGTTTTTTAATAACATTAATCTCGAAATCAATCCTAAGAGCACAGTTGTAAACCATTATCGAAACTAAATTAATGTGATGAATGTTGTATTGTTTCCAGATTGGGATTTAAATTCATATCTGCTGATTGGGAAAGATATATTTTATTCACTCTACTTATCAGAAAAGCATAAAATATGTGTTAGAAATTTCCGTTGATTTGACATTCCACATAATTTTTGATTGTGGAATTGTAGGCTAATAAAAGGTATAACTACATATATTTTGAATGTGCGGTAATTATGATGGTACCATGTTTGTAAAAAAAGAGTAAAATATCAAGATACAAATTTATTATTGTTAATTTCATTAATTTCATTACGCGGGAGCTTGACAAAGACAACATTGCAATCCTAGCATTATGTAAACTGAAGACTGTTTTTATTATGCATTAAATATCTTAATTTGATGCAGATGAATCATATATATCATCGTCATCGTTATTTTATATATGAGGTGATGGAAAAAATTAAAATGTGAAATGAATCATCATTTATTTTCTAATGAAAAGTCTTGTAAAATAATCAGGAACGATCCAAAACTAAGAATCGCAGAAATAAACAGAACCTTGCAGATTAATATCATAGTAATCATAAGCAATGGATTTAATCACAAAGTTAGATGGACAGACTTCCAATTTTTCCGTAATAACTATAATGAAAATAGTCAAATAGCTATCTGTCCTCTCTCATTTCCCGAATAAAAACAAGAAAAAATAATAACAAGCCTGTCTTGTCATAAATTGTGAAAGTTTGAGAGAAGTATTTTATACACCATAGCGTAATGTTTGAGCAAAAGGTATCCAACTTCTGAATAGACAATAAAGTTAGAATTTGATTCCAACTTTATCGTCAATTCAGAAATTGAATACATTCTACTGTCTTAGGAAGATAAATTTTGATCTATAAGAATCTACAAAGAAAGTGCCTTGTGAAAAAAAAGATGTTTTTGATTTGAAATTTCACTAAGCCTATTTTATTCTCCTTACTTTAAACCTACTATCATACGTTTCATTTGTTGTTGAACTCTCTTGGCATAAACTTTAGTGTTAATTTGAAAACTATAGCCTCACTTCAAATTTCAAAACCTTTAATTGTCCTGATTTGGATTTCTTTTGAATTTTTACCGGTCCTAAAATTTTTACCTAATTATAAAATATATACATTTTCATTTCCTCTACCTAAAAAAGCAAGAAATCTTAAATAACAGTAACGAATATGAGTAAATTTAGACTATATACTCTTGTGTTTTATATACTCTTTTACAAAAGAAATGGCATTTAAAATGGCAAAGAAATTACTTTTGCATCTAAGTGTCCAATAATATAGTACATTTCAGCCTCTTAAGTCACGAGTTAATTAGTTTTAATTTTCTAACTAGTCCGTCTTAATTTGCACATTTAAGGGTAAATCACTTTACACAGAAATTCGACATGTTCTTTTACTAATCTAATACATTTGATTAACAAGAATATATGCAAAAAAAAAAAAAAAAAAACAATATGCTATAATTGTTTGCATTGAAAAATTTACAAACATAAACTGATGATTGCAAATTCAAAACATTTTTTGAATTTGCAAAACATTTAACTGAGTAGTCTAAGCAAGAGGAATGATAATTTTCCGTAGACTATAAACTCAATCTAAAAGCTGCTTATATTCAGAAAGGCGTGAATTTTTATTATATTATAAATATTTTTCTGTGACAAAGTTGAAAATTGAGTTATACTTTGAAATGGCTGAATTTGTTTTTTCAGCATTTCCTGACCTTGTTCTTTTTGACTAAAAATTAATGTTTAGCAGCTGTAAGGCGTAGAATCTATATTACTGATTTCTTTATTCAGTAGATTCTTTGATAAATTTAACAAACAGTGGTATTTTAATAAAGGCTGGAATAATTTTTTGCCAGAGCTTTTTTATCTGGTAACTTGACAGAAGATGCATGGACATTATCATCTTGCAAACATTAATATGTGAGTTATACCGTATATCACTTAATTTATTTTGTTATTAAAACAGTTTTTTATGGTTTTACAGCATGAGCTATACTTTTAACAGCAACATGTCGCAACGTACTTGTCAATTGTAGAGTTCTTTACTGTTTGATTTAAAATAATTAATCGTACCCGAAATAGTAACTCCACTCGTTATTGCAGTCTATAATTGCTTAGGGACATATTCTACATTAGATCTACCATCTTTTTATTTCCGCAAAGTATAAAATTGCCACATGACCATTATGTACCTGAGAGAGAAAAAGTAGACTCCATCTGACAAAACTATAGTCCTCTAGCCATTAATTCATCATTGATTCAATCATTGATGGCTCGTTCTTAAGAACCAAAAAAATGAATGCCTAACAGAAAATTAACTAATTTACATCATTACATTACTCTTGCAAATTTGTTTGTAGTTATGGTTTAAAAAACTATGGACATTACAGAAAACTCATACTTTTTACTAAACAATAGTATTCATTTTACAGCAATACACTTTGCAAGCTGAAAGTTAAGTTGATATTACTTCCTTCGACAAATCCAACAGCAGCTAGTTTCGAGAAACCAAATGATAATTTTTTCTTCTTATCTTATTTTAGATTGATTTAAACTTGCACGGAACTACTGGATTTTAACTGTTGACAATTAGTTTTTGTCACTGAAAACTGTAGCAAATAAGTAATCTTTTACTATTTTAGAATTTAATTTGGAGTGTAAAGAAAAACCACAAATATTGTTCGGTTATGCAGATCTTAAAAGAAGTTATGAAATGTATGTTTGATAATGTTCTTATGATTTCATCTCTTATAATCTTAAAGATCTCATTATAAAACTAAATATAAATGAGTACTCAAAAATTACTCCATAAAATATATGCAGTAGTTGTTTTTAAAACAATTTTTTTAATTGTGCAATAAACGTTTTTGTATTTGCAACAAAAGATTATTACTTTTATAATAAATTTTATTTTACTTTCAAATTACATTTTTTTTATATGAACACGAAACAATTCTTAATTTTTACACGGGATTCAAAATTAAATACAAATTTATTACCCACCTAAATTGCTTATATTTATTTATTTTTTGGCATTACAAAAGAATATTTGTTTCTTGTACCATTATTTCTGTAAGTAATAAAGTAGAATATGGTTTTATTCTAATTGGAATAATTGCAAAATTTGAATATAAAATGCGAATGTTTACCGGAAAGAGACTACGAAGGAAATCTTATTATTTAACAGCATTTCTAATTAATATCATCAAATTTACTTTATTATCCATTCACTTCCCACCTGCGGATGCTATCTGCCATTAATTAGCAGTCTCAAACAAAAGGAGCATAGCGCTGATTTGGAATTTTCGAGACAAAAACGACCTTGCCTTGAGATCAGAAAAACGCCCTGGTGACCCATTTTCATTGTGGCTGCCTTCTGAAAATAATAGCAGCGATGTGTTTTCCCTTTGATGAGTGAGATCTCAAGATTTTCAGCTGTTTGTTTGGGAAATACACGATTTGTCTTCACCCACGTGAAACAGGAAAACATAGAGAAATTTGTGGCTTTATTTTTAAAAATACATGAATTTTTTTTTCGTCTTGCAAAATGAAATAATGGAAAAGTAGGTTTCTCTTGCTAAATTGTAATTTAATTTAAAGAATTTTTTCACGGACAATAGATACACGAATTCTCTCTCTTTTTATTTCTCTACATTATTCATTGGATTTTTCTTAAATACTTTTACCCATTCGATATAAAAAAAGAACTAGCTAATATTATCATAATTTTGAACTATGGTCAGGTAACTAAAATAATCTGGTAAATATTGAATTTACTAAGAAAAGATGGATTCTGAATTCTACTTCTAGTTAATGGGGCTCTAGCGTATTTTTATTTCATAAAATTTTATCATTACTCTGATGAAAGCATATTAGCTGCAAATGATCAAATGTAAAAACTCGGATTAGGAGCAAGACATCTTTAAATGAGCATAAGCATATATTTACAAAAACTAAGAATTGAACAAGCTGATTTTTGTGGGATGAGGAAATCTAAGCTAAACTTTTACCCTCGGAATACCATAGAACAAAAAACTAAATTAAACATGATTTACTTTACTTTCATACATTTTGCGTAGGATTTTGATAGCATAAGCTAAAAGTGTTCATGGAAAATTCTAAAAATTTATGGATTTCCCGTAATATCTACCTTTTAGAAGTTATACAGGATACAAGAATATAACTTTCTTATTACGAATTGCAATAACACAAAAAGTAATAAAGATAATGAGATTGGCTTGGTCTCGTTTCAGAGAGGTGATCATAAAGTTATGTGACATTGTAGTTCAGTCACCATCATGCATTGGAGTAATGAACATAGTGCATTTGTCGTAGAGTCATATTTTCCCGGTTGTCTCATTTCAATGTAAACGATTTGGTGTGGCCAAGGTGTTCTCCAACTTGGTACTATGTAATTTCTTTTTGTGAGGATATTTAAAGTCACATGCCTATAATGACCGCCCACAAACTTTGGAAGATCAGAAAAGAAACATTCATAGAGGAACATTTAACATATGTGCCAAAGTGCTGGAGAGAGTGAACAGCAGAATTCGGCTCATTTAGTGTATCGCCAAAGGAGAGCGTCATTTGCCCAATATGATATTTAAAACTGTGTTAACTAAAATTTTTATATATGTAACATTTTTATGCAAAAATAAATAAAACTATATTTAATACATTTTATGTTATTTCAATACGAAATTAGGAAGTTATCTTGATGGATCCTTTAGGAAGAACGCAAAGGGCAAGCCATCTTAAAGAAATGTATAACTGACAACTATGACTTTCGAATTTGTGTTAGGCAGGGATGCATACTATTAGGAACACGGTTTAATATTACCATCGACTGGATCATGAGAACTTGGAAACTTGGATTTGAATCTACAGTTTGTAATCAGATAGAGAATTGGATAGTGTGCTGTCAAATTGCAATTATTTTGACGAAATTGTATTGATATCCTCTAGATTTAAAGACATACAGGGAAACATAAGAATAAAAAAATACCAGAAAAGTAGGACTCATTATGAATGAGAAGAATACAAAAATAAAAATCAGTAACTGTAATCCAATTTATGTAAAGGGCAGGGAAGTGGAGGTGACAAACTCTTTTAATTACTTGGGTTCGACTATCTCTAGCGTGGCATCTGAAGGTGGCATATTAGATGACATTAAATCAAGGATAAATAAAGCACACCATGCGTTTAGAACTCCCCATAAAGTTTGGATAAAAATATTAAAAACAATTTTAAAATGGAAATCTATAATGCAACAGTAAAATCAATACTTTTATATGGTGTTGAATGTTGGAAAATGACCAAGCTACAGGAAAATAAAATCAATGTGATTTTTAAACAAAATATTTTAGAAGAATTCTGCAAATTAATGGGCTGCACAAAAATATCATTTATAGTTCATATGAAATATAAAAAACTAAAATGCTGTTTTATATTAAATGACATAAAGAGAAGTTGGCGATAGATTGGACACGTCCTGAGAATGAAATCAACTGCTTCCATCAGGGGCTCACATAAGCGATATGCTTTCACAAGCATATCGCTTATGTGAGCCCCTGATAGAAGCAGAAAAAGAAGCCAACATAAAATAACTATTAAGCGGATGGTCCTAAATAAAAGAAAACAATTTTGGATGGGGTAGCTGAGGGCTGGTCTGAGAAGCAGCCTTGGATGGAAGAGGATGGAAAAAATTCTTGGTTTCATGCACTACAATACCGTAATGAGCTATAAGCCAAGACAATACTAGTTGTTTTCTTCTAAGCTTTGCAAAAAATAAAATTTGAAACATTAATTTACTTTGATACCTTCAAACATTTATTTTTAACAGTAAATTATAAGCTGTTCACCAACAAATTAAATACATAATGAAAATAACATCAGGAGTGAATAATAAATAAAAACACATACATGACTATTTGTAAATATAAATAATTGTACTATGCTACTAATGTTGTATTTTTTCAAAATGATTTTATGAATATAGTAAAAAATTTATAAGCTGGAAAAAAAAGCGTTAAATAAGCTGGAATCGTATAATCATATGTAACAAATGAAATGATTTTTAATGCGAACTAAATAGTGGATTTACCTATATTTAATTCCATTTTTTATTACATAAAGTATATTATTTCAAATATATATTATGTGAGGAGTATCAAAATTATATGCTGGAATATAATGCGCATTTAAAATTTAATCGATTCTATTGAACACTTAATATTTATTTTAAAACATGATAAACTTTTATGTAAATTTGATATTCAATATGACGAGGGAAATACGAAGACCATTATCTTATGATAATACTATAAAATATTAATTAGGTGGAATAGGAGCTAGCGACAGTGTTAGATTGAGGTGATAAAAAATGTAGAGAGTGTTCATTAATTGAACTAATTGAAAATTGTTTTGATATCAAATCAAACATTAGTTAAAACTGTTTAAGGAATTATTAATGTCAGTTTGGAATATAAATCAAAGGTATTGTGTTTAGATAGAAATGATAAAAAAATCCTATACTGATTAACTAATAGACCTATCTTTTGAAAATCTATTGCAAGTATATTGAGAAAAAAGAAAGTGGTAGTTATCGTTAAAAATTTGCTGCATAAAGACTATCCCATTATGACGTGTAGATATTATAGCATTTATGGTATTTGCATTTTTACTCATAGTTAAGAATTTCATAATAGACTATTAACGGAAGAAAATTCAAGATTGTTTTAGATACAATGAGAAGAAATGCCACTCTAGTAAAACTGATGTCTATCTTGAGAATACAAATTCATGTAACTAGATGATAGTAGAAGAATATGCAATTAAGTTCAAAATGCAAACAGCTACTTTATAAGAAAAATTTCCATTTCTTTTGGAATTTGTGGTGTTTACATTTATGCGCTATTCTAAAATAGATAAATTGATGACGGAAGTTTGGAAGCTAACTTGTTAGTGAAAAAAAATTGGAGAAATTTTTGACACAATAATAGGCAATAACTCAACATTCATTATTTTTCTTTAAATAGATCAAATCGCAAAACTATCGATCGCAAATCAAATGAACAAAGCTTAAGATTTGCATTTAAAATGTAAATAATCGAACCTAGAAATTCCAAACAAAAAATCTGGGTTTTCTTTGTACAAAAATAATGATTAATACAATCTGTTTCACTTTTTATAAATGCAAATGGTTAACAGAATTTAAAACTTTTAAATTACAAGTTTATTTAGTTCTCTTAAATAATTTTTATATAGTATATTCAACAAATTGTAATAATTAAAAATCAAATATTTCTCAACATTCAATACTTTTTTAAACAATCATAGTAAAGTATTATAGTAAAGGAATATATATTATGCTTCCTTTTTTAATCTATCCAAATATTCAAAAATTTAAAGTCTAATGTATCAAGATATTCAGGAAGCTAACCTTCTTTTTAAACATTACTTAGATATAAGTCATTATTATTTTCTTTGCAATGTCAGAAATGTATCCATCACTGTTCAAAATATCTTTGAGCCAAGCTAGAGATGAGCATTTGTGGATTTTATAGTTTCCCAAACTATAGAATATACAAGACGCTCATATTGTATTCGTAATCCTCGAAAAGTTCTGGAGGTATATGATCTCCTTTGATGGAGTTTTTCCTCGGAGCCTTCAAAAACTATTTGACTATCAGAATGTGCATTTAGAACAGGAAATTGTTTGAGAAAATGACATTGTGTCATTTCTGAATCCAGCTTTGTGGTTTGGCACATCATAGTCACCCTCTATGCTGTATTCTCAAGCAAATCCGAAATAATGATCCCCCTACTGACAATGCATTGCTCCAAACGTCATTGTTTCAGAACTTTCCGAGGCCTAGTGGTAAAACAGTCCACTTTGGTGAATGAAGTTCTAGTTCTGTACCATGTACTGTTCCATAATGTTATGTTTCTGACTTTTGAATGCTCGACTATCAGGGTGGGTGCTAAGAGGATTTGCTGATTTTCTTCCTTGTTACACGTAAATACGGCTCATTATCTACGAAAAATAATCCAGAAACGGAATTTATGCGGTAGATATTAAAATGCTTTGTAACAGCCTTCGGTTGTTGGGTTGCCTGCTATGTGTCATTAAAACGGCGTTGTATTGTACAAACAGAATTTCAAAACTGCTATCTTCTCCAGTTTTTTGTCATAATGACTGAAACAGATTTGGCTTTACAGGAACTTATTTTATCAGTGTAATAATATGTGAATAGGTTAAAGTCGATTCACTCTTTTAGTAACATTAACGACACTTTTGTTCACCAGTTTTTTGAGGATATTTAAAACTTCTAGTACCTTTATGCTTGAAAATGATGTACATTTTAACCAGTTTCTAAAGTTTGCCAAATACAGATGAGTCTCTCATATTTAAGTTAAAGTTTCCGAACATAATTCCTAAAAAACTTCCAATTTGATATTTAATTTATAGAATCTTAAGAATATGAACAATTTACGAAAAAAATGAATGAAAGTATTTTAATGTAAATGATATACTCTTGTATCATTTACAAAATTGATTTTTTTAAATCTTATAAGGGATGCCTTAAGAAAAAAGTAGATCTAAGTTTAGAATATAAGGAAAAGAAAATTCCTTAAAATTCAATGGAAGATCACATTTTTTATTAAATGATGTAGGTTTTTTCAAGGAAGGATTCTTGCATTTGTGGGCGTTTAATACCATTACGTGCTTTATTTAATTAGGGTGACATTCATATGCATGAAGTTAAATGAAAGCTTTTCCTAACAATAACGTAGATGGGAGTCATATAATGCATATTAATGGTGAGATTATAAGTTCGATTTTTTTATGTTCAAAAAGGATTTATGTATAGCTTATCAAAATCTATTACATGAAGGTAATATATTATATCGAAGGTATCTTTGAAATTTCCTTTTTCTCACAAAAAATCATCTACGACTTAAATTACTAACAAAAGACAATACGAATTATAACTATATATGGATATATATCCAATATACATAGATTAAAAATATCCTATTCATCAAAACAGCTTTTTAGGTAGATTACTAACAATGAATTGGAACAAACAACTCATGACATTATAAATATTAATATTTTTCAATACTCGATGTCATAGTTTTAAAATAAATTCATATATTCCGTTTTTATAAATGATTCGATTTACAAGAATTATAGTTTTAATTTAAGGAAATATTTCAATAAAAAGAAAATTAAATAAATCATATTTGTATGTGTTTGTTACTTATATATCCTCTTTTTTGACGAATAAAAAACAACAGATTATCATTTGAATTATTGTTTTGTTGGAGATATAATATTTTTTATTATATATATTTTTTAATTAAAATCAAATAAATCATATTTGTATGTGTTTGTTACTTATATATCCTCTTTTTTGACGAATAAAAAACAACAGATTATCATTTGAATTATTGTTTTGTTGGAGATATAATATTTTGAATTACTGATTTGTTTAAGATTTCTTAACAATAAAATCTGTCACTATTATTTAATGAAGTACAACAGGGATGGTAAACCACTAAACCGACAGGGAACTGTGACTTAAAGTAAGGCAAACATCTCCGTTCGAAATAAGAAACAAATCAACAACAACTTATTGAACTGTTATGTTCAATAAGTTTCAATTATTGGAAATAGGGTTTTTAAAGAACGTCATACACACAGTGCAATAAATTAAAAAACATTAAGAATGATTATAGAAATGTTTAAATATAGATCTGCCAATATTTTTATTAGGATCTTTTTCAGATCGATAAACCAAAAGAAATTGCTTGAAATATTTCAATGGTCGTGATGAAATATTAAGTGAAGGTCAAATGATTCTATTTTTCTCCTTTTTTAAATTTTACGATGTTATCAGTTTTTCACAGCATTTTAATATATTAACTAATGCTGTCGGAAATCTTTATTAATTATCGATCAAAATGGAGAGAATGCCATTATTCATATTTGAAAATTTCTCAACTGTTTTATTTTCATATCTTGTCTTTATTAAGAACAATAAAAAATCTCTTAAGACAACACGTTTAGAGCTAATAAATTATTTGGAATAGTCCGAAAAGGTGGCAGCTTTTCTTTCTTTGTTGAAATGGATACTTGATCGAGTCAACTGTAAATATTTCTCATTACAAATGCATGCACGCATATGAAATCTGCTGGATTATTGGATACATTATATTAAGAATTATTTTATTTTATTGTACAATTTTTATATTACACTTATATTTATAAAAAATAAATTCATTTATTATACCGTCATTACATATTAGTAATATAATCATAACTATCTCATTTGCTTACAATAAAAGGATTTTCTCGAAAGTCCCTTATTATGTTCTAGTTTATCTATATTTTAATTAATTTGGATCTAGTTTCAATTAATCGGAATTATAAGTGTTAAAAATTAAGAGTACTTTGATTTATGTGTTGTGTGAATATTGCATAATTTCTTTTTTGTTACTGATAAATATGATCCAATCATAGTCTTAGAGTTTTACTTTTGAGAAAAGACAAAGGGAAATGAAAGTCTGACCTGAAAAGTCACTGAGGGTACCACGCTGCAAAACTAGGGCTGACCCGGAAGAAGGCAGCTGAGATAAAAACGACTCGAGTCCCTGGCAGATGTTTTTCCTAAATGCGGGTGTGACGCAAATTACAACGAGTAAAATATAATTGAATAACAATGATAAAAAGAAAAAAAATAGTACTGGCGCCTATAGATATAATAAAATCAGAGAAATGTTTGATCGATAGATTATGTCAGGAAAAGAAAAGACGAGGACATTTTGTAATCAAGGTCAGTACGAACAACTTAATGCTGTAGATGATTTTTTAAAATATCACGACGATAGATAAGAATTATTTCATCAAATTTGATTCGTACTTCCAAAAAGATTCCCTCCGTACAATTTCAAGAGTAATTATTTATTTTACAAAGAAGTATAATGGTTGCTTTAAATTATAAATTTCAACACCTGTTTTCATTAGTATTTCCATTTAATAAAACTTTTAGCGAATCAAAATTATTTTTAAAAAGATAAGTTTTTGTTATTAAAGGTTTAGTCATTCTTTTTTAACATAATTTATAATTCCAACTACAAAAATGTTTGAAATGAAACAAAACATTTCCATAAATATCCCTTAAAATATATTTATGTAATTACATAGTGACAACTTTATCCTGTTGACAAAAAATATTGTATTAAACTAAAAACATGGAATTTATTTTCAAAAAACTAACTTTACTTAAGTCATTTGTTACTTGGATACAACATATTTGAGTATTTTCAAAGTGGCTCTCTTGGGCATCGATACAGAGCCTTAAACGTAAAATTTTCTGCAATGGGCCGCAGTTCATCAGGCGTTAATTTAGCCCATTCCTTCTTAAGATTATCCTTTAGGCATTCCAAACTTCGATGTGGCTTAGAGCATACTCTTGATTGCAGAATAGATCAAACACTATGGTCCATTGGGTTTAAGTCAAGATAATAGGGGGGCACATTCCCATTATCTGAATTTGCTTTAATCCAGCCTCAAATAAAGCAATTATTTGCCGTCATTGGTTTTGCATATTATTTCAAAAAAGGAAATAAAAAGTAACTATTTTTTATTAACATTAAGATCTCTTAAGCAAATGAAATTTTTATAAAAAGTGGAAGATCAATCAAAAGCAGTACAATAATGTGAACAGTATAAAGTTGTCACCCTGTATTATATACGACATATAATATAGATTTTCTGATTTTTATATATTTTCTCACCTGTGTGCTGAATGGCTATCAATTCCCACATTAGCAAAGATAGACAGCATAAATTAAAAAAATATGCCTCATTTTGTTTTTTACTCATTATTTTAATGAAATAATCATGTGTATAGTAATTTTTCATATCTTTATATAACAGTTTGGATAGCCTACCAGCTGAAGCCATCATAATGCATTTCAACGACCTCCACTTACTGTCTTCCGGAAGACACATTTCATAAATAATGCGTCACAAAGGAACACCTGGAAAACTTTCAAGCAGTCACCTCAAAACATGTATCAGCAAAAATCAGAAAAGCAAAATTCCTTTTCCAACATTCAACAGTTACTTCAACAATGAACTATGTTTTTCATAATTTGGGTACAAATATTTTTTGAATAACTACTCTTAAGCAATTTCTCATCGTGACTCAAAGGTAGGATCGTGCTCCTCAGAAAAGAATCTTGGATTTTACTCCAGAAATTACTGAACAATAGGAGATAAGTATTGATCTTCTGTTTTTTCTCCTGCATACACATGTGCACATTTTTTCCAATTTCACTTTGATACTGCTCAATACTAGTGAAAAATCCTTCTGGAAAGCAAAAATGTGTGTGTGTGTGGATGGTAATTAAAATACTTACAAAAGCCTTTGTTAAGTAGTATATGCTGTATTCAAATACTCTTATAGAAATTTTTTAATATTACGTTTTTTAGTTTCAGAGTGTGTATGAGCAAAGAACAGTAGAATTTTAAATGCTATTGTTTTTTTTTTGTCAACGAGTTATTTTATTTTCAACAGATCATTGCAGTGCTATAAAAATAAAATTCAATTTTTGCAAATATAGCTTAACTTTCGGATTCTGTTTTCTAGTGAGGAAATAAGCAAATGAGTCGATCAAATGAAATGTTAAATTTTAAATGATTTAATAATAAGCATTGAAATGAAGGATTGGAGGTTGATTTGATGTCAATTTTTGATATAAAATTTGGTTGAAACAGTCATGTTTCATTAATCTTTCTGGATAAAAGTTTACAATCAGGTACCCCTTGATTTTTTGGCGTTTTTTTATATTTCAGGTTATAGATATCAAGATATAATTAACAACATGACCGATGCCGCAACACAAAGCTACAGACACAGATGCCGTATAATCCAGGATTCCAAATTTTGGCGATGCAGAAATGTTGCCAAAATGATGTATTGTGACGAGCGCTATAACGTAAATACTAGGGTTGCCAAAATAGAATTTTTTGCATAATTCTTATAGGTCTCCATATCTATGACGTAATAAAAACCAGGTTGCTAGATACATAAGAAAATCTGCGAAATAGTCACCAAACTCAGAGTTTGGCATTCTGTATTTTACAGCATCTATGCCAAGCTACACTAAGTATCAGTATTACCAGAAATCAAATTCATCGTCAAAATTTATATCCGAATGTTTCGCCGAACCAAGAGGTACCCAATTATACACCGAACCCATCTTTCAGTACTATACAATGTTCGATAGTATGTGATAACGAATTTTATTAAAAAATGAGTAGTTTTTTTTTTTTAAAGAAACCCTATTATCTGAATTTCTTACTTTATAAAAGTTTCGTTTTATAACATAAATTTAATACCAAAAACAAACACATTTTAGTCAGAATTACTCTAATACGTGTATTTAATTTCATAAGACTTTCAAATTCTTTTCAAACACATACGAATTCTATACAAGCAAAATCTAACAAGGCAAAAAAATGATTTTTTAAGAACCTAGCAATATCCTCTTAATTAACTAATTATTTAAAATGAAAAGTTTTAATTCAAGGAGCTTCCCAAATAATGATTTGTTAATAAAAGACCTAATTTTAATTTCTTTGAAAATTTACTTTAGTAAAATTTAATTTAATAACGAAGCAATTTTCCTGAACAAAAAATCATTTTATTATCTGATTATAAAAAAATATGTTTCATAATATTCTTTAACGACTTCTAGAATATTACATGTCTTTATATATATTTATATATATATATATTTATATGTAGCTTTATGTATTCTTGTACACTATGATAAGTTATATCATATTTATTTGAAATCACTTGTTTTCAAAAATAACCATTTTATTCGAATTCCAAAGAATACTCATTTTTCTTGTCTTCCTAAGAAATAAGTGCATATTTGTACACAAATATAAAAACTCCAGGAAGTAGATAATTTTCTTTTTATGTCACCTATAAGATGGTTATAAGATTTTCTTGTCTCAATTAAAAATACGACGTCATGGCATCGCGATATGTCGAAAGGATACGGATGTTTTTTTCTGTCACATTTTATGGCTCTACATTAAAACACAAAACCATTACGGTTTTATGTGCTTTTGACAAACTGGATCTGTTAAGACTCATTAAAACTCAGCTTTGTATTCTACAAAGATTTTCCGGTACAGCTCTAGGTGAATTTATGGCTCATATTGAAAATAAATTCCAAGTAAAATGTCTGTAACACATAAAAGTCGCTAGATGTAGAATAAAGATAATTATCGCCGACGCAAAAATTCTTCACTTCACCTCATGTTTAACACAAACGTTTAAAATTAAGGAAATTTAATCAATTTTTTTTTTGCTCATTTCTCTTGGTAATCATTTATATGAATAGTGATAATGTGTGTATAAAAACGAATAACCCATTTTAAATTAACATTTCCGTAAGAGAGGCTTTTGGGAAAAACTTTTGAACATTTCTTTTTCTTTAATGCTTTAGAAAAATAAAATTTTTATCGTTTTAAAAATGGTGTGAAGAATATTACTGTGACAAAAACTAGTTTTTAAATTATGTCGTTTTCTTTGATTAAAGCTTATGAAAGTCAGATTAAATGCAATATAGTGCACATCAGCTTAGAATGTAAGGCGTAAAAACCTTTATATTGTTATTATAATAATGTATTAAGAAACCCGAAAATTCTGTATTTGTTTGATTCTTAATTTATTTCCCAAAAATTACAGTTATTCTTTTCTTATGTGTATAGAATTCACAAATGGTTTAATTAATTTAAATTATTTATTAATTAACCTAATTAAATTCAGTAAAAAATAAGAATGGAAAACAATGTACAGAAAAAATTATTCCTTTCATGTTATTTTATATTTGAATGTAATGTTTTTTAACAAGCCCAAATCAAAAATGTTTTACCCTTAAAAATACGGCACAGTGACTTGTTGAAGCTCTATATGTTGATTAAGTGTTTCAATACTTCCTTGTAGATAGGTGAAATTAAAGTTTATACTAAAAAGAAATAAAGTTGATTTATAAAAAAATCTTAGGTTAATTTAAATAAATGGAATAAAAAAGTATGACTATCGTTTCTAAAATTGAATTAAATTTTTATATTGGTATACGTTGAAACTACCAGTATTTTTACTGATTCTTGGTTAATTTCCAATATTGTGGGCATTATTATCAATGTGCAGATGTCACTTTTGATTAATCAAATAGCAAATGAGGTAATGATAGAAGGGATATCTTATACACTGTTCTATATGTAGGGAAATAAATTCTACGGAGTTCAAAACTTCTTGGCTGAAAAATATTTCAATTCTCTTTTATCTTTGTCAAATTCGTTTTTATCTTTAACTATCGGTCACAGACATTTTTGTTTAATATTAAGAAATCATGTGGATCAGGATGGATAGATATTGTTTTTATGCACACTAATTTAGTCAGAAGACTTAACAAATATCAGTAAGAAACTTAAGAATTGTTTGGATCAAAGGTTCAAGAGTTATATATTAGTCAAGAAATCTGTAAATTATCAAGATTATCTGAAACAGAACTGGGTGGAAAATTGCTGTTTAGCATTTTTAGTGGTTTTTCGCGAATCGTTTGAGATAATTACTTTGCAAAATGCCTATCTCCATTATTCTTTCTACTTAGGCACCGAATAAGTAGAAATCGTCTGTTTACTGCTAATTACATACAGTATGGGGTCCTGACAACAATAAATGTGAGCCCTTTTCTTGGATAATTAAAAAAAAACTAATATTTCAAATGAATTCATAGTTTTGAGTTAAACCTCTCTGTTATTTTTAATTCCATATATTATTTAGTTAGTTGGTAGGTTTTGCTGTACTACAATAACTACAACAAGTTAAACGAAGTAGACAACTTTTTTAATTTTCAATTGCAAAGCAAATAAATGTAAACATTTAAACTACATAACAAATAAAAAGGAAACGAAAACGTGTGAGTTATTGTTTCAAAAGAACTCTATAACGCCAGAAAACTATTCTTTCACAGTTTCCATATATTGACTCTGTCTGTTATATTTATCAGGAGATGGGAAAATCGATGACATCTTACCTTACACAGAACATTTTAATTATTAAAAACTAAATTTTATTAATTTATTTTTATTTGTTTTTTATTTTATTTTATTTATTTATTTATTTATTTTGGAAGATATCCAAAAACTGATTTTTTTAAAGATATTCAATTATTTTTTTGTATGGCATGATTAATTTTGAATTGCATAAATTTCCATAAATGCAAAATGCAATTTTTCTTATTTCCCAATAACAATATTTATTTATGTAGTATGTCAAAAGAGATTATATGTAATATGGCAAAAGAGATTATGCATTAATATTTAGAAACTTGTGTATATGTGTTTAAATATTTTTAGTTCGCGCAAACTGTTATGCATATGAGGAAAATATATTTCAGTAGCTTTTTATTTTAAATCTAATAGTATATATAGTATATATTCAGTGATTTCTGAAGTACTAATGAATCTGTAAATTATTCTTGTGCCTCATTCAATATTAGCATAAAATAATCTTTCAAAATATAGGAAGTAAAAGGTTCATATGTATTCCTTCTTTGTAAAAAAGTTTTCTTTAAGGAAATTTCTCGTTTCTTCTAATTAAATAATATAATTTAATGGAGTTTTATACAAGATTTCTTACATGTAACCAAAACAACAACTCTCTCAACTATTCAAAAGTTAAATGGTAAAAATCTTGTTTGGATGAATCTTGTTTCAGATAGAGTTACAAAGCAGATTTTCTCGGATAAAAGATCAATTTCCAGTTAATGTTAAATTCACAAAATCCACTATATCAGTAGTTAAATATTTGCATATGACGTCCTTGGATCCTCGCGGACGAAATTGTCTGCTTACTTTCTAGAGGAAAATTGAAAATATACATGAATTATGATTCGAATTGTGAAATAAACACAGTAATCCTTGAAGAATTAGTATTAATCGTTTGCATACTGAAATGAAGAGAAGAAAATTAGAGTTCTACATTATAGACTTACGGTAAAAAAACATTTCTCTTTATGCATTCAATTTCAATGGGTCTCAAAAGGTCTGCTTGAACGTATGGAAAACATATAAACAACCACCACGTTTTTCATCCTCAGTTGTCTTCTTCTCGAAATGAAAGTATCTAATTCAGAGACCTCTCTTTTGCAGAAGTTCTTTTTTATCCTAAAAGACTAATTTTGTAAGAGTGCATGTAATTATAATCATAAGAAACGTTAAAATATTGGTGTTGTGCAGTGTTAAATAATGTGCCAAGATATTTCGAGTATAAGACAATTCAAATTCTTTTTGATGAGAAAAAAGCACTAAAAATGATTAAAACAAAGAAAGAGGTGTTTAATAAAGTGCAAATAGTGTTGAATAATGATTGTAATAATACATTTTAACTGTTAAGATTTTTACTGCGCATTTCACAATAGCTGTTTATGAATGAAGAAACACTAATTGAATATTAATTGATATACAAGTTTTTAACGAGAAATAAATAAAATTGGCTTTGAAATCTTGTATCTTGACTAACTGTATTTTGTGTCAACATAAATTAATTAAATAATTTCAAAGGGACTCGTAACAATCTTAAAAATTTTAGTTAATCTTGTTAAACTTCATAAAACTCTATGAACTAGAAAATAATTAATTCTCGATTCAATAATCTTTAAATCTATAACTGTTTCTAAATGTTTAATCAACAATTTTGGCTGGTTCAAAAACTTTTAAATAATGTCAAGAAGTGACTCATAATTAGGAACAATTAATTAAAATTTTAAAAATAACTTGTAGATATGAAGACGACTAAAAGCACTTAACCTTCTTCATACACCAGAATATGATAATGAAGATACGAATCCATATATTTTGATTAAGTATTTAAATTCAATTATCTTGATTATATATTTTCGTTTTATTAAGACAACACTACTTTTTTAGAGTTCTCGCTTAGTATATTTTATTAAACTCCTACATATTCTCCTTAAACCATTTATATAAGCTTTAAAACTTTTCATGCTAGTTATAATTATTCTACGCCATAAATAAAATAAATATATATACATGTATTTACATAATTTATGATATTATCTCTCTGAATATCAGTCTTAAATCTACGTTATATCAACTTAAAAAAATAATTCTATATTCTACCTATCAAAATTCTACATGCAATTCACAAGTGGGATTGTAACCCACAACTTTGTGAAATCGATGTTGTGCGAAAAACATAATTTATGACAAATAATTTTATAAAAATGCAAGGATAAATGTAGATTAACACTAAATCTTCTGAAGTGCTTTCAGAAATGAACACAAAGAGGAATTTCTATAAAAAAGAAATTTTAATAAACAAACATGTTTTTTTTAAAGAATGGACAAATATTAAAAAAGAACTAGTTGAAAATTTATTTATAAGGAAATTTTTTAAAAAAATATTTTAAGAAAATCATGAAAGGAAAATAAAAGTTAAATAATATGTTAACTATGATTTTTGTTTTCGTAAAAAAAATTAATAAATTAGGAAAAAACATGATCAATATGAAATTTTATAATAGACAAAAAATTTTATAATGAAAAATATCAAAGGAAAAAAAATTGAAAAGAAAAAGGTATTGAATATAATTTTTGATAAAAGTGAAAAAATTAGGAATTAAAAATGATACAAATAAAATTTTAACTATTATTTAATAATATTTATTTTATATTATTTAATTATATATTATATTAAATAATACAAATAAGATATATATATATATATATATATACATATATATATATATATATATATATATATATATATATATATATATATATATATATATATATATATATATATATATATATATATATATATATATATATATATTTATTTATTTATTTATTTATATTTACAACTTTTTCCTGATTTAAAAATGAAGTAATATAACGAAATGAATTCAATGTCTAATGTCAGCATTTGGAAAATAAAGCACATCTTGTACTGCTTTATGAAGGTCATTTACAGAATTTTACAAAGGTCAAAATTTTGCTCAAAATTTTAACATATAGAAACAAATACGTTTCGAATAAAGTGTCTTCCATAGAGAAAATTTTAATCAACGATCATCACAGTTCCTTAATATGATAGAAAAAGGAATTAAGTTTGAATTCACTCCATTTATAAAATTATTAATGAAGAATCGCGAAAATTATAGTTAAATTTAGCTTAGTTAATAAATTAACTTAATTAATAAAACAGCTTTGATTGGAAAATATTTACTACATACTTATGTTGGATTTTGACTGCTTTCTGATCAATATCGTAAGAACTTTTCAAGTGATTTTTTATGAGAGCAGGTTAAAATCTTTATATATGTATATATATATTATATTTATATGATTTGATTTGTGATTTGGTACCTGTATCCAGTTTGAAAAAAATAAAGTAATTGTCGGTGAAGTTTATCATGTATATCTTAAAGAAATATTTTTATTTGAAAAGCGTGAATATTTTTCGAAGATTAAAAATGAAAAATTTCCCATTGTCCATCCAAACACGTAAACTTATACAAGTTAAAAAAATTGCAAACCATCTTTTATTATTAGATAGGAATTGCATAATAGTTAACGATTTTCTCCGGTAGATCTTAACTGATGTGTTTGCAAAATGAAAAGAAAATCCATTGAATCAGATTATAAAATTGCTTTGAATTTGTCAAACATTCAGTTATGGTTTTCAAAATAATATGATTTATGAGGTTTATACTAATCATAAAAGATTAAAATCGTACAAGAAAGGATGATGAATTATAATAAATAAAAAATGATTGTGCATGTGTTTATTGTTTCGATTTTTTTCTGATCAGTAAGATGGAATGTTTTCTTAAGATAAGTTTTTAATATGAGAGAAAGGAAATAAAGAAAAGTACTTTTGCTTTCTCTTGTTAATACAGCAATTTTTAAAATTTTATATCCCAGTTTTTTGATGATTTATTTCTAAATTGTAAAAAAATGTCAATTTAGACTAACTTCAAATTTAAAATTACTACTTTTATAGCGAAATATTCGATATTATCGAGCTGTTCTTTGCAAACATATTTTGAAGAAAATTAAAAACTTGTTATTGTTCTTAATTATTTATTTAATATGGTGAATCTTTATTTATTAAAAGCCAATATGATAAGATAAAAATCATTTTATGGGATATTTTGATATTTACTGCATTCCCAATTAAAAAATAAAATTTCACAAGTTATTTTATCTTTGAAATTTATCATTTGCTTTAAAATTTATAGAAATCAATAAGCTTTTTTTCGTTTTGTGCATATATTGTCAAATAAAAATGTGATTCATCATTTTTATTGTCATAAGACTTATAAACGCATTCAGTAAATTGTTTTATTTTAATTCGGCTTTTGAATATGATTGCAGCATAGCCATCTTTTTTTTCACTTTGCATTTGATATATCAATATTTCGAGATAAACATTCTCTGAATGAAGTATAATTTTGCTTAAGTGATCATGTGATAGCAATTTGGGTGACTATATGTCCCCATACATTTTAAAAAAATATCATACCCGTAAGAAAATCTAAAAATAAAAAGTTGCTTTTTTAGAATATGAGCTTCTCTTTTGAGCATTCTTAATTTTTTTGACAGACTTCGTAAAATTAGTTGTCAAACAAAAGGTGATTTAAATATTTCAGTAACAGACTAATGGAAGCTCTTCTGTATTTTAAAAGTAATTTTTTAAATCATTAGCAAGTGTTCAACTTTTAATCCAAAAAAGAACGAAAATTTCAAATATTTATTATAAAATACTCTATACTCTAGGATTTATAATATACTTTTAGAATCAGCATAATAATTATTTGCTTAATCTTTGATGATTTTATATAAAAAAATTTTACATCGTCACGATGTTTATTTCTTGGACATATAATATTTTTAACAAGATTATCATGTAGACTTAATAATACGAAGCAAATTTTATGGAATTGAATTAGGTTAATTTTTACTTTTTCTCAAATTAAATCTTTGGATTTATAATTTTCATATTATATTATTATTTCTATAATTATTACTACTATAAATGAAAATCATATACTTGTAGAACAAATCAATATTTTTAAACTTTCAAACTTTATAATTTTTCGAAGCAAATATTTTTTCAATGTGAGTGAATGTCCAAATATGCATGACGAAGCGAATTTATTCTAAGAAAAATTCTTCCCTTCAATTGAAGTTTAAAATTGAAAAATTGAAGAAAAGAAAAGTTCTAATTTTCCATTGCTTTTTCAATGATAATTTCTATTCAATTTGAGAATAATAGTGATCAATGATTTATTAAAAAATTGATTACTTTTTATTATAAAAAGATATATTACTATAAGATGAAAACATAACTGTCATTTGCCATTTTTTTATTACACATATACTTTTTCATGTTGACAGATGTTCATCCAAGTTAGAGATCACAAATCCATCGAAAAATGTCATTCTTTTTCCTGTGAATTAATATTATGATTTCAGTTGTAGAAGCTCTCTGAAATCTTAAATTTTAGATATTTGTGAAATGATTTTAATTTATGTGAAATATTACACTTATAAAATGAAATGAAAAATTTAAAAAAGTCTCTTTTTAATGCCATAATATGCCAGTTTCTTTGTAAAAAGTGCCTGTGTCCGCTCAAGCTTTAAGCATGGGAAGTAAGGGAGGTGAAGAGCCGGTCGTCGAGTATTAGCTTTATTTTTAAGTCCACATAAACGGGGGCGAGTCGGAAATTTCCGCGAATTTTTCCTCCGTAAATCACATACGCATCTATTTTACGACTGAGCGATCAAACATGGTGTTTTGAGTTTAGAACTTTTATGTTCCTGAGAATTTTTTTTTCGCGCGGAATGATGTGTGAGTGATTTGCCGGAAGTCATTTCCTGCATCACAGCATTCCTAGACTTGGGGTGTGGGCTCTTTAAATAAAGGAAGACTCTCCAAAAGAATGGATCTTTTTTTACGTAAACCCCCTTTGATTTTGAGATGTATGTTCATAAAATATGTGGCGTGTTTTTCCAACCGCAAAAATTTGGAATAAATCTCGTTTTAAAACTTTTACATGGAATGTATTTCCTTTCATTTTTGTTCAAGGCTAGTAACAGTTAAAAATAAATTTTTTGCAGCTGTTTTTCAATTGAAAACTTTGACTTTTCACACTTGAATTGATTGCTTTAATACGTACTTTTCCATTCATTGATATAATTAAATAGTTTTTCTTACACACACACAAAGATGAATGCATGCTATTTCAATAGTACGCTTTCTTCTTCAGAATGATTAGATTGACAATTGGTATCATGTAGAATAAGTGTCTAATATAATAGTAGGAAATACTTCATCTTGGAAAATAAAAATAATGTAAAAATATAATTATAAGCTCACACATATGACAAGCTGACCACTGAAAGTGCAATACGTTTAAAGAAGCATGCAAATCATATGAAATTTATATTATATGTTTACAGAGAGGTTATATATCATTGCAGCATATATGCAACACATAAACGGCTGCAATGCTATTTGCAAGAACAATATAAAAGTGAAACAGATTGCCAAGGAAATTTTTTCCACGAAAGTTGCTTAGCTATGTCTCATAGGAAGCATCGTGTTTCTTTTGAGTAAGTTTCTGAGTTTGACCAAGGAAGAACAATCTCCTATAGAGATTATGAACTATCTGTCAAAGGAATAAGGGACTATATATTGGATTAAACTTAGCAACTGTGTTATGGATTTGTTGTAATCCATGGATACAGGAGGAGATTGTGGACCGATGGAAATGATCGCACCCATCTTGTTGTACTGCTGCATGTCATGAAAGTCGTATTGTGCACAAACAATAATGAATTGGTCAGCCATATCATGAATAATAGGACCAAAATTCAATCTATTGCCCAACATTCGGTACTCTTTGATGTGTTAACTGAATGAAATGTTAGCATGTTGTTTATTCCTGAATTAAAACCATAGACATATGCGCCGGCAGTGGGGCAATGAATGATGAGCAGGGAGAATGGCATGGAAAGACGTTGTCCTTACTGACTAATATCGCTTTTGCATGCAACACTTTAATGATCAGATTTGATTCTAGGGCCCCATTGGGAAAAAATTCCAGAACTGTTACGTTATGCATCGCCATACTAGTCCTGTATCCAGTATCATGGTTTGGTATGATACTGGGAGTCCCTCCTGCATCCAACTAATGCGGCAACTGAACAGAAAGTACAATTTTAAGTTGATGCAGCCTGCGGTTTTCACATGTGTTAAGTGTTTACCATCATATACATTTAGAAAGGATAATGTACGACCAAACGCACGTTCTTTTTCAAGCACGTTCCAAGTTCTTTTTTCTCGTTAGATTGAATTTATTTTTTAGCCTTCATGTTTTCTTAAACTAAAACGTGTGGTCTATGCTTGTGCAACAAATGGCCGGAACACACACTCGTTGCTACGCCAGATCAGTTTTGAACATATGCAGAAGGTGCATGGATTACTATACCTAGAGGATGCACCCAAAAATACTTCCATTCTATGGCGAGGCGTGTGACAGCAATTGTAGTCAACAATGGTATATGAACTAACTACTGATTTTTTCATTATCCATGTAATTTAATTCTATTGATCTTTGTATTATGTATTATCTGCCAAATAAATTTTGCTGTAGTACTTTCAAATTTGAGCATTTTCATTAGATTAAAAGTAACAAACTTAGTTACGTAATTATAGATTTTATGTGCATAATTAAATACAATAATTTAAATATCACATAATATTCCATAGCAACTTGATTATAGTTGGATACAGGTTTTGTATGCTTGATATAGAATAAATATATAATCTCAAATATACATTTACTTTTAAATATGCATCATCGAATAGTTGAAATCACTAATTCAACCAAAGAATTCTATTAAGGCATTTATGACGATATACAGTCAGTCAAAAAAGTATTGGGACACTTGGGATGCGTAACATGTAAAGCTATTTATATAAAAATATTTATCACATTAAAACAAAAGCAAAAGTAATCAAGAGGTGCTTTAACATTTGGTATACACTATATAATTAAAATTTTGCTAATATTTTAGCTTTATAATTTGATATAGCTTTTTGAATATAATTTAAAGGCAAACAATGGACAGAAAAATATTGGGACACTTTTGAAATGAGCAAGTAAAACAATAAATATGCCACACAAAGTAAAATTTAATTTTCTACCACTTTTTTTAGATAATACTTTTCAACATAAATTGTCAATAAAATCGGTTACAAGTAGAGCAATGGCGAAAAACAAAGAGATTTCGATGGATGTGCGAAATCTGGTAATATGCCCTTGGAAAAATGGAAAATTAGTTCGCTGTATAGGACAAATCTTAGAGCTGAGTAAGTCTACTGTTTTTAACATTATTCACAGGTTCTCGAAAACAAATAGTGTTGAAAAAAAGCAGAGAGATCAGGGTGTCCTAGGTTATTTACTGAACGTGAAGAAAGGTGGATTGTGAGACAAGTTCTCATTAATCTAAGAACCAGCGCAGTAAAAATGACTCTGAGGTGTAAAAGTATGTTCGGGTAATCTGTATATCCTGAAACTGTCAGAAGTGTTTTAAGAAAACATAGGTATCATGGTAGAGTACCTCGAAGAAAACCCTACATTTCCAAAGCAAACCGACAGGATAGACTGGCATTTGCTAAAATGTATGTAAAGCAGCCACCAGAATTTTGGCAAAATGTAATTTTCGTAGACGAAAGCAAATAAAACATTTTCGGATCAGATAAGAAGCAAAAAGTCTGGCGGACACCTAATATGGAATTGCATGTCAAAAATTTGCTGCCTACTGTTAAGTATGGAGGCCGCAACCAATTAGTCTGGGGCTGCATGGCAAACTCTGGTGTTGGAAACTTATATTTCATAAATGGTATAATGAATAAGTATGTCTATCTTTACATTCTCAAGCGAAATTTAAAGCAAAGTGTGAGAAATTTGGGAATGGCAAGCCACTTTAATTTGTTCCAGGATAACTATCCCAAAACATACTGCTCTCATTTGCAAATTATGGGCCCTTTACCACTGTCCTGGTGTGATTAAAACTCCTGCACAGAGTCCAGACCTTAATCCCATAGAACATGTATGGGATTATTTGCAGCAAAAACTCAATGAACACCACATTTCTAACAAGCAGGAGTTAAGAAAACATCTGGTTGAAGAGTGGGCCAAAATCGACGGGTCGTTTTGTGCAAAACTGGTCAAATCCATGCCAAATCGCGATTGTTAGAGGTCATAAAGTACAAAGGTGGTCCAACAAGATATTAACTATAAATGTTTTGCTGTTTTTTATTTATTGGGCAGTGTCCCAATACTTTTTTGAGCTCATTTTTTGTCTTGACTTTTTTCTCTTTAAATTATAACAATAATTACATTAATATTTGAGTTTTGTTTCAGTCACTGTGATCTGCATTGAACAAAATATCATATACGTCTTTTTTTTGTTTCATTTGTGTATTTAAGTTACATATTATGATAAAATTTCATGAATTTATATTGTGTCCAAATACTTTTTTGACAGAGTGTAAATAAATTAAACTTTATTTAATGTAAGAAATTTAGTTAATTTTTGAAGTATGTTTTGTTTGCTCACATGAAGAACAGAAGCATTTTTTTAGCTTAAAAAATTTATAATAAGCTAGCACGAGAACATAAAGTTTTGGGAACTCAAGCCATCAAAATTATTCCAACTGTAAATAATTACAAAATTAGGCAATTTTTATAACTTTCAGACATGTTTATTTTCATTATATTTTTTAATTTCAAAATTTATATAATTTCTTATTAAACATGTTGTATAAAATTTAATTGAAAATATGTATAAAAATGCTTTTTTAGTACGTGTATGAAATCAAACCTTTTATTAAGTATTACACCTCTCTATTAACATATATCAACATTTTAGCTATACATTAATACGTGAAAGTAGAAAATTTTTGTTTTGGAAAGTTATCAGAGATGGAAATGATATTTTTAATTATTCCTATGGTGTACAAAAAATGTCTTAGTTACTAGTTACTTTTCATTCATGCTTTTAAAGCCATTATGTGTATGTATATTACAACCATTATGTGCTATTGAGCTTTATTTATTTTAACATAACTCAGTTTTATTGTTGTTGTTGCTTATCTTCATGTCCTGCCTCTGCTAGATGAGATCTATGTGTTTATTCACCCTCAAAAAATCAAAGATTAGCATAGGTAAATTTAATAGGTCGTCATAGCACATACATAGGTACCCAAAAATATGTGCCGGAGAAGCCTGATCTTGTTTATATTTCGGACATATTGGATGGGATTTTTGATTACCCGGGAAGACAAGGCTTTTTAGAAGGCTTCTAAGTGG
Organism: Latrodectus hesperus; assembly: GCA_037975125.1. Classification (NCBI taxonomy): domain Eukaryota; kingdom Metazoa; phylum Arthropoda; class Arachnida; order Araneae; family Theridiidae; genus Latrodectus; species Latrodectus hesperus. The sequence goes on along the minus strand of CM075856.1, from coordinate 68,547,830 downwards.
GAGACAGCTGTCTGAACGTAGGTATCGCAGTTTATGACGAGAAATCTACAGGGATTTGGCTGGTACCACGAATTTGTCGGAGGTACAACCCAAGTCATTTTATTATTTTTTCTAGCAGAATACAGTTAAAGGTAATTCAGACAGTTAAAAGCAGCCATAGCCTCCCTAGTACCCATCTTCGCCAAGACATTCGCCTCCTTATTACCCTAAATGCCTGCATGTGAGAGGATACCCTGAATATGCAGATCACAATTGTTTTAATTTAGTGAGAGT